>LPNX010824742.1:6812-52030 GCA_001517045.1 Pseudotsuga menziesii | reverse complement strand
TCCCCTCTCATGGACCTCCCTACCTCTATTTATATGGTTAAGGAAGAGTTAGGGGTGAAGACAAAGTGGTTACAACTGAAGAAGTCAGTTGCATAACTATCCAAACTAACCGAAATTCAAAAGGCGTGTTTTTTGATATTTTTAAAAGGCATTTGCGGGTTGCATAACTGGACAGTCGCGAATACGAAAAGTATTCACGGGTTGCCAGTCCAAAAATTCGCGAATATGAGCAACTTTTTGTATTCGCGGGTATGTAATAGAGCAACTCGCGAATCATTCGCGAGTATGCCTTAAGGAAAGTCGTGAATGGACAAAAAATGCATTTTAAGAGTATTTCTGGGCATTTTCAGACTTTGGTGTCTTCTGGAAAGTTTTATGTAACTGAAATACCTTTCCAATGGTGTAGAGATGAGGTCAAACGGAGTTACAGAAATCAAGATATGGGTCCTCCAAGATAGGTGTTTTTTCAGTGACATTCAGTGACTTTCATGAAGTGTCGTCATGGAAGTGTCGACATGCGACGAAATCATGGGAAAGTGGTCACAGGCAGAGATGTGTCATTTTGAGCTATAACAGATGCCCCCTAATGTGTGAGGTTAGAGGGGAAGACGATAGCCGAAATACATTATAAAGGAAAGAGCTGAGTATGGAGAGAGCAGAGAATCCAAGAGCAAAAGGCTCAAATGAAGGTACTTGTAATAAAGATAAATGTCAGAAAAATTGATCTTTGGGACATACAAGTCCATATACAAAACATCACCATAAAGATACAGGTGGATCCAACATATGTATAACAAATGAAACTATCATGGTCGTTCAATATGCAAAAAGGCGCCATATCAAATCTAAAGGAGTCATGGCCACAAATGAACAAGGTGGATCCATACTCGACAATCGATCATAGCCACAAAAATACAAGGTGGATCTATGTCTCAGCAAAAAGTCATATAAAGTATAACAAGGTCTTGCGCAACTTGGGCAATAGCAAAAAATGACAATGCTACTGTTAGCCCAAGGTCTTCAATCCAAACCGCCCAAAAAAGGTACAAATCCTAACCATGCGAATAAAAGAGTTGAAGTGGAACATGGAGGAAACCATTTGATTACCAATCAATAATGAAAACCGTTAACAAACGCGAGAGAAACCACCATTAATGAAAATGGTCCCCAAGGTACCTAGTACATTCTAACAAGTGTGATTACAAGGACTTGAAGTCGAACACTTGAAGAATCCATCGAGTAGGAGACATTAAGGTATTCCCACTACCCAATAGCGAGGGAAATTGCCATTGATGACAACAATCCCCAAGGTACTGTCATAAAACTCTAAATCTCATTCCCAGAGCAAGAGGTGTTGCAATCGATAGGCAGAGATCCATTGGAAGGAAGGCATTAAGGCATCCTTCATCATCCAACACGAGGTAAGTCAAAGACTAATTGGATCTGGAATTGGTACTGAATTTCACGATGAAGAACGCTGAAGAATTGTTGTAATGAACTGATACCAGGGAATGGACAACACAAAAGGTCAAGGCAACTGCAGAATGGCCGACAAAGGTTTAATCCTTGAACAGTGAGCACGACACAAAAAGTGACTTAGGCAGCTTTTGACACGAAATAGGACCAACGAAACAAATCTACAATGTAGGAGACATTGACAGATTCCCCATATAATTGGAAAAGAGACCAACTGGAGGAGTAAGAAAACTCTGAATCAGGATAAGGTCAAAATACTAGGACCCAACTATTTGATAGACTCAAAACTGGTGCTATGTTCAAGGAAACAAAACTTGCTGCCATGATGTAAAAAACATGTGAATGAAGTTCCCTTCCCCTCTTTCTTGTAAAGGTTTAACGAGTCCAAGAAAGCAAACTCGGGACCATCTTCATTTTTGACAAGCTCGAAGAAAAGAAAGAAGAATGCTTGATAAAGCACTGATTCGTGGATTTTACGAGCCCGAACTAGTACATGCTCGACGGTGTCTTCATAGTTTAGAGAGTCTGAAAATTCCAAAGAAGACTCCAGGGGGGTCCTTTTTCGTACAATTTAGTCTCCTGAGGCCGAAAAAGTATAAAACAAACCAAAGAAGAACTCTCTTAACTTCCGAAGAAGAAAAGGTGCACCTTTTTCGTACTTAGTCAGGAAGGTCCGAAAAAGGTTAAATTACCACCTACCCAATGCTCCTTCAAAAGCAGCATATAGCCTGAGTTTTACGAGTGTGAAGGAAGGCAAGATCACTCGAAAAGATCCATTTGATTATGAGAAATGGGGCTTACAACAATAAACTCGATGCTTTGTTCTTTAGGGTTTAACGAGCATGACAAAGACATAAAGTACGCTCATAATCTTTTTCATGTTTTGGTCCAGAGCACGAAAAAAAGAAAACTAAGCTCATACCGGGGGTTCCTTTTCCGTAAGTTTAGTCCCTCAGGTCCGGAAAAGAGATAAACCTATGCCTGAGAAAAATCTTCTCAATTCAAAAGAAAAGAGAGGGATCCTTTCTCGTATTATTCCACATGGTCCGAGAAAGCGATAACCTACCACCAATGTGGATTCCCATTCACATATTCTTAACGAGCCTGAATGGACAAGTTTACTCGGCAGTACAGTCTATTTTGAGGAGTCAGACTTGGGCCTAAAGAAACTCAAAATATTTCCCATGAAGTTTTAACGAGTCCGAAAAAGTCAACTCGCGGCCTCCTTACTGTTTTTAACGAGCTCGAAGGAGAGCAGAAAGAATGCTCTAAATGCGAGGAGACGAGTGTCATAGACAGGCGAAACTAGTTCCAAGCGCAAGGAACAAACCTATGCATAATGCAAGGAAAGTGAGCAAGATAAGGACACTCGGGGAACGTCTCTTCAAGGTAAAGGGTGGCAAGTTGCAAAGGCAAAATGATACAAGGCTTAGCGACGATGAGAACAAAGATGAGGGCTTATACAACGAGCTAAAAGCGTGGAAGTCGGCATCAGGATCAAAAGCGCGAGCATGGCACATGCAAATGCAATTACAGCTTGAGCAACAAGGTGAGTCCAATAAACAGTTGTGAATCCAACTAAAAATCCTGTCTCCAAGAAACAACAACATCAGGATCATATTCAGAAGAAACGATCCGATGCGGGGCACTTTGGTAGAAACATGTGTGACTTTGCTATCTTCTATAAAAGGTAAAGTCAAGGCTTGAGGGTTTATAATCAATAAGATCGAAGAGGATTCTATAGAACCAAGGCTTGAGGGTTTATAATCAATAAGATCGACCTCAGAAAGAGAGCAAAAATCAACAAGGGAGATAGAGTCTATACGAACAAACTCAGTATCACAGGAGTTGAAAAATTCATAAGAAAAATCAAACTCATCAGGATCACTGACTTGCTCTTCGAAGAAAGAGTCAAAAGACTCAACAAGACCAACATCAGAAGAAAGGGCAGGCTTACTAGGCAAATTAGGGTTAGACTTAGTCACAACTGAACCAACATCCAAAAGAAGGTCAGACTGTATCAAAGACTCTAGGAAGACTTCATCCAAATGAAGGAGATCATCCGAGATATGACACATGTCTAAAATTTCAAATGGATCAACAGAGTGGAGAAAAGGCTCTACAGTCTGTATAGGATAACTCACCTTGTCAACTGTTGGGACCAATTCCCGAGAAGGTAAGCATGAAAACAGAGGTTGCTTCTCAGTAGCAATTGAACACAAATGACAAGAGGCCACATAGTTCACCTGTGGCTGGGTAGTGTCTATAGAAACACTGGGAATCAATAAAGGAAAGACCTGGTCTCTAGTTGGGTCAGGAGATGGATCAAGAAAATCCAACTGATTGATAGTGACAACTTCTTCACTATGATTAAAGTACATCACACAAAAGAATGTTGACACCACAACTTGCATGGCATAGACATAATCACGTGCAAGGAGCATATTGAAGTCCAAGGGGTCTTCTATCACCATGAAGTCAACTAAGACAGTATTCCCACCCAAAGTAATAGGTGTTTGAGCAAGAATTCCCAAGGATAAACAAGTTCTTCTATCAAATGCCAGTAACTGACTAGCAGTCGACACAAGGCTGGGAGATCCCATGCCTCGCCAAGAATGAGCATAAAAAATACTAACTGAAGCTCCTTCATCAACAATACAACGAGCAATCATATAGGGTTCAACTTTGACCTTTATCTGGAAAGGTTCATTAGAAGGAAGGCGCGGCTCAACTAGGCTATCCCAATCAAAGGAAGCAATCCGAGAGCTTGGTGGAGGTTGATCCGAAACAAGTTCAGTGCCCCCTTGTTCAGTAAGTTCTGAACTGGAAGTGAAGAAAATGTGACTAGTAGACACTTCACTCTCCAAAGGAAGAGTGGGATTGATCGATAATGGAATCCATGCAACCACTTCGTGAAAGTCACTCTCCGAAGGGAGAGTGGGATTAACCAAAGATGACATTGGTTCAATCACATCAGGATCACTCTTCGAAAGAAGAGTGGGATAGACTAAATCTGAGATTGGTTCGACCACTTGATCAACTAAAGGCTGAGTAGGTTGTTGAGAAACTATAGGTTGTTCAGGAGAAGGAAAATATTGAGTCTTGGACCACACTCTTCGCACCTCTGCGATAGCAGGGCACAGGTGAGTAAGATGATCTCCCTCGCATAGCATACAAGGGAACTTAAGTTTGCACTTCGAACGACCAGTTTTCTCAACTGTGTCAACATGACTAGCAGTGGCTGACTGTTTGCTCTCAACATGACCTGCAGAGGATGAGAGTTTGCCCCCAGCATGAACTACAGAGGCTGGGTGACTGGGTCTAACCTGACTAAGAGAGGCTGGTTGTTGAGAGACTTCAGAATGTTCAAAAACAGGATGACCATGAACCCAAACTCTTCGCACCTCCGCAATAGAAGGGCATTTATAAGTAAGGTGGTCTCCCTCACAAAGCTTACAAGGAAACTTGGGCTTGTGTTTTGAACGTTTTGCAGGTCTCTTGGAGCGAGAGGAGCAAGAAGAGGATTGAAGAGAAATCTTGGACCAGACTTCAGTTAGTCAGGTGTGGACCTTTCTTATCTCTGAAACTTGCTTATATATGCTTGCTAAACATTGTGCATCTCTCTTTCAACCCCAGTATGTTGATGGCCTCTTAAACCCTAGCCATAGGACACTTTCCTTTACAACAGAACTGGCGACTCCACTGGGTGACTGGGTCCAACCTGACTAAGAGAGGCTGGTTGTTGAGAGACTTCAGAATGTTCAAAAACGGGATGACCATGAACCCAAACTCTTCGCACCTCTTCAATAGAAGGGCATTTATAAGTAAGGTGGTCTCCCTCACAAAACTTAAAAGGAAACTTGGGCTTGTGTTTTGAACGGGTAGTCTTGCAATAGTGTCAACATGACTTGCAGTGGCTGATGGATTGTCTTCAACATGAACCACAGAGGCTGAGAGACTACCCCCAGCATGACTATCAGAGGCTGAGAGACTGGGTCCAACATGGCCTACAGAGGTTGGATGGGCACCACCAACATGAACAACAAAGGTTGAATGGTTAGGATCAACATGCTTTTCAGCAGTTGAGTGTGTGCCCCCAGCTTGAACAACAGAGGCTGGGTGGATGGATCCAACATGAACAACAAAGGTTGGATGGGGAGGTTCAACTTGAACAACAGAGGTTGAACGGGTGCCCTCAGTATGAACCATAGAGGTTGAGAGACTGGATCCGATATGACCTGAAAAGGTTGGAAGGATCCCACCAACATGATCAACAGAGGCTGGATGGTGAAGATCAACTTGACTTGCAAAGGTTGAGTGCTTAGATCCAACATGACCTATAGAGGTTGGATGGGTGCCCCCAACATGAAAAACAGAGGCTGGGTGGTGAGGTTCAACTTGACTTGCAGAGGTTGAACGAGTTCCCCCTTGCTTATGTGCCTTCTTCCTATTCCTCCTTCTTTTACTCCTTTTAGACTGCCGGTTACTAGTATTAGTACTTTCACCGCATGAGGTAGAAGGAGGAGGAGAATCAACTACAGGTGAAGGGGAAGCAGTGTTTTGATGCCCTTGATATAAGGAGCTTACTTGAGAAGCATCAGGAGCATTCATGACAGTTGGAGTGGAAAACAACCACACCGGTAGCCCTAGGGTGAATCCAAGTAGATTCAGGGTGGCCATCAAGGGAACACCAACATTCCCCGTGAGAGGAATATTACAAGGAGTTCCCATCATGGGGATCTCTTGGTTGGTGTTCAAAGGGGTGTTAGCCATAGTTTCAAACCAACAGTCAAAGTCTAAGGTTGAAAGTCAACCAAAATTACAAAGCACACACCTAAAGGCACACTAAGTACAGACAAAACACACAGCACTCACTAAAAATTCCTAAAGCCAAACAGACAAACAGGTATAAGATATACTTTCCAGAAGAAATCTGATAGACAGTTACTTGGCATCCCTGTAGATGTTCTTAGGCACAAGCGGAAGAATCACCCGCCGCCCTCCCACACTTTCTACTAGGGTTACCTTCCAAGTCTGTCCAAGGTCAACCAGAAATAACCTTCCGGTGTACCTGTGTATGAACCCTAGATGTCAAAGAGACTAAAGGCTACCTTAGCTATACCAACAGTCTGGGGGGACAGTCGCAAGCCAGACTCGTACGCATGGGCAGGGTAGCTGAGCCCGAAACTCTATCTAGGACAGAATCCCCAGATGCGTAAAATTCCTGAGTTACGCTTTGACAAGGATTCAGAGGGTTATCTCTTATGTCCAAGCCTCCACGCGGCCTCGTGCTTAACTCCCATTTGAGAGGAGCTTCCCAGATACAGTCAATAAAGTCAAGGATTTACCTAGTGATTGGCCAACTACGTCTGAGATTTAACACTTGTGGGGAGTTTAAACTCCATATCCCACAAGTATAGCCTAAGCTGGTTGGTGTATGACCCTATAAAATAAAACTTACTAGTAAATTTTAAATTATATCGTTTATTTTAAGGGATGTTTTTAGTCAGAGGGTAAATGGCATGAAACTTATGTGGTGTTTTGACTCAAAGCTGAAACAAAATGACTAAGCAAAGAGATATGAAATGCTGAAAGCAAAAACTATTCTCTTTATTTTTCAAATAGAAACTTGAAAACCACAAAAGAACAAATTCTTTTTATTTTTATTTTTCAAAAACAATGATATGCCCTGCAATCTAGACTAAAAACCTAATCTACATGCATATAAAGCAAACATGTGTTTTTGTCTTTTTCTTTTATAAATGCAAAATAAAAATCAGCCTATCAACTAATGCAAGCAAGTACTGTAAGCAAAGCAAATAGACAACTACTCTATACCCCACAAACAAACCCTAGGTTTCCCTAAAGTTAGATATCAAACTCTCTTAAAAAGAAGGCTTACAAAAGTAAACAAGCCAACAACTTTGGAATGAAGAAACTGAGCAAAAAGACTGACAAAAACAAAGGTCAAGAAGTCCCAAGTATCAATCTAAACCTACAAACAAAGGTTGCTCAGTACCTTGTCCAACAAGGTCAAGCCAAAGAAGGAGGTGTGGGGGGGGGAGCAGCAAAAACAAGTATAGGTTCTTTTTAATTTTCTTTTATAAATGCAAAAGAAAAACTACCTACAAACGCAAAGGATGCAGATAATAAGAACAAAGCAAAAGGAACTTTGTTATACAACCACCAAACAAACTCTAGAATGCCCTAAAGTCAGCATAAACCCTACTTGGAAGGAAGACTTGCATAAAAGACAAGTCAACAATTTTGGCAAGGTGAAGTTAACCAACAAAAGACGAAGGAAACCAACACCAACAAGCTTCTGAAATCAAACCAATGTCACTAACAGAGGCTGACCAAAAACATAATCCAAAAATCATACCAAGCCAAGGAGGTGGGGGAAAGAGCAAAGAGCAAACCCTAATGCTATAAAAGGGCTTACCACATAGATAAAGAACAACCAAAAGGGATGACTAAGTGGCAAGAAGGACCTGAAACAATGCAAAAAACTGAAAGAAATCAAGAGAAACCCCAAACAGACAAGGCTCTCCCCAGTGGAGTCGCCAGTTCTGTTGTAAAGGAAAGTGTCCTATGGCTAGGGTTTAAGAGGCCATCAACATACTGGGGTTGAAAGAGAGATGCACAATGTTCAGCAAGCATATATAAGCAAGTTTCAGAGATAAGAAAGGTCCACACCTGACTAACTAAAGGTTGGTCCAAGCTTTCTCTTCAATCCTCTTCTTGCTCCTCTCGCTCCAAGAGACCTGCAAACGAAATATACCTTCCTCAAACCATTATGACCACATATAAAACAATGATAATCAAATAAACATGAACTAATGATCTGAATAACATCATCATATGATCAGAAACAGAGATTCAATCACACATTGAACAATGATTTGGGAAGAAGAAGAACATCACATCTTTATTAATCTTGAAAACAAGTACAAGTATACCTTCTCTTCAAGTTTGGCACCTCATGAAACCTTGATCCGGTTCTGCTACTTCTCTTCTCCAAGGAACTCAGCCTCCAAGCTCTGCAACACAAGGAGAATGCTTCTAGGGCAAAGGTGTGGGCAAAGAGAGTCCCAATTCCTCCAGCATAACAATGCAGAAATTCAAGTCCCCTCTCATGGACCTCCCTACCTCTATTTATATGGTTAAGGAAGAGTTAGGGGCGAAGACAAAGTGGTTACAACTGAAGAAGTCAGTTGCATAACTATCCAAACTAACTGAAATTCAAAAGGCGTGTTTTTTGATATTTTTAAAAGGCATTTGCGGGTTGCATAACTGGACAGTTGCGAATACGAAAAGTATTCGCGGGTTTCCAGTCCAGAAAGTTGCGAATATGCGCAACTTTTTGTATTCGCGGGTATGTAATAGAGCAACTCGCGAATCATTCGCGAGTATGCCTTAAGGAAAGTCACGAATGGACAAAAAATGCATTTTAAGGGTATTTCTGGGCATTTTCAGACTTTGGTGTCTTCTGGAAAGTTTCAGCTAACTGAAATACCTTTCCAACGCTGCAGAGATGAGGTCAAACGGAGTTACAGAACTCAAGATATGGGTCCTCCAAGATAGGTGTTTTTTCAGTGACTTTCATGAAGTGCCGTCATGGAAGTGTTGACATGACATGCGACGAAATCATGGGAAAGTGGTCACAGGCAGAGATGTGTCATTTTGAGCTATAACAACGGTTTAACAACACACAACAAGAATCACCAAATTAATTTCTTTTTTAAAATAAGAAAACAACTGGAATCAGCGTAATCCATCTATTTAGCTCGTTCTGTACATGAAGCAAATTAGAGGTAGTTTATTGACACACATGCAAGAATTACCAAATTAATTTCTTTTCTAAAATAAGAAAACAATGAGAATCAGTGTAATCCATCGATTTAGCACGTTCTGTACAGGAAGCAAACCACAGTCAGTTTATTGACACACAACAAGAATTACCAAATTAATTTCTTTTTTAAAATAAGAAAAGAACTGGAATCAGCGTAATCTATCGATTTAAATAGCTTGTTCGTTCTATACAAGAAGCAAACCACAGGTAGTTTATTGACACACATGCAAGAATTATAATCGCTGATAAGAGTAAATTACGACAAAAAATCTATAGCATGCCGCAGATTATTTAATGCTACCGTAGCAGCTTTGTGGGCCATTGGATCTCAAACAGGTTGAGATCCAATGGCCCACAAAGCTGCTGCGGCAATGCTAGAAATATTAAACAAGCCTAACCTTCAACATATTTTATGAGCGACATATTAGAGGAACCGTAAGACTCGAATTTTCACAACCACATACGAAAATACCAATATAATTCGCTCATTAATTTTCACAACCACATATTAATTTACCTTCATTAAATCCAATAAGGTTCTTGTATCGACATTGCTGATGAAATTGAGATCACATGCTTTCATAAGGCCGAACATTTGAAAAGAGTTCAGTCGGTGATATTCATAGTATTCTATTACCTTTTCTAGTGTTTGGCTACACACATTAACAGGGATCACTTGATGAATTAATTAGTCTTCCCCTGCATAATCTTCATCTCTTTTATCACCAAAGATTGCATTGCCACATGTTTCTCCATTTCTAAAATTTGGCTTTTTACTGTCACTGTCACGAAGGCATTATTATTCTCCATTGGAATCGGAGCAGCTAATATAATGGAGTCAATAACACAGTACACGTTACAAAGAAGTGTTTGCATGCTATTATACAAAGGATTTATGTTATGAACTTTCATTACCTAGAAATATAATTTCATTACCTAGAAAGATAAGTTTACCCATCAAGGTACAATCAATGAAAGGGTTGAGAGTTTGATAAAGCATAATTGATTGATCGAATTGATGAGAGAGATTCATTAATCATTTGTTTAAGCACTCACTTATGGATTTGGTTGTTGTCTTTGATATGCATGTTAGTATAAAGGTATTGGTGATCGATGCATGATTACAGTGGCGAATATTTGGCACAAATTAAACTTGGGAAATAATGTTGTGGTATAAACACAGTAGTATTCTTTGTCAGACACTAGTGGTGTTGTGACCTAGTTATATAGGCATAAATTTCAATCATATGATATGCATTATACAACATAGTGCAATGACTCTTGTTGTAGACATAAAGTATTGATGTAGTTGAGGAGCTCAACAATTTACATGGAAGGCCAATAGTTAAGACAAATCATCTTCCTTGTTTGTCTCTTCCAAGTTGGAAATTTTTGTACTTTGTTCATTATCCACAATATTGAATAGACTAGAAGACTTTGAAATGTTTCTGTCCCGATGGTAAATGACATACCATGAGATTGTGAATACATGAATAGTTGGTGACTTGGATATTTTGCTCAACTTCAAGTTATCCATACCTTGTAACACATTGTCACAAAATTAATTGGAATTTGGAATTGCTTAGTTGTCAATATAAGCATGCTAATGTTTGTGTGAATGAATATATTATCTTTTTTATCAATTCACTAAGTAATTTGAACAAGATAGTGAATAACAATATATTTATGGGTGTATGTCATGATCCCTACTTATTGGTTGGTTTAACAAGAACAAATATTTATGTCTTAGGAAAGTGCAACATGGAGCTGTATAGGACCTTATTACCCAAGTTAATAGAAGACCCACCCTTCCAAAAGGATCCTTATGAATTGCGTTGATAGCTAAGGGCTTTATTAGGTGGCACCATAAACTTATATTATCTACACACAACTTTCTCCCATTTTTACAACATATCCAAGTTCTCTTAGTGTTTCATTCCCGGGCTTTGGGGTAGGGTAGTTTATATTTTGGTTATCAAACGTGTGTAGACATTTCACATTATTGATGTAAAAAATATTGTATTTTATTAAAATAAAGCATTTCGATGGCCAAAAACAAATACCGTTTTGAATAATAAATCCGTGGGAGCATAGCCGGGCCACTTACCACCATCGGATTAACTGCATTGCCGACAAATCAGCCGTTGACTTGCTGCCCCGGGGGCGGGTGATCATCTCTACTCTTCCCCTATATATATGAGCAACATTAACAAACCATTTTCTACTATCTGCAACAAGTTATTGCCCGCGATCGATTTGGTTGTCAATATCTCGGTTTTTTTTTGTTTCTCCGGATATCATATTTTTTTGGTGACAAATTATGGCTTCAGTTGAGACAACTGCAGCGCCTGCAGTGATCAATGTGGGCACTGTGGCCTCAGTTGAGGTAACTGCAGCTCCTGCAGTGAACGATGTGGCCATTGTAGCTTCAGCTGAGGCAACTGCAGCTCCTGCAGTGAACAATGTGGCAACTGTAGCTTCAGCTGAGTCAACTGTAGCCTCAGCTGAGTCAACTGTAATGAACAATATTACCACTGTGACCTCAGAGGCAACTGCAGTGAACAATGTTGCCATTGTAGCCTCAGCTAAAACAACTGCAGTGAACAATGTTGACACTGTGGCCTCAGCTAAAACAACTGCAGTGAACAATGTTGACACTGTGGCCTCAGCTGAGACAACTGCAGCTCCTGCAGTCAACAATGTCATCAAAGAAAATAAGTCGAGGGCTTCCCAGGGATCGAAACCGCCACCTTCGCATCCCACATATCTTCAGGTTTCGATTCTTTGCCTCTGATTTTTTTTTCCATATTGGATTTTGAACGCAGCGATCTCATTTTTTTCGTTTTTGACAGATGATCACGGAAGCTATTACTTCTTTGAAGGAAAGAACCGGGTCCAGCCATTATGCCATAGCAGCCTATATCGGCACCAAGTATGAATCCCGGCTCCCTGCCAATTTCAAGAAGACGCTAACGGTTCAGCTGAGAAATCTTGCCAAATCCGGCAAGCTCACCAAGGTGAAGCTCTCCTTCAAGCTTTCTGATGAGCTGAAGAAATCTATGAAGCTCAAGGCGGCCAAACCTGTGAAGTCCAATGCCCCTGCCAAAAGGCCCGCAGCTAAGCCCAGGGCAGCAGCGCCTACGACCAAGAAGGTTTCCAAGCCCGTTAAAACCCCCGCCAAATTAGCCAGGGCTCCTAAGGTCCCCAAGCCGAAGACTGCAGCGGCACCTAAGAAGGTAGAGAAAGTAGCAGCGTCAGCTAAGAAGGCAGCGCCTGCTAAAAAGGTGGCACCTGCCAAGAAGCCCGCCCCTGCTAAGAAGGTTGCGAAGACTGTAAAGATGGTTGCCCCTCCCAAGCCCAAGAAGGCGGCACCTGCTGCTAAGAAGGCCAAGAAATTTGATTGGGCAGTAAAATATGTAGCTGTATATGATATTTGACATTTTGCATGGCCTCCAATGGCTATATATGTGAATACTTAGTTAGTGTTAGAGAGTATTGAGATGCCTTACAGCTTAGTATTTCTTAGTTCCTTGATTACAGCTGTAAATTATTCTGGTATATGATATTTGCCCTCCAATAGATACAGCTATGAAGATTGGGTAGTAAAATGTGTATATGATATTTGACATTTTGCATGGCCTCTAATGGCTATAGATGTATATTTTTGGTTAGTGTTAGAGAGTATTGAGATCTTTAGAGCTTAGTATTTTTTAGTTTCTTCATTACAACTATAATTTATTCTGGTATATGATATTTGCTTTCTAATGGCTATAGCTATGGAGATTGGGTAGTAAAAATGTATAGATGTATATGATATTTGACATTTTGCATGGCCTCCAATGGCTATAGATGTGTATACTTGGTTAGTGTTAGAGAGTATTGAGATTGTTAGAGCGTTTTTTTATTACAATTGTAAATTATTCTGGTATATGATATTTGCCCTTCAATGGCTATAGCTATGGAGATTGGGCAGTAAAATGTGTAGCTGTATATGATATTTGACATTTTGCATGGCCTCTAATGGCTATAGATGTGTATACTTGGTTAGTGTTAGAGAGTATTGAGATCTTTAGAGCCTAGTATTTCTTAGTTTCTTGATTAGGCCTGTAAATTATTCTAGTATATGATATTTGCCCTCAAATGCCTATAGCTATGGAGACTGGGCAGTAAAATGTGTAGTTGTATATGATATTTGACATTTTGCATGGCTTTTAATGGTTATAGATGTGTATACTTGGTTAGTGTCACAGAGTATTGAGATCTTTGGAGCTTAGGAGCTTCGTATTTCTTAGTTTCTTGATTACAACTGTAAATCATTCTGGTATATGATATTTGCCCTCCAATGGCTATATCTATGGAGATTGGGCAGCTGATATTTGACATTTTGCATGGCCTTTAATGGTTATAGATGTGTATTGAGATGCTTTACGGCTTAGTATTTCTTAATTTCTTGATTACATTTGTAAATTGATTAACATCTGTAAATTATTTTGGTTTATGATATTTGACATTTTACATGGTTTTTACTATAGATGGTATCTTTCCACTTGGTTAGTGTTATAGAGTATTGGAATGTTTTACAGCGTAGTATTTTTAGTTTTTTTACTAGGGAAATGGGGTTTTTCTGTAGAATTTTATTTCTTAGCTTTTTTATTAGAGAAAAGGTTTTTCTTTATGATTTTTTTATAAGTTTGTTTGGATAGCTTATTATTTGCATTGAGTTTAGAGGTGATATATAGCTTAGTTTTAGGAATATGTTGACTTATTATAGCATTGTGGCTTTTAAATGATGTCTTATTTTTTTTTTTAGGGTACTGAGTTTTTCTCTATGATTTTTTTATGAGTTTGTTTGGATTGTTTATTATTTGCATTGAGTTGAGAAGTGATATGTAGCTTGGCATGAGGGATATTTGAATTATTTTAGGATTATGGCTTTTAAATGATGATATTGTAAATGTATAGAATTTGGATTATTTTGTTTGAAATTGAGTTGGATTAATGACTCAAAGATGACTAGAATGTGGGGTGATCTAATGGCTAGTTACTACAGGCTAGTTGGTGTATGTATGTAATAACCAAAAAAATTAAATAAAATTAATTGTCATTATATATAATTAAGATTAACATGGATTTGTTTTAAACTTTGTTTTTGTTAAGTACATGTGATCAAATTATTTTGTTAAAATATTTTCATTATAAAGAATTAAGATGATGATGGTAGCTAATTTTTATTGAGACTAATTTGTTTTATTGGATTTTGTGGAATTAAAAAAAAAACTTTAATATTTAAAAAAAATTATATGTCAATAAATTTGATGTCTTAATATTTGATAGATTTAGATTTAAAATATTTGTATACTAGTTTTTATTATAAACTTGTCTAATAGTATGGAAGAAAATAGATATATGTGAAAAGAAAATAGATATATATGAATGTATAGCATGTCTAATGATATATAATTAGAAAACACATTGCCACTTAAATATGAAAATAAAAAATACACACACATATATACACGATGTCTAATGATATATCATGCATAAATACTACATAATGTCTTGAGTCTCAACTCCTATGTAGTAATGAGTGTATCAATTAGAGAGCCTCAAAATATCATCAAAAAATATAATAAATGTATTTCATCAACATGAGTTAACTAAGATCTACATCGTACATAGTACAATGAAATAAAATAAATAAACTAGTGATTCTCTTTGCTCCTTTTATAGGCAAAGGTGATGGCTTTAGTAATGGTTCTTTCTCTAGCTGAAACACGTGGCAACGGACTTTGATGTGCTCTAACAAAAGGAGAAACACAATATATCTACTCCTTGAATTCAAGAAAAATAATAGCAAGGTCCTCTACTCTCCAAAACCCTCAATTAGCAAGCAAAATGACCAAAAAAATGTCAAAAATGGGTTGTATGCTCTGTGACCTTGATGATATTTTCCATTGACTTGTGATGTTTTCCCCAAAAATCAACAAAAAATGTGATATGCTCCGTTGACTTGTGATGTTTTCCAAAAAATAAAAATAAAGGTTTATCACAAAAGACTCATTAATAGCTACCTTCATGCCTAGTCTCACCACCAGCTAAAACAATTTGTTGTTCTCAAAACCTTTGTTATTAGAGCCATTTGATTTCTTGTGCCGCACCTTCTAGACAAGGAAATCCCATCTTATTAATTCTCTCCTAGCCAATGCTTATTCTATTTTCAAAATTAACTTGCTTCATTGTCCATTCAAAATCCAAGAACCATTTTTCCACCTTCCCACCCAAAGTCCTAATGTTTACCCCTACATTCATGGTGTTATTGATCATATTTCTAACATATTATCTTTTCCGAACCCCAAAAACTTATAGCAATTACTTAAAAGCATTAAAGATAAAATTGAGATTATTCTTGCCTAAGAACCTTACTAGCTTCCTTGCTCTTATGGCAAATCCTAAACTAGCCAAATTAGTAGGCTGATGCAAATGCATGTCAAAGAATATATAGTTGACGCTTCCACCACTGCTTTACTAATTAAACTATCACGAACATTCCAAAATACCAAACATCTTTTTTTCTTTAACCAAACAAAAAGCATAACATCGATACCCCACTACTCATTATTATGTCACCGCAGGTGATAGATACCCCATTACTCATTATTATGTCACCGTAGGTGATATATATGAATCGTTCACTCGTATTAATTCAATTAGATATGGCCAAAAATTTTCAGTTTTCTAAAGTTTGTAATGTTTTTCATTTCTAAAGTTTGTAATTTTTCAGTTTTCTAAAGTTTATACCTTTTTATATTAAATATAATTAAAAAAACACATTTATTTGAATGTTTATTGGTGTCTGATTGCTATTGCTGTAGCCTCGATTTCCACTTCATGTTTTGGCGGTAGAGATGTCTGTCATTTACTGTAGCCTCGATTTCCACTTCATGTTTTGGCGGTAGAGATGTCTGTCATTTAAATGACAGACATCTCTACCACTAAAACATGAAGTGAAAATCGAGGCGAACAATATTCAAGAGGAATAATCTATCGACCCGACCATTTGCACCAATCCGACGCTCAGTAGAGCACCGCCGCCACCTAAATGGAGCCCTAGTCGTCCGATTGGTGCAAATGATCAGGTTGATAGGTTATTCCTATTTAATATGCAGTAGAGTAATAAATGCTGTGGCGGCAGCACTATGGACCTTGGATCTCAACCTGATGGCGTTCAAATTGGTGAAAAATATTTTAAATGCATCAAAGTAATAAATGTTGTGGCGGCAGCACTGTGGGCCTTGGATCTCAATCTGTTTGAGATCCAACAGCCCACAATGCTATCACCCAACATTTATTACTTTGCTGCATGTAAAATATTTTTCACCAATTTGAACGCCATCAATGAGCCATGCATCCTCATCGTTCGGATTCCATGCATCTCATGCAAGGATCGCCCGGGGTAAGTAAAAGATAAAGAGCAGTGCAATTTTTTCACTGGAAAGAAATAAATTCTGCATAAATGGAGTGATGGGTCAAGGATTCAAGAATATTTTCGTGTCATGTGTGCCAAGGAAAAAAAAAGATAATCTAGAAAAATCTAAAATCCTTTTTTATTTATAAAATATTTGTCGACGTACCCTTTGGGCATCCAGAAGTCGGTGTTGAAAAGCAAAAGGTAAACCAACAGAACCTTACTTACCTCCTTCAGAAATCTCAGGCGGTGGAATGGAAAGGATTCGAGAGCTGGAGTCCTCTTTTTGGCAACTTTGGAGAATTCAGTCCAAATCCAAAGGCATCGAATATCTGTGTGTTCTGTTCATTTTATCCTTGGTATATAGTACCCCTCTCCTCACGCATTAATATTTGTTATTGTGGCAGTTCCATTTCAAGGTCAGAGTTATGTTTTGTATGTACATATAATTTCATAGATTGAAGATAGACTTCTTATAACCGCATACAGTCCCTTACAAGAGACTGAAGTGACTCATCTTCAGTCGTGATCAGTTATTCATCTTCAGCCACAAGTTTGCGCAACCCTCGCCCTTTTGTTGAAATTTAATATCCTATGTGTGCGCAGAACCTCCTTCCATGGCTTCCTGCATGAGATTGTCCATTGGCACCCTAACCCACCTAAGTTTATAATTGCCCTGCCTTAGAAGAATAAGCCTATGGTAAATATGAAGAATTGGAGGGATAACATACCCTACCTGATCGTATCAGCAAATATTGGACTTACCCCCCTCTCAGCTCTCTTTACCCGCTCTTACTCTCACCAGTCTAGCTGCTCATCTCTTGCTCTCACCGACACTGTAGATGGCATTGGTAGAATGGGTTAGTGGTCACAGTCCCTAATCCAGAGGTCACCTTATGGGTCACCCCTATTATGGATTGGCTCTATTACCCTATTTATATACCAATTAGGCCTCGCTGCTACAGATTGGAAAATTTAGTACAGGTTATATTTAAGGCCCGCTTTATACACATTCATAAGTCGCAGACACCTCCTTTCCTTGCGGCTTTGGAGGACTGCGTTCTTCATTATAGTTCCTTTCGGGAATCTCTGTGCAATGGCGGATATATTCTTATGCTGTAGTCAAACAATAATGCTATGATAAGGCTGAGCGCCCCTCCCCACCATTATAACACCCCTCGGCCTTTCTCGTCGTCAAACTCGCCCTTCCCTCGTACTCTGTGCTTCCAACATCTCTAACATTTGCTTGCTTCCTTTTGACTTCTCCCAACTTTACAACATATAAAATGGGGAAGCATCAACAAATGGATTTTCCATCAATGGAAATGGACATCCGTATAGTGATGCTCAAAGTTGTTTGTTTTGGTGGATTTGCAAATGTGCTTTGATCGGCAGAGACATGTTTATTACTCTAAACAAAAATGTTCTATATTTTTCTATACTGATATCAATGCATTGGAATGTGATATTGCAGATTGGCATTGGACTATTGTTTTTGCAGCGATTAAGTGGAATTAATGGTATTAACTTTTACAGCAGTAACATTTTCAAATCTGCAGGTGAGTTCTAATATGAGATAGGTATCTCAACATTGTTGTTGTATATCAAACCGAATTTTTGTTTTCTTTCTGTTTTATACTGGTAGTTTGAAGAAATGTGTTGGATATTTGGACATTTAGCGACTCTCATAATAAAGGTTAATGCATGGAAAATAACACATGTTCAATTTGGGAAATCTGTAGATCAAACACAAACACTTGATTTCAACATTTTTCGGTTCAATAATGTTTGAATTAACTCTTTATATTGAACATTGACGGGAATTTCATCTTCCAATGTGCCATCCAGGTTTTGTCCTAGTCCTAGAAATATCCACTAATTTCTTAAGGCTATGATGAAAATTCGACTCGGTGGTTTTCTATCCCAAGTATTAGAATTAAATTTGTGTGTTTGAGGGATGTTAATTAATCTTAGTGTATAGCTGATAGTAACTGCAATTGTTGTATGGCTCATGGATAAAGTCGGGTGACGTCTCCTCCTCATGGTGAGAAAGTGATTTACAGCCGAGTGTGGTATGTTCATGAATCTGATTTCCATCAAAGGCATTTATGTGAAATTCTGTTGATGTGAACAGGTCTAATTCGAGGGCATGGTCGTATGTCTCTTACTCGTTAGTTTGTCATTTTACATGAAGGCTCCAAAATTTTTATATTGCTCTGCTCTACTTAAATCTCCACGACTCTTTCCTATAAAAAATTACAGAGCATGGAACTGAAACAATGTCTTTTCAAGGGTAAAGTTAAAGTATTATCTGAAATTCCTTATTTGGTTGAGAGAGTTAAATTTATTTTGTTCTTGTTTCAGGGAGTAGCTTCTCAGTATGAAACATTATTCACTATGTTGGCTTTAGTGAGTCTGATGGTAAGTTTTAGAGTTCCAGTTGTCAGTATATTGTATAACATGGTCTGGTAGTTACTGCGATCATCTTGTATGTGATAAGTAGTTAATTTCATTAGCGGATTTCAATGAAGTCTATGCGTATGTTACAACCTTTTTTAAGTGTAAGTGGATGTATCTATATTTAAGATGTAACAATTTGGTCTTTTATCTTGAAGAAGGGTGCTTAGTACATGTTTTGAATCTTTTCCAATTACCATTGTTTCGACAAAACACTGAGAAATCGATTTGATGGCTAAGTAATGAAATCTATTCGATAGTTAAAAATATTGTGGCAAAAGTATCGTATACCCTATAGCTTATGTATTATGGAAATAGTTATTAGCAACTGCGATGACATTGCCACCTTGTAGCTCTTGTTTATCTATATATTGCTTCAAGTGCAAAAGTTATTTGCCATATGTTACTTTTCATTTTGAAATCGTTACTCTCAATCCAACTTGTATCCCATATTTATGGTATACCTTAGGTACATTCACCTTAGGAATATATATCATTTTAGATAATTATTTATCTATTACTTTATCTTTTATTTATATGCATGTTATATAGATATGATTTGTAAATTCTCTGTATCCTTTCTCTTAATTATTCCCTCTTTATTATCTTGTTCATGACCTTGGATTATTGACAATGAATTTTCTACTAGTCATATATCCCTTTTTTAGGACAATATTTATATTGTTGATAGAACTCTTACACTCTTTGAGATGATTGAGGGTGTGTTGTTGGGGAAGATATCTAACAATGCACCCTTTCTTTCCTTGAAGAGTGAGAATTTGTAGGATAAATAAGCTTGTCCACCCTTTTAGACACTTTTCATTGTCATAACTTCTTACCTACTAAAACCATGATGTTATATTATCAAAGGTTGTGCCTATGTGAAATAAATTGATTTTAGAATTAATGCTAGTTTGCTAGATAACTGAAGGGGAGGTGGGTGCAGGAGGGGATAAAAATTTTAATCCCAGTGGAAAAATAGTCAATTCTTTTGCAAGGGGTTTGGGAATAAAACTAAACAATGAGGCACAATGGATGGTGCTTTATACGTACCTTAAATTAATCTCAAATTTAAATATCTTGAAGTTAATGGTCTTTGGAGACTTTACGCAGGTGATTTAGAAGATGAGGACTGTGTATGAAAAGGGAACCTCTAGATGTAAGAGGATTTATAATAGGGCATCACATCTTAATAAACCACATAATTTTTATAATAGTGACATCTGTCGAACCTATCCATCATAAGAAGTTTCGACAGAGCCAGACTTGTTTCATGATGGGTGTAGGCCTAATCCTCGTCTAGGTATTCATCATATCCATGAGCAAGCCATCATCTAGGCCTAATCCACTACAATATCCAACATCTCCTGTCGTTGTCTTGTCGTAACCAGATCATCTCATCATCGCACACGGAGAGCATCCCAGATGCACACCACATGTCCAACAGACCACTTGTGTTCTATCGGCATAGGAGCATGCCAGGACTCTTTACATATCAAAGAAAACCTACGTCTACCACTATGTGATAATCGCGTAGGATAAAAACAAGTGCATTGCGTCTCTCCATGGTCAGCCTACATTCTACTAGCATAGGAGCACTCCATAACTCATTACATCTCATGGAAAACTTGTGTATACCACTATGCAAGAATCTCCTTGGCGTAAACCAAGTGTCTTGTGATCGGTGGACATGTCATCATCTCCAACATGGGAGCATGCCAAGACTGATTACGTCAAGGTACAACTTACATTCTACGCCAGGAATTATTACATCCAGGGATAACCTGCATTCTATGAAAGGGTTGATTGTGTCTCAAGACCACCTGCGTTCTATGTCAGGGATGGTTACGTCAGGGGACAACCTGTCAGGACTGATTACATCTTGGGACAACCTGTGTCCTATGCTAGGGATTACGTCTGGGGACAACCTACATATCCTACCATGTGAGATCTCAAAGTGTTGCATCTGCATCTTTTGGTCTCTTGTCATCTATAGCATGAGAGCATGCCAGTTTTTATTATGTCCAAGGACAACCTACATATACCGCCATGAAAAGGATCGTCTCTCCCTCTTTCTAGGGACCTCAATCTAGATGACACCAAGTCTCTCTCTGAAGTACTAAAACTTCATTTTGGATAAGGACTTGGTCAATACATCAGTTATCTGCTCGTGTGCCGCCACATACTAGAGATTCATTACTCATATCTCCACCATATCCTTAGATATAGTGATACTTGATCTCAATATGCTTCGACTTGTCATGGAACACCAGGTTATCCAACAACTTCACGCAACTCCGGTTGTCACAAAAGATACAATTCGCCTTTAACTCGAGATCAAACAAATCAGACAGTAGCTTCTGAAGCTATACTTCCTCACAACTAGCCGAACAAGATGCACCATACTCTGCTTTGGATGTACTCAGTGCCATGTAGGATTGCTTCTTGCTAAACTAGGAGATTATACATAACGAAACAACATAACTATGCAAGTTAATCTTATGATTCTCGTTATACTTGAGCCCATAGTCAAATGTACCCTTCAGGTACCTCAATCCATGCTTTGTAGCAATTAGGTGAACATGTCTCGGGTCCGTCAGGAACTGGCTCAGGGTGTTCACGTTAAAGCATATGTATGATCCTGTGTTCGTCAGGTACATCAATGAACCAATCATCTAACGATACATCATGGCATCAACTATCTCTGATGAAGCATCACACAGTAGCTTCAAGTTTGATGCCATAGGTGTGCCCATTTCCTTGCAATCAGAATCTTTTCATAATCTCCATAACATACTTTCCTTGACTAAGGAAATTCCCATCTGTACTATGCCACACCTCGATGCTCAAGAAGTAGTGCATCATCCCTAGGTCTTTTATCTTGAACTTAGTAGCAAGCCTCCTCTTTGCATCTACAATGAGTTCTTCCTCTCATGTTATAAACATGTCATCAACATATAGCAAGAGTATCACTGGTATTCCATCTTCAACCTTGAATTAAACGTTGGAGTATGCTTTACTCTTGGTAAATCCTAAGTTTGTAAGGAAACTTTTTATCCTATTGTACCATGTCAAGATTCTCAGAATCTTATATCTTTTGTAGTCACTCGTTCTAAAGCAGAGTACCATCCTGCATCTGCATCTTGTAATCTCTGTATTGGGATGTTAAGTTATGGAGTGATAGGTGGCATCCTCTGTTACTGATTTTCTATGTATCTATCTATGTCATCCCCCAAGGTCACTAGATACAGAGCTCCTCCATCTTGAACTTTGTTGAAAGTTCCTCTTGCACCCATATGTGAGCTTGTCGTCCTTTGTAGGCTTCCATCTTCAACCTTGTAGCAAAGGTTGAGATCTCCATCACTCTAGTTTATCTTCAAGTTCTTTATGTAACTATATGTGTTATCCCATGGGTGCCTTTTGATCTTGTACAAATCCTTCTGCGCAATGTGGTTCTCTGCTCGATATACACTTCTACTTTACTGGAAAAGTGTGTTTGGTCAATGGAGTATGTCATGCCATAACCTACTCCCTCTTTCTAAGAGAAAACATGAACCTTGCTTTGTAATTCCTAATGCTTCCATCTGCTACATGCGTGATCTTGTAGATCCACATGGAAGACACTATGGACTTCCCTTCAAGTCTCGGAGCCACATTGTGGACATCATTCTTCATGATCACTGGTACTATTTGATCGTATTCTTCTTCCATTTCTTCTCGAGCGCTTCTTCATAGCTGGAAGGATCTGTATCAATGATGTAAATTTGTTTCGTTCCAATTTACATTTGGGAATAAATCTCAAATGCTAGAAAGATAGATTTAAAGCTCACAGATGAAGACCAAATATCTTGAACTAAAGAAAACAATCACAATGAAATGAAGTCGGTAATTGAAATTGAACTCGTTTGGTGACTACCTCTTGTAACGATAATATGCTGCCTAACTTGTATAACAACATGGTGGTGGCCATGATGAACGCCATCAGCACTCCCCCCAAAACTTGATCAACGAATACAAAGATGTCTTACAGTTAAACATTCTAGCCAAGTTGTGTGTAGTTTGAAATACTATGTTTCTATGGATCTAATCAATGGCGTTACTAGTAGTTAATAAGGTAACCATGCATAACTTATACTAATAATCAGGTTAAGCTCTATTACTGCTTACTATTTGATCTACAGGGGACAAGATAGTTAAACGTTATTTGTCTATGAACAACGGCTTCGGGCACACAGATTTGTCTCATTGGATAGAAGCGAAATGAATTGTTGTTTCCGAGTCCAAATCAATAGCAACGTTGCGGAACCCCTTAATTACGCAATGGTTGTGAAAGGTATTACTCCATCTCCTAGGGTGAAGAGAGTAATACAAAAAGGAGAAATTTGTTCATCCTAGCCTGAACATTAGCACTAGTAAAACCCCCTAAATTTTCATAAAAGAAGAAAGTTTATGAAGGTGGTTCTTAACAGCAATGGCTATTTCTTATAGAGGAAAAATTGCTATTAAAATCCCACCTTAATCATGGTGGAAAAGGTAAGTGCATGGCGGTGTAAGTTCTTAAGTGAGGGTTCCAACATTTGACGAACAAGGGTTTATACTTATTATATATTCCCCGTGAACATATTTATTTTCTCCGTGATGGTATAAAAGAGTATAAATAGTTCCCGTACTATCGGCTCTCACAGCTTTCTCTTGGCAAAACCGGCAGACCAAATAATCCGATCAATGTGGAGAAAAAATCAATCTATAAATCTACAAGGCATGGTGATATGAACAGAAAGCTTCGGAACAAAGTAGGAACATGATAAGAATATGTATTTATACAATATTTATTTATTGTAGAAATAGATTTTCTCGAAATTTCAAGATGGAAAAATTAGCCAATTTTGAATCAATCAAATCTTATAATTCTTAGACTATACTATCATTATAAATCATTATTGTTATGTTACATTAATTGAGTATAAGTTTAATTGGATTAAATTTAATGCAATTCGAACAAATTTATCTGGTAATTTATAGTAAAGTACAATTTTTAAAATATTATTATTTTTAATTTTTAAAAACTAAAATTAGTTTTCATAAATATTAATAATCATCCCTATCATCATATCATAATTATATATATAAAGAAAATATTGGTTTATAAATATTTTTAAATTCGCAGGAGATGCACAATTTGGTGATTTTTTTTTGGGTTAAGAATGTACACTAAGTTTTCTTAATCGTGAAGTTATTCGTTTAATTTCAATGAGAAGTGATTTCGTTGCAGCACCACAAACACTTCTTTATCATATGTATTAACTAGCAATTGCCTAAGGAGGTGTAATAATACGTTGATAAGGTGGTTGTTAGAGGGTAAAAGAAGACAGAAAATGTAACATTAAAAATGAGGTAGTGCAAGATTGCAAATAATACCAAAAAAAATGGAACACTTTAATTTATCAAAAGTTAGAGAATAGTCCAACTCAGAATAGATAACAAGTTTAATGAACGTAACAGTTTTAGACAATAGCAAGTAGGGCTTTCCAATTAACATCACATTATACAATGAACATGCGATGTCATGGGAGAAATTTATCTAATGAAGAAAAGATGCCAATGTGTTGTTATAACTATAAAGAAGGAAACACATGTTTGATAAGAACACATTTATTCAAGTATGGTGTTGCAAACATTACGGGGTAGTTGCAATCTTAGATGAATTGCAGTAACTTCTAATCCATTCAAATGTCCCTCTCCATCACAACTACTTTCCTCTCAAAAAAGACACTTTCCTCTTAGCAGATATCCAATGTGAAAGGGGGATTCCAGAAGTATTCTGATAGCTCAAAGATCCTGGAAAATAGCTAATAGAATTTACATCCTCTTAAACCGGTACCGGATTTCTTGAGATAATCATAGACATGAATGATCAATTTATAATGAGATGAAAAGCATTTCAAAATGGATGCAATAGAGCTAGGTATTCACCTAGGATGTAATAGCAACATGATTTGAAACATTTCGAGGTTATTTGAAGCATTTTAACATGTCTTGATCGATACATGAGTTATTGAAATGATTATAGACATCAATGATCAATTTATAATGAGAACAAAATCATTTCAATAATCATCTTAGGTTTTTTAATAAATTCTTTCAACATTATAACAACTATGTGAAACGATGGTTGTCTATTTTGAGTCAAGCGTGCAAGTTCACATGGTTAGTTTCCAGGATCCATGTTGTTATCTATGGAGAAGTGATGGACATGTCACTCTTTAGTACATTGAGAGCATGTATAGATGCCATCTGAAAACTTTGTTTTCATGTTTGGATATGATTCCTTGCATATTGAGCAAACACGCAGTGGATTGAGGTGATCAAGTTGGTTAAGAAAACAAAAGCGACCATCTAGTAAGGGGCGGGGGAGGCGGGGGGCAGTTTAGTGGATGTGTGAAATGGGGTAGGGTTGATTGAAGCAATGATGTTTGCATGTCTGGATTGATAAATAAGACATGTATGCGCATTTTGGTGGTCCTTTGTTTGGCTATAAAGAATCTTTCTACATGCATTTCTTTGTTCATGTGCACTATATGACGATATAGGCTGTTGAAGAGGAGTTTGCCTTGAATATGGAGAAGAAATTGATGGGATTTCCAAATGTTATAAATGTGTGGTTGTAAGAAAAAATTTAGGCATGTATATTAAAAGTAAGAAATGCAAACTACAAATAAAAATGTATCTGTGCATATAGAAATAAAGGCATTGCAAAAGTGTTGCAAGAAAGAAGGTATAAATCATTTGTGGATGTATGTGAAAAGTAAGCACGGAGCAACATAGTAGAATAAAAAAAACACTTAGATGACATATTAAACATTGTATACATGTAAGAAAATGGATATGTGCAGATTATACACATATATTCTTAATTATGAAAGTGGAGTTATGAATGACTTTAGTAGCTATGCATATGGTGTAATATGTGGAAACATATATACATCAACTATTATAGTGGCATAGAGAAAGAGAGGAAGAGTAGTGAGCTCATAAACCACAGGGTTGAGGATCGAAACCTTGCTTTGATATTTTTCATTTTTTTGCACTATTTCAAGCACTATAAGAGTTGCGATTTCATTTTTTTTTTTTGCATTATAAGAGTTGTGATTTCATTCATGTATATTGTATTGCGTTCAGATTTTGGTCTTTTTGCAGTATAAGAGTTGCACTTTCATCTTTTAAGGGTTGCAATTGCATTCATTTTTTTTTGCATTATAAAAATTGTAATTTCATTCATGTAAGTTGCATTGTGTTCGAACTGAATTGTTGAACTTAGATAAATGTACTTAGAAACTCTCACAGCTTAACATAAAGAAAAAATAACATTATATGCTATACCATGCAGTGGTACACAACAAAAAATTTAAAATAACATTAATTTTTCTAATATGCTTTCCTAGCTTTTATCTTCCTGCCTCTAGCTCCATCAATGATAGATTATAAGTAGTACCTCCATGATTAAGAAACTTCTCATTGAACTTTGAACAAATAATTTTCCATTGATTATAATATCTAGAGAATAGAATTGTCATGTCCTTGCCCCTCTACCGGAGGAGAGGACACGACTATTGCTGCTATCTAATCCAGGAAATTTAAATTCCATGAACATACACATGATAAAATGAAATGCATTGGACTAATACATGCATAGATGCATAAATATTTAACATACAGCGGAAGCATACACATATTCATCATTTTCATTTAAACAAATACAATGCAGAGATTTACATAAGAGAAACTTATCTTGGAAAAAAGTTTGTCCCGCAACCAGATATGCCACTGCAACATTTCACCCATCCATAGACCAGTGTGCTCCTTAATTCTCAGTGAAACTGCCACCCCTGAGATGGGCATGATTCCCACAAGGAATGAGGAACACTAGTAGGCTCACACATAGCCAAGGATACCACAAAATTCATCCAAGCCAACACAGTTGGGGTTATCAGGCTGCAAATGAGATGGATAGGATGACTGCTAAGCTAGTGAGCTCCTCAATAGAGCTATGGATGCCTACACCAAATCTATTTTGGATTCTAAACATCTGCCCACCCAACACAAGGAAGCATCCCCTTCTCTGCTACACAGTCCCTCGGGCTATGCCTTCCCTTCCAGTGCTATTCAGGGTGTGCAAAGAAGAAAACCAACCCTCTATATATGTCTGTGAGGTTCCTTCACACACTAGGTTTATCAAGCTGGTCAAGCCCCATTTCCAATCCCAATTCAATACAGACCAAAGTACACATGCATACACAACAATATATACAATTTCTGGGTTGAGGAAAATAATTTGGCAATGAAATGAATTGCCAAGGTGGGTGAAAACAACCCTCTAACAACAGTTCATATCTTAGGGACGTTTTGGCCCAAACGTGGCCAAAAGCGAATTCAAATAATAGTCAACATGTGTATTAATTGTTTATCCATCTTATCATATCATACTCATAATATTTATCACATACTGATGATCATATCATATTACCCCAACTCATATAGTCATATGCTAAAGTAATTCACTCTAAGGGTAGCTAAACCCTAAAGGAGACTTGTAGAACTTAGTGACCATGACTAGTGATACATCACATAGTATAACCACTTTAACAAGTAAATCATGCCACCTCAACATATGAGGATATTTGTAGGACTTGATATTACTCAGAATCCTAACTTGATATTATTCACAAGTTCAACTTGATATTAATCACAAGTCTACAGACTTGATATTACTCACAAGTTGCATGTCTTGATATTACTCACAAGAATTTACAATACATTATCACCACCTCAATCATTGGATATATAGGACTTTATATTACTCACAAGTCTAACCTGTTATTACTCACAAGTTAAGAGAATGACTCCTGGTGATGTACAATCCACAAATATTTGGTTACTGTAGATTTGGAATAGATTATAGTGTTTTCGATAATCAATATCATATCGTGTTTCATTTTTTTGTTTTGTGCATAGAGTGGTGCCAAAGTTTTTTTGTAATCCCGTTGATCTATAACACCTAAGACATGGCTTCAAATCCATGTGTAGTGTTCTTATTTTTCATTTTATGGCATGCATAAAATTTTGCTATCATCAATTCCAAGGATAATTTTTTCATTGTGCAACAACTTCAAATCTATGTGCAAGTTTCCAATGCAAATCGTGTTCAATGTCCTAACCCTTCATCAAGCTTGAACACCTTGCCAATGGGCATGGGCACACTCGGAAACCAAAGAGTGTGTCCAATTAGACCCATTCATGGACAAGGAACCAGGTAAGAAAATGACCAGGTGGGAAAATGTGACCTACATGGAAGCGTGTGGAAGGTGCAACCAAATCAAGGGCGTCGACCATTGTACAAATAAGAGACCATTGGGACCACTTCATGACCAAGGGGGCTCCACAGGAAAACCCATTGTGAAGTGTTCCCACTTAAAAGAAGGGACACGAACTTTGATGAGTTCATTAAGCGAAGCACAACTTGGGCACCATCTCATATATATAAGGGAGTTCCCAAGAGATTGATAGCCATCGAACAAACCTTCCAAGGAATAACTTGCAAGCTAAGAGAAGAGTTATGCGGTTGGAAGCGACCAATATTGCAAGCAAATTGGTAAAGGGATGAGGGCACACCAAGAGACTGTTTTGGGAAAGAGCTTCCTCAGGGTTCCTTTGTATTTAGGTAGAATGCCTTAGTGCCACACCCCTTTGTAATTGAGGCGTCGACCATTTACCAAACCTCTATATTTTAATCTTGTTCACTTGTAATACTAATTTATTTGCGCCTGAGTTTGGGCACAATTGTAAATGCTTGTGTATGTTTTCTTGTTATACTCAAAAGAAGGGTTCACAACTCTACATATAAGCATTGAAGGGTAGATTTATACATGACCATTTATTATTAACAAGGTTGGTTGCAGTGAGTTGTTGATGCACTCGGTAGGAAAGCACAACTTTCCACATTGGTAGAAAAGTCGCTATCGAAACCAAAAAAAGTGAAGTGCAAGTTTGGGTGGAATTGCAAGAGAATATTACAGAAGCATTGGGGAGTGACCAAACTACCTTAAACATCATGAAAAAGGAAAGAGAAGGGAAGACTAAGAAATGTTGGGATGAGGACAACTTGCTGTACTTCCACAGGAGGATCTACATGCTAAAGAGTGCCATCCTTCATCAGGGGTTGTTGTAGGAGTGTCATGACTCACTTTAAGCAGGGAAACCAAACATACAATGAACTTTAGATTTGTTGGAGATGGGGTACTATTGTGATCCAAAAGGATATTGGTGGCCACCCACCTATTCCTCTTGGACCCCCACCATTGTTTCTTTCAGTTTTCCAGTTTCCTTAATTGTAGCACAATTTACTATTTTTGGCAGTTTCGGGTCCTAAACTTCTGGAGCCGTTTTGAGGCCCTAAACGACGCTTTTTTGGCATCGAATGGATGGGAAAATATGAGTTCGTTTTGGACTTGATATTTTGCATTTATGGATGTAGTCCTTGAACAGATCTTTCTAATGATATATCATGCACGTCAAACGGAGGTAGTATGCTAAAGTTACGACCCCGGGAAATTGATGTACCAAGTTACCCAACGGGGCCCACATTAAGGCGTTTCACCTCCTAGGGTTATGTTTTTGGATGTGTAGGGTTTCCATTGTTTCTTAATAATATATAGGCCTTCGAGACTCATTGTAACAGAGAGTTCAGAGGCATGTAGCTACCGCATCTCTTCTCAAAGGTAAGCTACTAGCACTCTAGCTAGTTTATTTCCATTCTGTATGTAAACAAGTTTCAGTTATTGATTAATGAAATGAAGTGTTATTTCCACTGCATATTTGTTTCTATGGTTATTTGTGTATTCTGTTGTGTTCCTGCATGAATCCAAATCAGTGGTATCAGAGCAATCTGCTCTTTCTCGATCCTTCTTTGCATGCCCCCAACGAGGGCGGGGTATAAAGAGTTAGGGCTCGATCTGGTTGAACCTTTGCAAGATCAGCCTCGTAAATCCCAATGGCCACCCATGGGGGATGAAAAGAAAGAGGAGGGCGTAGAAGATCATATCAAAATGTTGCTCGAGGAGGCCCTTGAAAAACAAAGGAATGCGATGATGTATAACTTCGCCCAGATCCTTCAACGACTCCCCACTGGCGACGCATCTGCATCTAGCAGCCACTCTGGAGGTACAACCCCTTTTAAGGTACAAGTAAACTTCGACATTCCCATAATTGATGGTCAAATAGATGCAGACGCCGTAGATAAATGGTTGAATCTATTAGAAGGATATTTCTCGGTTCATGACTTTTCTGACCAGGAAAAGATTACTTTTTCTCTACTCAAAGCCGCCCCCCATGTCAAGGACTAGTGGGAAACCTACTATGAGAGAAAGGATGATGAGGAACCCTCTTTGTTCTCGGTTGTACCCACTTGGAATTCTTTCCGAGATGCCATAAATGGACAATATTATCCGGTGGGGAGCTATGAGGACATGTACATCCAATGGACTACGTTGCGGCAACAAAGAGATCAAGATGTGCATGAGCTGAGGAATCTGTTCCATACCCTGTGCACCAAGTTGGGTATTAAAGATTCAGAGAAACATTTGATGCTGAAGTATCACAGTTGTTTGCACAGATACATCCAGGAGGAAATGGAGTTCCTCGACATCTCCTCGCTTGGTACGACATATTGGTATGCTGCCAAAATTGAGCAAAAATTCAAACAAAAAAAGCGAGACTTTGGATTTGCAAATCAGAATCAAGGGAAAGGTGCCCCCAAACCGTAGAACCAAGGACACAGACAAGGCATGGCGACTCAAGAAAACTTTCCAAAGCCGCAAGCAAAGAGCAACACTGCAAAGCCAAAGAAGGAAGCAGGAAAGTGGTGAAAGTTCCATAAGAGCCCCACTCACAACACAAGTGAGTGTCGGGCTAAGCTGTCACTAGTGGCCAAGATGAAGGCTTCTGAATTAGATGCATACTCTGACACTAAATCAGAACCCGAGAAGGGGAATGACAGAGGGAAGAACATTATCGATGCAGGAGCCCAACGCCACCGTTGCCGCCACGAAGATCCAAAAGGAAGAACCAAAATATTCAGAGGAGGAGGAGCGTCTTTTCCACTCCCAGATGTGGGTAAAGGGTTCCCCGCTACAGTTCATTGTCGACAGTGGGAGCCAAAAGAACCTAATTTCAGCAGAGGTCGTGAAGCATTTGGGTTTGCCAACCACAACACACTCGCAACCGTACACCATCGGGTGGCTTCACCAAGGATGAGATCTCCACGTCAGCCAGCAGTGCCGACTTCCCTATAGCATCAAGCCCTTCACCGATGAGGTATTATGTGATATTTCTCCTCTTGATGTTTGTGATGTATTATTAGGTCAACCATACTTATGGAAGCGACATGCTGTGTATGAGTCCCAGCCTCGCGTTGTCATTATTACGTTGGGAAATAATTTGTACAGAATACCAGAGGTACCACCCCCTGCCGCTATCTCTTTGGTTACTACCAAACAATGCAGTAAGCTCATTTCCAAAACTGGGAAGTTTGTTTTCGTGATGATCCGCCCTCAGGGCAAGAAGAAGATCATTTCCACAACCTCCAAACAGGGCCCCTCCGCACGACAACAAAAAATGGACAAGGTCATGGAGGAGTATTGGGACATATTCACCTCACCCACCGGGGTGCCTCTCCACTGTTAGGTCAAGCACCCCATCGATTTGACCCTAGGTGCGTCGTTGCCCAATGGACCGATCTATCGTCGTTATGTTCTAGAGAATGATGAAATCAAGAGGCAAATTCAGGAGCTGCTACAGAAGGGTCACATCCGGCCAAGTTCATCGCCTTGTGGGAGCCTGATCATGTTGGTACAGAAGAAGGATGGGACTTGGAGACTCTGTATTGACTATCGAGCGCTGAACAAGATCACTGTCCGGAATAGGTACCTGATCCCACGAATTGATGACCTCTTGGACTAGCTTAAAGGGGTGAAATATTTTAGCAAGATCGACTTAAAGTCTGGGTATCACCAGGTACTGATAAAACTGACTAATATGTGGAAGACTGCCTTCAAAGCCAAGGAGGGCCTTTTCGAATGGTTGGTCATGCCTTTCGAGCTAAAGAATGCTCCTGCAACCTTCATGAGACTGATGGACGACATCTTGTGGCCATTTACCAACTCATTTGTAGTAGTGTACTTGGATGACATCCTGATCTTCAACCAGACTTGGGAAGAGCACCTCCACCACATCCGACAAGTCCTCCAAACATTGTGGTAGCACAAGTTGTGTGCAAATTTGGACAAGTGCACTTTTGGCATGACCCAGGTTCAGTATCTGGGATACATTATTGATGACTGTGGGGTACATGTGGATTCAACCAAGATCCAAGTCATTCAGGATTGGCCAACCCCAACTACTCTAACAGAGCTTCGCAACTTTTTGGGCCTTGCCAATTTCTATCGCAGGTTCATGTTGGGATTCTCTCATATCACTTGGCCCTTGAGTCAAGTCACCAAGGGAGGAGCAAAAGAAAAATTATTTTGGTCAGAAACTCAACAGAAGGCATTTGTAGAATTGAAACATCGCCTATGTTGTGCCCCGGTGCTCACATTACCAGACTTGCAACAACCATTTGAGATCAAGATAGATGCCTCTGACTATGCTATTGGGGCAGTCCTTACTCAACAAGGGCATCCAGTGGCATATCACAGTGAGACACTGTCTGACACTGTCCGCAAATATCCCCCTTATGACAAAGAGATGTATTCCATTGTATAGGCTTGCCGACAATGGAAGCATTACATTTTGGGGAAGGAAACGATCATCCACACAAACCACCGACCCCTGCAGTTCATGCAGACACAAGGGAAGTTACAGAACGATCGCCATCAGAAGTTGTCCGCATATCTACAATAGTTTCATTTGAACATCAAGTACAAGAAGGGAAGCACCAATAATATTGTAGACTGCCTCAACCGACCACCGATCATGGCGATAACGACCATGCTCAACTCTTATGGGCACAAGACTTCTGATTGGCTGTTTCTCTACAAGAGCGATCCAAAATTCAGCCACACATACTAGATGCTCTTGGAGGGAAACCAAGTTCCAAAATTTCACCTTCAGGATGTACTACTGTGTCACATGGGACACCTTTGTGTTCCTTCAAGCGAGCGTGCCAAGATGATTTGGGAAGCGCACTACAGTCGGGTCGCTGGGCATTTCTAGGTCGAGAAAATAGTAGCAGTACTGCAGAAGTATTTCTATTGGCCGAACCTTCGACAGGACGTCGGGAAGTACATCCGATCCTGGACTACCTACACGATTACCAAACCATCCATCAAGAAGCAAGGCCTCTATACTCCGTTGCCTACCCCTAGTCGACCTTGGGAATCCATCTCCATGGACTACATGTCAGGCCTTCCTTCTACTAAGCACGACAATGCCTGTGTGTTTGTGGTCATTGACAGATTCTCAAAGATGGCCATAATGGCGGCCTGCAAGAAGAATATCACATCAAAAGCCACTATTAAACTCTTCTTTGAATGAGTGTGGGTACACTTTGGGATCCCACAGTCTATAATCTCATACTGGGCCAACAGGTTCCTTAGTACATTCTGGTCTAGCCTATGGTCAATGCTAGACACCAAGCTCACAAAGTCCATAGCTTTCCATCCACATACTGATGGCTAGACAGAGGTCGCCAGTAGGATGATCGTATACATTTTGCACATGTACAAATCAAAGCATCCACGCACATGGGATGAGAGCCTCCCCTATGTACAACACAGCTATAACCGGGCCCTCCACAACTCAACCAACCACAGCCCCTTTCAAGTGGGATTGGGATTCCAGCCACTATGTCCCATTGACGTAGCCATGCCATTTGCAGCTACTCAGGCTGATTCAGCTCATATCCAGTCTGAAGTTTCCAAGGAAAACAGCTTCATTGAGCACATTCAACACATTTTCCAACAGGTTCATGACATATTGGACAGATCCAATGCCAAGTACAAGCAACAACATGATCAACATCAGGTGCAACACAACTTCCAGGTGGGCGACAAAGTGTGGCTACATTTGCAAAAGGAGCGCCTTGCTGGACTCCACCGCAAGCTTCTCCCGCTCTGATATGGGCCATACACCATCATAAAGGCTGTTGGGGACAATGCCTTCGAGCTCAGTATTCCACCATTCCTTGGTCTGCACCCAGTGTTCAATGTGGACTGGCTTCGGCCCTACTTTCCACCTCTACTAGACACATCAGACGTGGCAGAACAACTCACACCAACAGAGTTAAACCCCGACTGCATGGAACAAGCCACCACTGATCGGATTATGGACACACAGATCAAGAACACCTGCCAGCAGAAGATCCATCTATATCGAGTTGTCAAAGCAGGCCAACTCCTTCACCAGGGAAAGTGGCTCACCAGGGACCAAGTTCAACAGAAGTTTCCTCATCTCATGGAGGAACTCAATGCAATGGGGAACATTACTTCCTAAGGGGGGAGGAATGATCTAGGAGGATATTGGTGGCCACCCACCTATTCCTCTTGGACCCCCACCATTGTTTTTTTCGGTTTTCCAGTTTCTTTAATTGTAGCACAATTTACTATTTTTGGCAGTTTTCTCGTCCTAAACTTCCGGAGCCGTTTTGAGGCCCTAAACGACGTTTTTTTGGCATCGAATGGTCGAGCAAATATGAGTCCGTTCTGGACTTGATATTTGTCATTTATGGATGTAGTACTTAAATAGATCTTTCTAATGATACATCATGCGCGTCAAACGAAGGTAGTATGCTAAAGTTACGACCCCGAGAAATTGATGTACCAAGTTACCCAACGGGGCCCACATTAAGGCGTTTCACCTCCCAGGGTTAGGTTTTTGGATGTGTAGGGTTTCCATTGTTTCTCAATAATATATAGGCCTTCAAGCCTCATTGTAACAGAGAGTTCAGAGGCATGTAGCCGCCACATCTCTTCTCAAAGATAAGCTACCAGCACTCTAGCTAGTTTATTTCCATTATGTATGTAAAAAAGTTTCAATTATTGATTAATGAAATGAATTGTTATTTCCACTGCATATTTGTTTCTATGGTTATTTGTGTATTCTGTTGCGTTCCTGCATAAATCCGGATCATATTGGGAGCGCATGAAGAGGGACGTGGAGGATTATGTGCAAACTTGCATGGTTTTCCTTTAAGACAAAATCGACACCAAGATGCTTGTTGGCCAAATTACACCCTTTCCCATTTTGGAGAGACCATGTGCAAGCATCTTGATGGATTTTATAACACATATTTCATTAACGTAGGGCTATAGTGGGATTGGTGGATAGGTTATTCAAGTACACAACCTTTGTGCCCACACTGGTGCTTTTCTTGTTGAAGGATGTCACACATATGTTTTTCAAGCATGTGGTGAAGTTGTGGGGGTTGTTGTTGAATATCATATTGGATTGGGACATAAGGTTCACCGAACAATTTTGGACAGAGTTATTGAATATTGTGTGTACTAAGCTACCGATGATCTCAAGTCGCCACCCATAAATTGACAGGTAGACAAAGAAGATCAATTGTTTATTGGATAATTACTTGATACACTTTATGTGGGAAGCTAAAGAAAACTGAATAGAACTATTGGACTAGTCAATCAAGTTTTTTTATAACTTTGATAAGAGTAGAGCTACTGGGTTCAATTTGTTCAATCTATCCACTTGACAACAGGTGGTGACATTTCACACTATGGTTTTAGGGTTCTATGAGAGCATTCCAACATCATTGCAATTCATCAAAGAGTGGTAAGAGCGGCTAGAAAAAGCATGAGTCTAACTTAACAAGGCAATAGAGATGATGAAGCATTGGGATAACCAAGGCATGAGAGAAGTGGAGTTCAAGGCATGTGTCAAGGTTTTGCGTAGGTTGAGAAAAGAAAATTTCCAACCATTGATATATATGTTATGCCTTGCTATAGAGGTATGATGGGCCTTTTCAAATATTTCAGAAGATTACCGAGGTCACATATAAGTGGAAGCTTCCTGGGCATCTAAGTTCCTTTCACCTGGTATTTCATGTTCTAGCCATTTACAAGCATGCATACTTGATAAGGATGATCCTGACAGAGAAGGTCCATCCAAGGTGCTTGTTATGATTTCAAGCCGACTAGAATGCAAAGTTGAGATGGTTTTGTCTCACAAAGTGATGATCCCTATAAATGGAACATTAGTTGGTCCTCTTGGTCATACCTAAGGCTTACTAAGGAGGCATAAGGGTCTAAGTTTCATAAATTATTATAAACATTATGATATTATTCCTAAAACCATAGGTGTGTTTGGTAAATGAATATCTTGACATTTGATTAGTAATGTTTACTTAATTTCTCATTCTTTTTATTTATCTGCTGAGATAATGGGATAATATTTGTCAAATAATTATTCATTTGTGATGGAGCTATAGGTTGAGGTTATCTTAAAGCTAAGTGGAAGAGATCAAGTCACCACAACTTGCTCAAACTCCTTCAGCCAGTTCACTAAACAAAATAAGACATGATTGAGAAATTCAAGGGATTATGTCCCCTTATTATTTTCAAGAGACACCACCAAATGGAAGAGGACTTAATGATCATACAAGGTCAAAATTATGGAAGCTAGGTTGAATTTATCAAGGAGGAAGCAATCCCACAAAGTTAGCATGTTGTGTTCTAATTAACTGGGGAACAACATCCACAAATCAAGGAGTTGATTGCGTGGGATATTTTACTCAAGTGTTAATTATTCTCATGTGTTTGTAGTAGATAAAGAAGGGCTCAACATCATCCCATGTCCAAATCATGGATCCAAGTTGTTTTCTCAAGAGGGGGAATCAATCCCACATATTTTGCATGCAGATCTCTAGATGTCTGGGAGACAACTTCCACTAATCTTGGAGTTGATTGAAGGGGAAATTTGGACCTCGTTATTGTATAAATGATAGTGCATTTGATAACATGGAACTTAGATTATATTATTCTTCTTTCAAAAATTTTTATTCATCCCTTTCTGGTCAAGTCAAATTTGTATCAAAAAGCAGTTTTCTACCTTATTGTTCATGGAATATTTTTAATGGAAAAAAATGGATTCATTTTTGTGTTGGTTCATTTAACAAGGGCTCCAGGATCTCCCTTGGGTTTGGCCCACTCAAGGGAAGTACTGGAGACCCTTGCATGCATTTCCCTTCATTTTTTACTTGATTTCATAGTTTTTAACTTCGAATTATAGATTATGTAAAAATCTGTGTTTTCCTGTAGCATTTCTACATTTTTTGTGTTTTCTGTAATAACTCTGCAATTTTCCTAGAGTTGGTAGCTTTGTGTATTTCCTTTGAATAGATTTGATTTATTTATCCTTTCCATAGTTATATTTATGTTTCTCATTCCATTTGCTTCTCCTGCCTGCATTTATTATTAAAGGTGGACAAGATTCCCCCTATGCATCTTGAAAATTTGTATGCATTAAAAACTACCTGATTTCCTGCATCATCTTTACCATAGTCAAAATAGGATATCTCCTCAACACTGATTTTTTAGAAAATGCTTGTGCAGTTACCCTAAATCACCCCTCTGGAAGCGACAAAGAAAAAGGTGCCATCATAATATTCAGATCTTGCATCTCTGCATTTTTTTGATTAGATTTTATTCATGTTATAGAGTAGATTTCATTAGATTTCATTTATGTTGTTAGAATATATTTCACTTTTTATATTGCACAAATCATTCCTAGTTGGGTGTCATTGGTTAGATCTTTATAAGAAATAAATAGTTAGAGTTACTTCCCTCCTCCTGGGCCACTAAAAGCTTGCTCTCCTCTACGGACCCAATTCCAAGTAAAGTTAGGAAGAGAAGGAGTATCTTTCCTTATACTTCAAACGATGGAAGGGGCAATTTTTACTTCTAGGGAACAAACTAATAGTTTACCTCTTATGTTTGTACACACTCCAGTGTTGATAATTCAAATAATGGTCCAAGGGATTCAGTGTTTATGGCTCCAATTCTTTGGCCCACCACTTTTTGGCGCCCATTGTAGGGGAGGTGATAAGGTTGTATTTGGATTAGTTTGAAGTTTTTTTAGAAAATCAACTCACATGCATCCATAATGTTTTTATTCATCTAACCCCTATGTTTGTGGTGTGAGTTGTGTTGTTGTATTTGTAACTTCGAAAGTTCTTTTGTTGGATATTATTATTGTATTTTGTTGTACCCCCATCGGAGATGTTTCTCCTTCATTTGGGATGTCATTATTATGTATGGTCATTGAGGTAAACCATTCATTATAACTCGGGGCAATAGTTCCCAAGATAAATAAAGTAAAATGTATTTTTTATTCTTCCGAGGTATATTGGCCCCAAAAGGATAACCTGACCGACCTAGTTAGTTAAGTAAGTCACACAACTGAAGAATATAAATAGAGAGGCGCCCTCCCTATTTGAACACACACTCACACTCTCTCAAGTGTGCATTAGGAGAGAGAGGACAAGGAGGAAAGAGATAGAGTTATAGAAGACTTATTATTCTTGGGTTTTTACATCTTGTGATATTGTATTAGTGACATAACTATTCTGAGGAATTTTGTGGGGTTTTCTCCTTTATGGTTTCCCAGAGGAAAATATTTATGTCTTGTGTATCATGTAGATCTTGGATATATTGATGTACTTGTCATTCTTTTAGATAAAGATACTAATTGAATTAAAGTAGAATGTTAACATGGTATCAAAGCTTCTCTGAAAGATGGTACTGTGCAGTAGTGGGAATCTAGGGCTTCCTATCCATAAGAAGAACTTGATCAAGTCCAAGAGAACCATTGCAGATTCTATTAAGGATCACCCCATCCCTCATGTTTCATCCTTGAAGAAACCTAAGGAAGTGTTTGATGCTTTAACGAAGCTGTTCGAAGGAAAGAACATCAATCAGAAGATGACATTAAGGAACCGACTGAGGACTGTAAAGAAAAAAAACTCAGAGACCATGAAATCCTACTCCACAAGGGTTGCTCAAATCAAGGAACAAGTCAAAGACGTCGAAGAGAAGGTAGAAGGAGAGATTGTTATGACCACCTTGAATGGTCTTCCAAGATCATGGGATTCATTTAGTCAAGGAATATGTACCATAAATAAGTTGATCAATTTCAATAGACTTTGGGAAGAAGGCATAGAAGAAGAAACTCGACTCATAACAATAGAATAGAAGATGGGAGCAACTAAAGAACAAGCTCTCACAATTTACACCAGAAGAATTCATAGAAAAAAGGAGGACCATCATCACAACCAAAGGAAGGACCCTCATCACAAAAGAATAAATAAATTTAGAAGAGATATATCCAGTATTATATGCTACACATGTGATGATAAGGGACACTACTCCAAAGGTTGTCCCAGAAATAAAGGCTACTCCAATAATGAGTCAAACAAGAAAATAAACCATGCTCACACCGTTGAAGATGATGAACCAACAAAGAAAATAATCAGAGAAGAAAGAGTTGATTCCTCAAGTGATGAGGAATATGTACTTTAATCCATAAGGACTCAACACATGATAAAGAAGAACATCTTATCCATCTTGGTATTTGGATAAGAAGGGATGTAGTTGTGGAAGAAGAAGTGACACTCGGATTCAGAACCAATATGTAGTCCGATGTGATCTATGGTATAGAAGACTTGCTCAAGCATGAGTAAGATAGACATAGGTTCCCAGAATTAGATGATGAATTAGAGCACACTGTCAAAGACTGTATTATTCTTACAAGAAGACAAGGATCAAGAGGGAGTCCACCACCCAAACAATCAATGATAAGTGATTAAATTGCCATTTCCTATATATCTAGTTACTTAAATGATATTGTTTAGTTGTGTACATATTTATATTCTGTGGATGTATCATGCATGATTGAGTGTTTGCATTTATGAGCAGTATACTACTGACTTGCATGTGATGGGTAAGTAGCCTATGGTGTTGTACAACATTCCATTGCTACTTATCTAGATTGAAACCTCTATGTTGACATATTGAGAGTAGTTCACACTCTTAATAATGTTATGGTAGAGATGGTAGGCATGTATAAAGTTACTGTTTGTATACATAATATAGACGAATGTTGTAGCATTAGCTAAGATAGTTGCATTAGAATTTCTCACTATTAATATGTTTTGGAAATTGCGAAATGTTTCTAATCATGCAACAAAATTTGACGTGTAGGAAACAACACGTACAATCGCCTACAAGAAAATAAGGAAGAGACTTGTTTTCGAAGAACAAGTGATGATGGTTCAGCTAGAATATCACTCCAAAAAAATGAAGAGGAACTTGAAGCCCCCAAGGACAAAGACATCGTGACAGAACAAATATGTAACACCCCGGTTTTGACTCCGTTTGCATTAAATGCATATAATGTGTATATTGTAATTAATCATGGTGTGGAGTTAAAGGCAAAATCCCCACCATCGATTTAGCGTTTTATGTTTCCGTGATTAAAAATCGTTGCCGATGGTATTTTGTGCTAGCCGACACATTATAATTTTGGATATCATGTAAATATGCAATTTAATTAAAAACCCACAACCAACTATGTCAATGCAACAAATAATGAGATGGGGGCATGATTTCATAAGGATAAGGGGGGGGATATCCAAACCTTTGGGCCAATGGGGAAAAGCCAAATGTCAAAGGGAGAACCCATCAAAATTGTCAACTACCTTTCTTGTCTTATTCACCCAATCATTTATTACTGCCAGAAATTGGTTGAGTTGGTTATTGCATGGGATGGGCAAGGTATGGAAACCTAAATTCGAATTGGAGAAGCCATCAATTTTTGGGAAACACATTTTGACTCCTTCGGCAAGTAAAAACCTAAAAACGTCTTCCCATTCCAACATGCTTTCACGTTTTCATGTTCTCCTCACCATTTTCCTTCACGTTGGGCTCTTGGAGGTAGTTGGAACTTCCTGTGTGTGTATTCATTCACGTTTTTGGTTGTTTACCTCATTTTCCTCAGGCTGGGAAATTGTTTTTTAAACCAGCGTAGATCCAACTCCTAGGCTCTATCAAGCGTCGAGAGGGATCAATCTCTCAAGGTGCAAACCTCTTTTTAGGTATTGCACTCAATGAGGTATCAACTTGGTGTGTCCTATATATAGGTATTGATTTGATTCAAACCAAGAGACATATTTTTATTTAAGGTCCACATATAGTATTTTTATTATTAATATTTAATATTATTTATGGATTACATATAATATTTTTTATTATTTTTTATTTTGTTAGGAATGAACATTACAACATCTCCCCATACATGGCTTTAAAACCATATGCAATACCCTCCTAAAACTATGGGTTGTTTAGGAGGCCTTGCACATGGTCCTAAAACCATTTACAAGGCTCTCCTGAACCATGGGTTGTTTAGGAGGTCTTGCACATCGTTTTAAAACCATGTGCAAGGCCCTCCTAAACCATGGGTTTTTTAGAAGGAGACCTTTTTTTGCGGATAATTCAATTTTTTATTTTTTATCATTTTGTTTGGTAGGAACATTACAACATCTCCACCATATTGTGTTTTTTTCTGACCCACATTTTTTTTGCAGATAATTAAATTTTTACTTTTTTATTGTTTTGTTAGGTAGGAACATTACAACATCTTCTGGCGGACTTTTATTTTGGGTGATCATTAAATTTTTTATTTTTTATTATTTTGTAAGTAACAAAAGTTACAAATCTCCCTCATTTTAGGTTGTCTTTTTTTACTGACATTTATTTTGGTTAATAATTAAATTTTTTATTTTTTAATTAATTTGTTAGTAACAAAAGTTACTCAACAAACCTTACAAGATCTCCCTCATATTAGGTTGCTTTTTGGCCTACATTTATTTTAGCGGATAAATAATTTTTAATTTTTAATTATTTTGTAAGGTTATGTAATGTTACATAAAGTTATCTAACATTGCATAACCTTATGTAACATTACAAGATCTTCCCCATACTGGGTTGTAGAGCGCCTCTCGGTGCAATTATCAGTGGTTGGGTTTCCTCCCCCGCGATTTTGCTGCATTTTCCCATCGTTTTCCAAGTTGGAAATCATTTTTGGGTGATCCCAGCGAGTGGGAGAAGAGACCCACGATTTTTGGGGTAGAGGCTCACCCCAATGGGCTTTGGGACATCTCAACCCCTGCTAAGTCACAAGTTACTAATATATCTAGTTTGTGGGCTATTGGATACTCTTGGGAGGCTTTTGTTCCCATGGTTAAAAAAAATGGTAAAAAATCAATTAAGGGATTATTCACTACTTTTGAACTTAAAATGTTATAATTTTTAGTTTTAAAAAAATTATTGAAAAATGAAAAAAAATTAGTCTAGTTTTGAATGAATTGGTGTGTTAACTCTTGAAAGGTTAAAAAAAATACATATAATCTTCATTGGTTAGAATGTATATTTGGATTTCAAATTTAAAAAATATAATAAAAATTTTCATAAACAAAATATTTACTTTCAATTTTATTCAAAATACCAATGAGAAAACTAGTTAACTTTTCAATGTCAATTTTTATTTTTAAAAAATACTTATAATATATATATATTTTTTTAACAAGAACGGTTATGTTGCATTAAGCGGCATTTTGGCAAGCCAGAATCCGAAAGTTACATATCTGAAGAAAGTTGGTGACCTCTAACAGTGCTGCCAACCTTCTTGTGAATGTCTTGGGAGACAAATCCCAACTGCATCTAGAGCTAATTCGAGAAAATGACAACAAATGCTTACATGAGTAAATTCTCACAAACTGTGAGAAAATTAGAAGACAGAAGCAAAGCATTAAATCGAGTGGGTTGAAAGCCCCTTAAAGAAAGGATCCAGCTTTTTCTAAGAACCTAAAGAAATGCTGGAGGCCGCCTCCTTTTCTCTGCGCGCTTTGTTGGACTTTCGCCCTCGGGTAAGGGGTGGAGACGGGACTGAAATGTCTTCAGGATCAGAATTTTCCATAGAGCCGCTAGAGGGGACTGAGACAGCTAGACTTGCAGGGGCAGAGGGTTCAGGATCTGAAGCCCGAATTTCCTTCACTACTACTGATTCTGAGGGGGCGGGATCCGGAAGGATTTCGACTGCCGGGGGATCTTCCTTATCTGCTGTTGCTTCTGGATCTAGGGATTCATCTTCCTTCAGCGCATCAAAGCTGTTTTTATTTTCTAGAGTTGCCTCTGCTGAATGAGTGGCCTTCGGAGCCTGGGCTGGAGGCTCCTTTCGCCTTGGATGCCTTCGCCGGTTAGTTACTGGCTGAAAATCACCTTGTTTAACTAGTCCCGCATCCTCAGAGGCTTTGGGGCAGATTTTTGCGAAATGACCATAAGCATGGCACCGGAGGCACTTAAAAGGTATCTGCTCGTAATCCAGCTCTTGGATATGGCACCATTCCCCCAGGGAGAGCTGAATGGCTTCCGGAAGTCCCATCTCATTAATCGGATCTGGGGCCATCGTAGCACAATCACCAGAAGAGAGGAGCCAAACACTGCTCCAAAACGCATGCAATGAACGCTCTGAACGCCGATCCGCGGCCCTGTAAGCAAGACGGAGATCTGCGCACCTGCAAAAAACGAAGGTGACTAGGGTTTAGGCCCTAGCCGCATTGACGCCTCGCTTCATTCCGCCGTCGGCCGATCCATTCTCCCACTCCAAAAATACTTATAATATTTCAAACTTATATTTTTCATATATTTTCAAATACTCTATCAATTTTTATTTTAAAAAATAATGAATAACCATATACTCTATAAAATATAAATTTAAGGTTATCTTTATCATTTTTGTTTTAAGTAATAACCACTTTGAACATCAATATTTACTTTCATAAATAATAAATCATAATGTCATTCCTTTCAAAATAAAAAATATAAAAACAATTTACATTATATAAATCTTCATTACTTAAAACTTTAATACACCAGGCATCACTTCCAACTATACTCAATCACACAAAATATGAAAACAATTTTTATCATCTAAAACTTCATAACATAAAACATCACTTCTAACTATACTCAATCACACAAAATAACAAAATATTGATCCTAAGATATGACTCCCAACCATATTTTAGGTCTTTAGAACCTCACAATCAATATATTGCAATGGCATTATGACACATTTATTTACTTCTTAGTCACAAAACATGCCATACTCCATACTCGAAACTCATAACTTCCAACTATACTCAACCACACAAAAGAACAAAATAATGATCATAAGATATGAATCCCAACCATATTTTAGGTCTTTAGATCCTCACAATCAATATATTGCAATGACCTTATGACACATTTATTTACTTCTTAGTCACAAAGCATGCCATACTCGAAACTCTTAATGTTCAAAGTTAAGATAAAAACTATAATTTTCGAAACTCACAATTTTTGCCGATTTTCGGGAAAACATCACAAGTTAATGGAAAATATGACAAAGGTCGATCGCGGGCAATAACTTGTTGCAGATAGTAGAAAATGGTCTGTTAATGTTGCTCATATATATAGGGGAAGAGTAGAGATGATCACTCGCCCCGGGGCAGCAAGTCAATGGCTGATTTGTCGGCCATGCAGTTGATCCGATGGTGGTAAGTGGCCCGGCTATGCTCCCACGGATTTATTATTCAAAATGGTATTTGTTTTTGGCCATCGAAATGATTTATTTTAATAAAATACAATATTTTTTACATTAATAATGTGAAATGTCCACTTGACACGTTTTATAACCTAAATATAAACTAGCCTACCTCAAAGCAAGCCCGGGAATGAAACATTAAGAGAACTTGGATATGTTGTAAAAATGGGAGAAAGTTGTGTGTAGATAATATAAGTTTATGGTACCACCTAATAAAGCCCTTGGCTAACTCATTCAAGGGTTGATCCTACATCTATCAATGCA
>LPNX010824701.1:255194-299777 GCA_001517045.1 Pseudotsuga menziesii | reverse complement strand
AATGAATGATGTATTGAAGAAGCAGTTGATGATTGTTAAAGTTGAAAAAGTAATAAAAAGCTATACACTGATTCACCCCCCCCCTCTCAGTGTCTACAATTGGTTGCTAGTCTTCATTATTTGGAGCCATCTACATTTGAGGAGGCCTTTCAGCATCATGTTTGGAGAGATGCTACGATGGAAGAGTACCATTCCATCATGAAGAACGATGTATGGGAGATTGTATTGACGCCAAAGGGGAAGTAAGTTGTGACTTCCAAGTGGATCTACAAGGTGAAGCACGCTGCAGATGGCAGCGTGGAGAAGTTCAAGGCTCGTATTAACTTTTATGGCACAAGGGGTTTACACAGGTAGAGGGAGTTGATTATGATGATACCTTTGCGTCGGTTGCTTGATATTCCTTGATTAGAGCAGTGATTTCTATAGCAGCAGAGATGGGTTGGAAGATCCACCAGATGGATGTGAAGACTGCATTTCTCAATGGACATCTACAAGTGGGATTCTCATGTGTGCAAGTTGAAGAATGCCTTGTATGGGTTGAAGCAAGCTCCTTGAGCTTGGTATTCCAGGATTGATTCTTATTTATTGTCGATGGGATTTTAGAAGAGTGAGGCTGATGCCAACCTTTACTACGTTGTGGTTGGTGGAGATCCACTCATTTTCATGTTGTATGTCGAAGACTTGGTTATCACAGGGGAGGAGCGCCTCATTGCAACTTGCAAGAGGGATCTTGCTTCAAAGTACGAGATGATAGATATTTGGTTGATGCATTACTATTTGGGGATGGAGGTTTGGCAGGAGCCTGGTCATATTTTCCTGGGACAAAGAAAGTATGCAATTGATGTACTAAGGATATTTCAGATGGAGGACTACATGTCGATGGCCACACTGATGATCACCAACGGGAGGAAGCTTCATGTTTCTAAGGGAGAGTTGGTTGATCCTACTTTGTATTGTCAGCACATTGGTCCATTGATGTATCTAGTCAACACTGGGCCATACTTGTGTTTTGTGGTGAACACTCTTAGTCAGTTCATGGTGGAGCCTAGGAGAGTGCACTGGGTAGCTGCGAAACATGTGTTGAGATATCTTGCAAGGATAGTGGATTATGGTCTGGACTATAGGACATAGCGTGGATTTAGTTTGGTTGGCTTTAGAGATTCAGATTGGGCAGGTAGTGTGACAGGCCAGAAGAGCACTTTCGGTTGTTGTTTTAGTTTGGGCTCGACAACAATGTCGTGGTTCAGTCAGGAAGCAAAAGTCTGTTGCTTTGAGTTCAGCTGAGGCTGAGTACATGGCAGCTAGTTAGGTTAGTTGCGAGGCACTGTGGCTTTGCACGTTCTTGGTGGATTTGTTTGATCAGGAGTTTAGGACCATGGTGATTTACTACGACAACCAGAGTTGCATTCAGCTCTTTGAGAATCCAGTGTTCCATGATAGGTCCAAGAACATAGAGATCAAATTCCATTTCTTCCAAGATTATGGTCAGAGAGGAGCAATTGAGTTCAGGTACATTTCCATTGATGAGCAGATAGCAGACATTCTCACAAAATCCTTGGGTGGGGTAAGTTTCTCTTCTTCAGGGATAAGTTGGGAGTGGTGAAGAACAACTTCTTCGGTAAGAGGAAGCGTTAAAATTTGTACCTTGTAAGTTGTTCCCTTAGGTGATTTTTCCTAGGTCACTAGGAAATGGGGAAATAAAGCGACCCTTGCATTAAATGACTTGTGATAAGCATTTAATTCCACTTTAGAGATTAAATTTACTTTTTGATAAATTTAAGTGAGGTGAGTGAAATTAATTTTTATGAGAATTAAAAGTGCATTAATTCCCATCCACACATCTAATTCATTTTGGGCCCTTAGATTAGATGACCCTTCACTCACCCCAAGCATCCAAACAAAAAGGCAAGGGAAGGCATTCCATTCATTCACTTGAATGAGTTTTGAGAGAGGCAAGTCGAGACCTTGGGAAGAGGAAGAAATCGTTGTTGAAGAGAAAGGTAGCTAAAGGCATGAATTCCAAGACTGGAAGGTACAGCAATAGTACGATTTTTCAAGAGGAGACTGGCATGCACTTTGAGGAGGGAGTTCTGCATTTAATGCTGAGTGTAGTCTGCACGAAAATTGAGGGCTGAATAAATCCTGGGCACACAGTTCAAGAGAAATTTTTGGGCACAAGTCTCAAGAAATTACAGCACATTTTCCGAGGAAGAGGACTACAGCATGCACTTCGAGGAAGGAAGTCTGCTGTTCTGTACAGTCCGTGATTGTTCTGGGCGTGATTCTCAGTGATACTGGGCACAAAAATTGAAGATATCAGTCTGCATGAAATTCGAGGAGTCCATACAGCTAAATTCTGTTAGTGGGCATGGCTAGCAATGTGATTCCATCAATCTGGTTGTGAGATAAGTTACTGCTGTGTGTTTTTATATTGCTGTACAATCTTTCTCTATCAGAAGAATTAAAAACCTCTCTCAATCAGGTTTCCCATTCTGGGTTTTGCTTGGGAAATTGCCGAAAAATTCTGAGTCTCTAAATTTCATGGTGTGCATTTCTTATTTAAATTTCTGCCTGAAAATGTGATGTTCATACAGTGTTTCAAAGTCTGAATTTTTTGTGAAATTTACAACACATTTAAACTGGGTTGGGCATTAAATTCTCAATAAATTTGACTTGAAACCGGGCTGGGTTTGAACACTAAAAACTTTCATTCTGCTGCTTACAAAACCAGCTGGGTGCTGCTCAAGCCGCCTCTCTAACACCTCAATGTGCTGCTCATGTTGCCTCTCTCACAACACTGCTCACTCACGCTGTCAACCCAACTCAAAGCTTCAATAATCATATGGAAAAAGACAAATGAAAAAGGTTTGTGTATAATGCATGATGGGGGTTTATTTATAGATAAATTTTAGGTTTAGGATATAATGCATGAGAGGGGGTGCTCCCTGTCAAGGTGGGAGATTTTGTACAAGTTCCTAACGACAGAAACGTGCAAAAAACTGGTCACAAGCTCCTGTTTCCACTGTCTAAATGCTCCTAGAAAGTTCCCACATTTGTGGAACCATTCCCATTTCATCTGGAACATTTCACACCAGTTCACATGCTCTCTAGAATGCTCAAACGATGGAAACTGGTACCAGAGGTGCTAGGAGCAGCTCCCATGCAACTAGGGACTATCTATAACCATAACTATAACAAATTCCTTGGTCAGAAATCCCTGATTTAGCCTCATTTAAGAAATTCGCATTCCCTTAATTTTACACCATAGTAGCAAGTTTCGGTTGTACTAGCCTTTACTATATGGAAATTTAGCAACAATACAAAATTTGGTGAATTTTCCATACAATACATTCAACTTACTTTTCACTGGTCTTAATACTGATAGCCCTAAACCCCCCCCTAAAATTCCAAAAACCTGAATATTATTTTAAAAACCCACTAGAAAATCTGTAAAGACAAACTACAGTATGAGATTTCCAAGGAATTGATTTTTTTTTTCTGGTTCATTGAGCATTTCTATAATATCGCAACTGATATTCTATTGTACTTTGGTAATATATTTGTTGATCAGATACTCAAATAGTGTTGGAAAGATGAATAAAATGTGCATGCAAAAGTGCCATGCCAAATGGCCCTAAAATATAGCTAATCTGGAGAGATAATAGGGCAAAGACTTTTAGTAAGAAGATATACACATACCACGGATAATCATGCTGATAGTCCTCCAATAGATAAGATGCATGCAGTGTTTGCCGGAAGGATAAGATAATAGTGCTCCTCTCTTGAATTTGACGCCCAGCTACAAGAGTGCTCTCTTTTTGATGATATTGACGTTTTTGAAGGAGGAATTGTCTGTTGTTGCTGAGACTTTGTGGGAGTGATGGTCTAGACCTTTGGGAAAGATGGGAAGGCACATGCAGAGATTTTTGCCTCCTCTGAGGCACCTAGCAAATTGTTTTTCTCTGGACGATGACGTCTCCCTTCCTCCACGAATATGCTGCTGGTTGCCCCGGATATGCAAACAATGAACTGATAATCACCCAGTACGGTGTGATGAGTCTGTTGGGAAAGATAGTGATGACATGTGGAGGAAAGACTGAGATTCTGGGTCCCAAAGAACTCTTCTGAGGATTTCAGCTGTTCCCCAGATGCAAAACGTGAACCTGCAAATAAATCTCCCTCTATATGCTGGATCACTGAAGATGAATGAATATGGTGAATACTGATGATAGACCTGGATGATCTATCCTTATGTGATTAGGGAGGATAGATTTCATTGCCGAAACCCCTTGTTAGATGAAGACCTCCGTCTCCAACCCCAACTCCCTGCTACTGTACTTGCTGCTGCTGCTCTAGAAACCAAACACAACAATAATAATCATAGATAAACCTTTTGGTTTGATGACCCTTCTTATATAGCTTATCCTATACTTTTAGGGTTTGCATGTCACTTTTAGGGTTTGTGCTTTACTTTTTGCATGCATGCAATTCTAATTTCTTGTTGACTTTAAGACTGAATAAATAAGGATTTCTTTACGATGCTGATGACTTAATACTGAATGAATGCTCTGTTCTGCTTCGAGTATCATATGTCCTCAGTCAATTCCCTTTTGATGCAATACCTACTCGAACCTATGGGAATTAAGTAGGTTAGCGAGTGTTTTGGTGCTTAAGTAGAAGAGGACATTACAGTCCTCCCCGCTTGAAATTGCTTGTCCTCAAGCAACTGCAAACTAGGATGTTGCAATACCTGTTCTCCCTCCCATGCGGTGTCCTCCATAGGTAAATCTTTCCATTTTACCAAGTATTCTCAAATCACCCTGTTACAGAGTTTCTTTTCTTGAAACTATAGAATTCTATCTGGAATCAATACCAGAAGCTCTTCATCATCTAAGGGAGGTAATTCGGTGGATGGAGCAATGTGTTGCTCTACTATTTTCTTGAGGTTCGATACATGAAATACATTGTGAATTTTGCTTTCCTCTGGAAGTTGTAGTTCATAAGCCACCTCTCCAACCTGCTTGACTACTTTGTAAGGACCATAGAAGCGAGGTTTTAGCTTTTCTGCCCCTTTTTTCTTGAGTGAAGATTGTCTGTAAGGTTGTAGCTGTAAATATACCAGGGGTCTCCTACCTCTAAACTATGCTCAACCCTGTGTTGGTCCGCATATAGCTTTTGCTGGTTATGAGCTACCTGTAGATGCTCTGTTGTCCCCAAAAACTAAATCTGCAAAGTTTAGCGCCTCATAGCCATATGGAGCTTTTAAAGGGGTTATCTTAATAGACATATGGTGGGTAGTATTATAGCAGTACTCCCCTAGGTGTAGCCATTTAATCCATGTCCTTTGTTGTCCTGCTACATAATTTCTCAATTATTCCTCAATCCATTTGTTGACTATCTCTGTCTGCATGTCGCTCTGAGGATGATACCTTGTGCTAGTAGCTAGTTCTGTTTCCACTAATCTGAACAGCTCTTGCCATAAAGCACTAGTAAATTTACTGTCATGATCATTGACAATGGCTTTAGGTAGTCCATGGAGTCTAAAAACTTCTCTGAAAAACAATTATGCTACCTATGATGCTGAATAGTGAAAAAAAATAGCGAAGAAGTGGGAAAATTTTGTCAACCAATCTACTACCACGTATAAGCAATCTCGTCCGTGTACCTTGGGTAAACTTGTAATGAAGTCCATCGAGATGCTTTCCCATTTCTACTCTGGTATCGGTAATGGATGAAGTAACCCTGCCAGATGAGTGTGTTTGATTTTATTCTGTTGGTACCTACTGCATTCCCGAACATGTTGTATTACATCCTCCTTGAGGCCTTTCCATGAGAACCTCTCTCTAATCTATCTGTAATTTTTCAAGAACCCTTGATGTGCTGATAATGGTGAATCATGCGATGCATGTATAATATTTTTCTTTAAAGCTGACTCTGGAACAAGGTATATCCTATATTTTCCTGTCTAGCAATTCACAAGCAAATTTGTTTTTGGAATATTCTACTAAGAGAAGAAATCTTCGATCAATAGATATACTCATGAGTGATAATGAGGTTGGTCTCCTTGATAAAGCATCAGCTACAACATTGTTCTTTCCCTTAACATATTCTATTTCAAAGTCGTATGCTTGTACCTTGCTAACCCATTTTTGTTGACGCTCATTCAACTCTTTCTGTTCTAAGAAGTATTTGAGGTTGTTGTGATCTGTTTTAATTTTAAACCTGCTTCCCACCAAATACTGTTTGAATTTTGTTAAGCGTGTAAGATTGCTAGCATTTCCTTATCATATATAGAGTAGCGGCGTTCATAATCTTTAAGTTTTCTGCTCTCAAATGCAATTGGGTGATGGTTTTGCATTAATACTGCCCCGAGTCCCTCTCCTGAAGCATCACATTCAACTATGAATGGCTCTGAGAAATTTGGTAGTGTTCAAACTGGACAAGAACTCATAATTTTTTTCATTTCTTCAAATGTATGTTGTGCCCCTTCCGTCCAGCTGAATGCCCCTTTCTTTGTAAGGTCTGTGAGTGGTGCGGTAAATTGAGAAAACCCTTTTGCGTACCTCCTGTAATAGGTGCAAAGGCCTAAAAATCCCTTCAGTTCTGTTACATTTTTTGGTGTAGGCCAATCCAAGATAGCTCTAATCTTTTCCATGTGAACCTGTACTCCTTCCGTGCTTATTATTTGCCCTACATATAACATCTCCTGCATACCAAACTCACATTTAGACATTTTTGCGTAAAGAGATTGTTCTTCCAGAATTCCTAGTACCTCATCCAGGTGTCTCAAATGCTCAATTTTTAACACAATGGCCACACTGAGAGGGGGGTGAATCAGTGTGTGAGCAATTTAAACCTTTTTACCTTCTTTTAATCAAACATATATCAAGCATTAATCACATAATCATATTCTTCAGTTGAATCAACCGTGAGTCATAAGCATAAATATCACATCAAAAGAGACACATGAATATATGGAATTTTGATCTTTGTTTTTTGTACATGGAAGACAACAATTTTCTCGATTACAATCAACACCAATTGATGAAAAGAGCACCAACTTTTATAACATGAACCAACCTGGTTTTCTTAGCTCCAACTAAGAAGGGTTTGAGGAGTCCAATCCTCAAGTGCAAGATTCTTCTTGCAAACAATCATATAGCTCTGCTGCACAACCAACCTCTTCTCTGCACATCAATCTCTACTCATCACTTTGCTGGTCAACGCTGCTCATCAATCTCTGGTCAATCTGCTCATCACTGTTTCTTAAGTATCTCTGCAAATCAACTTTGCTCATCACTCTTGGTCATTCTTTTTTGCACATTAATACTGCTGGTCAAGCTGGTCAATCTGCTCATGTACACATCATTGTACACCTCATCATACACAATTATTGAACCAGTATTTTTTCTATGCTTTCACTGAACATAAGGCATGCATCATCATGCATCATCATCATATGTATGCATCATCAACATAGGGTATGCATCATTGTCATAAGGTATGCATCCTCATCATCAAATATACATCATCATCATCATAAGGTATGCATCCTCATCATCAAATATACATCATCATCATCTTAGTGTGCATCGTTTATGTATCATCATCATCGTGTATACATCATAGGCATAGGTGAGCATCATCACACTATGGTATGCATGTACATCATATTGTATAGGAGTGCGTCAACATCATAGAGGCTCATATACTAAGATCAAAGATGGACTCTATCCATGTGAGACATGTGCCATTACAAGAGAAACCCAAAAGAATGAACCATACCTTTCGAAAGATCACAATATTAAGAAACGCTAGACAAACCAAAAGAAATTCTAGATCTTGTCATCACATAACCCTCGTAACAATATTTCCAACGAGCCAAGAATTTTGTAATTCTGATTCTGTATGAGAAAGTTATGCCAATTTTAGTGAAGATGCCCAAAAATTTATCTGTAAAAACGAACTGCTCCTCTGCTGTTGTGAAAAAACCTCGGACCAATCTCCACGAATTCACTTCTTTACATCCATCATTGACTGTTTTTGGATGTGTTTATATACACATTAAAGTGGACATGTTTCATGCTAGCGGACTTGTCTTCAAAGGTAAGAGTGGTAAGGCTTTTAATTTTTAATTGAAAATTGTAATTTAAATTTTTAATTAGACTTTTAATTGTCACACAAACTTCTTACCACTTCAATGGTCAAACCTTACCAAAGAATTGCATGTATTTTCTTTTCCATATAATAGGGTGTCCACCACATAAGCCATATTATGACCAAGGATTTCAAACTTCTTACCACTTCAATGGTAAACCTTATGTATTTTTATTATTTTTCTTACCACCTTAATGGTCAACCTTATGTATTTTTATTATTTTTCTTTTAAAACATCTTTCAAAGTCAACCGCATCATTTAAAATTCATGGGAGTGTGTTCTCCACATCGTCATAGGGTTGCATCAAGCCACTAGGGATTTTAATGGCATGCCATGTGCAAGGTGCCATCATGGGCTTCAAGCTTGTCACTAAATGGACCATCATCAATCCAATATGTGTTTTGGTGCCTTAACCACATCAAGTGCAAGCAATGGGCATCAAGGTCTTCACAAGGTTCCATGACTTCATTAAGTCACCAAAGACCACATCATCATGCCATCTAACCATGTAAAGTGCAAGTAGTGGGCTTCGTGACCTTTGCAAGGGCATTAGGGTCTTCATTAGGGGTTCCAAGTCTTCATGGGCTTCTTCATCATACCAAGGACTTGTTCATGGGTTTCATAGCCTATCAAGGACCATACAAGGTCATCATCATCATACAAGAGCTCCATGACCCAACAAGGGTTGCAAGATCACTACAACATCAAGTGTGGGTCCAAGGACTCCTTCAAGTCTTCTTCATGAAGCAAGAGGCTTCTTTGACATGCCAAGGGGATTCATCGGTTTCTTCAACCACCTCAACCATACCGGGAGACTTCCAATCGTCAATATCCATCATGACATCATCTGTGGGGTTGCTAGGCCTTCTCTTGAGGTACCATGACACCATTAGAGCATGAAGGACCACAGAGTGGGACATTAATGCTTCTCCAACCCATCTAGGTATTCTCCGTCATACATAGGGGCTTCAACACCATCTCTAGAGTCTTCAGCATCTTCAACATGGAGGTGGCTTCAAGATCCAACCTTGTGGGTACAGGGACCTTGTCAACTGGGTACAAGGTGCTTCAAGGCATAAACCCACTTTGTAAGGGGTCTAAGGCTGAAACCCACTTTGTAAGGGGTCAAAGACACTGCAAGTGGGACTTGGTGGCATCAATGACAACCTATGGGGCCACTACAAGTTCATTTTGGCATCAATGAAAATTTCATCAACAATATCCCCTTTTGTCATCATCTCTCCCTTTGTCTTCATCTCTCCCCCTTTGGCATCAATGGAAAGGGGTGACCATATATTTGCCTCTGAACCACTGATTACTGATCATTGATCCCCCTGTCAATATGCACGATCTTAGGACCAGTCTATACACCTGGAGTAGTCATCATTTCTTCCTTTGAGTTCATCCTCCATCCTCATGAACTCAAGTTGTGCTAAGGTATTTGAGAGACCTTACACTTGGCTTGCCATATGGCTTCCATCATTCCTGCTCTGATCAAATTCTCCTATCTGCAACTGCTAGATCTTCTTCATCCATAATTGCTTCTTGGCATCTATCCTTTCAGCATTTGTTCCTTCATTTGTACTGAATTTCCTTGATGAGTTGTATAGGAAACTTCTCAAGGGTTGTTTTTGTGTACTCCAACAATATTGAGCTTTGTGCCCAAGGCCACTACAACTATAACATCTCATCGTACGACAATATGCAGCAATGTGACCAACATGGTTGCATGTCCAGCACCTGACTGAGCTGTTGGAACTTCCAACACTTCTTTGATCAACTTCATGTCTCCATGTTTGAGAGTGTCCCTTACTGTAGGTCGTTGTCTTCTGATCTTTAAATCTTCTTGCTTATGTGTATGAAGGACTCCTCCTTGGTTGACTTCTTTGACTTGCACATTCTTGGGCTTTGTGACCAAACCCACTGCATGTGTAGCATCTCAATGTGTGACATGTGGAGGCAACATGTCCAACTTGATTACATGTCCAGCATCTCCACCACTTCTTCTTTCGTAGAGTCTACACTCCACAGCTCTATGACCAAAGTTAGAACAACAATAAGAATAACCATTGAAACTACGTTCATACCTGGGTCTTGGAGTTGTTTCTTTTCTGAGCTTGCTTTGAGAAATAGACCTAACTCCTTGTTTCATCTTTGAACTTCCAAAGTCCTTGTTGTCATGTGCAGGTGCACGGGGAGCATCTTTGCACGTTGATGGACCTGCTTCTAGAGTCTTCAGAGACCAAGTGTCATCTTCAGATTTTTCCTTGTCCTTATTGTAACCAAGACCAGTTTTGTCGAGTGAAGATCTCTGTCAATCCAAGATCTTATCTAGGAAAACTGAACTTTCCTTGAACTTGACAAAAGATTCATTCTTCTTACCTTTCTTTTTGAGACCAACTAACTCCATTTCCATCTTCTGGATTGTCTCCTTTATTTCCAGCTAAATCTTTAGGATTTCTTCTATCCTCTTGGCTTCCTCCAGCTGAGTCTTTAGATCATGATTGACCTCTCTAGTTTCTTCAAGCTCTTCAACAGGCTCTTTTGGTTCTTCCTTTTGACTGATCACTTCAGTATTTAGTTGTTCAACTTCATCATCCTTGTCATTCATTTGATCTTGCAACTCTTTGTCCTTGTTTTTGAGCTTCACAAGCAACACTTTCATTGTCATAGTATTCTACTAATATTCATTCACGGAGTCCAAGATTTTCTTTTTGAACTTCGTGAAGTTGCTATGGTTTAAATTTACTGTGTTCAGAAACCAATTGGCTTTGAGATCAATATTCAACAACGTGAGTTGTATCTCATGTGCAACCTTTGATAGCCCTTCATCATCATCTGCAAGAACCTTCTCAATTTCATCACACAAGCTATCATTACAATCAGAAGAGTCCATACCTTTACTGGAGTCGTCTTCTTGCTTCTCTTCTTCTTGATTGATTTCTTCTAGGGGCTTTCCTTTTGATTCATGATTTGTCTTTTCGGATTCTGGTCTTGCCTTCTGATTCCTGATCCATCTTTTCGGATTCTGGTCTTGCCTTCTGATACTTGCTCGCCAACTTCAACCATAGGTATTTGGCTGAAGTGTACTCCTCGACACTTTCTTTCACTGAACTGGGAAGTCCATCCATGAGGAACTTCAAGGTTGTAGTATTGTCCTTCTTTGCAGCTGATTTTCTCTTCTTGTTTGATGGAGCGGGTGGATTGATCACAATCTCCCAAACACCAAACTTCTTCAGATATGCCTTCATCTTGCTCCTCCAATCGAAATAGTCTATAACATCAAGTACATGCACGTCATTGCTTGATGACTCTTCTTTTGCTTGCATTGTGTCTCCACGTATCTCCTTCAAGCTTGCTAGGCTTATGACGAAGGCTCGCTCTAGTACCAATTGTTGGACACAATGGCCACACTGAGAGGGGGGGGGTGAATCAATGTGTGAGCAATTTAAACCTTTTTACCTTCTTTTAATCAATCAAAGTATATCAAGCATTAATCACATAATCATATTCTTCAGTTGAATCAACCGTGAGGCAAAAGCATAAACATCACATCAAAAGAGACAAGAATATATGGAATTTTGATCTTTATTTATTGTACATGGAAGACAACAATCTTCTCGATTACAATCAACACCAACTGATGAAAAGAGCACCAACTCTCATAACAGGACCCGACTTGGTTTTCTTAGCTCCAACTAAGAAGAGTTTCAGGAATCTAATCCTCAAGTGCAAGATTCTTCTTGCAAGCAATCATATGGCTTTGCTGCACAATCAACCTCTTCTCTGCACATCAATCTCTGCCCACCACTCTGTTGGTCACCGTTGCTCATCACTGCTGCTCAAGTATCTCTGCACATCAACTTTGCTCATCACTCTTGGTCATTCTTTTGTGCTCATTAATATTGCTGGTCAAGCTGGTGAATCTGCTCATGTACACATCATTGTACGCCTCATCATACACAATTACTGAACCCGTAAATCTGCTCTGCTTTCACTAAACATAAGGCATGCATCATCGCCATAGGGTATGCATCATCGTCATAAGGTGTGCATCCTCATCATCATCTCAGTGTGCACCGTTTATTTATCATCATCATCACGTATACATCATAGTGCATAGGTGAGCATCATCACACTATGGTATGCATGTACATCAAATTGTTTATAAGTGCATCAACATCATAGAGTGTACATCATTATCACATGTATTATCATCATAAAGTGTATCATATCATAACATAAAGGTATGGAATATCATCCTCATAGCCTCCATAATGACTTCAAATATATATACCAATATAGAGGCTCATATACTAAGATCAAAGATGAACTCTATCCATGAGAGACATGTGCCATCACAAGAGAAACCTAGAAGAATGAACCATACCTTTCCAAAGATCACAATGTGAAGAAACACTAGACAAACCAAAAGAAACTCTAGATCCTGTCATCACATAGCCCTCGTAACAAGCTTTCCAACAAGCCAAGAATTTTGTAATTATGATTCCGTATCGGAAAGTTATGCCATTTTTAGTGAAGATGCCCAAAAATTTCTCTGTAAAAACGAACTGCTCCTCTGCTGCTGTGAAAAAACCTCAGACTAGTCTCCATGAATTCACTTCTTTACATCCATCATTGACTGTTTTTGGATCTGTTTATATACACATTAAAGCGGACATGTTTCATGCTAGCCGATTTGTCTTCAAAGCTAAAAGTGGTAAGACTTTTAATTTGACTTTTAATTGTCACACAAACTTCTTACCACTTCAATGGTCAAACCTTACCAAAGAATTGCATGTATTTTATTTTCCATATAATAGGGTGTCCACCACATATGCCATATCTATGACCAAGGATTTCATACTTCTTACCACTTCAATGGTCAACCTTGTATTTTTATTATTTTTCTTACCACCTCAATGGTCAACCTTATGTATTTTTATTATTTTTCTTTTAAAACATCCTTCAAAGTCGACCACATCATTTAAAATTCATGGGAGTGTATCCTCCACATCTTCATAGGGTTGCATCAAGCCACTAGGGATTTTAATGGGATGCAATGTGCAAGGTGCCATCATGGGCTTCAAGCTTGTCACTAAATGGACCATCATCAATCCAATATGTGTTTGGGTGCCTTAACCACATCAAGTGCAAGCAATGGGCATCAAGGTCTTCACAAGGTTCCATGACTTCATTAAGTCACCAAAGACCACATCATCATGCCATCTAACCATGTAAAGTGCAAGTAGTGGGCTCCATGACCTTTGCAAGGGCATCAGGGTCTTCATTAGGGGTTCCAAGTCTTCATGGGCTTCTTCATCATACCTAGGACATGTTCATGGGTTTCATAGCCTATCAAGGACCATACAAGGTCATCATCATCATACAAGAGCTCCTTGACCCAATAAGGGTTGCAAGATCACTACATCATCAAGTGTGGGTCCAAGGACTCCTTCAAGTCTTCTTCATGAAGCAAGAGGCGTCTTTGACATGCCAAGGTGATTCATGGGCTTCTTCAACCACCTCAAGTATACTAGGAGACTTCCAAGGGTTAATATCCATCATGACATCATCTGTGGGGTTGTTAGGTCTTCTCTTGAGGTACCATGACACCATCAGAGCATGAAGGAACACATAATGGGTCTAAGGCTCAAACCCGCTTTGTAAGGGGTCCAAGGCACTGCAAGTGGGACTTGGTGGCATCAATTACAACTTATGGGGCCACTACAAGTCCATGTTGGCATCAATGACAATTTCATCAACACTCCCAAGTTTTACTGTAAATCAAAATGTCATCAAAGAACACAAGTAAAAATTTCTGCAACTGAGCCTTAAAAATGTGGCTCATGCAAGATTGGAAAGTTGCCAGTTGCCAAAGCGTTGGCGAGTCCAAAGGGCATGACTTAGAACTCATAATGACCATAGTAGAAATGGAAGGTTTTCTTTGAAATATCTTAATTCCTTACTCGGATTTGATGATATCGTGATCGAAGATCAATTTTTTAGAAGTATTTTGCCCCTTGTAACTCATCCATTAATTCATCAATCCTGGAAATGGGATACATGTTTTTAATGGTTTTTTTTTTTAGGGCTCTATAATCAATACACGTCCTCAAGGTGCCATCTTTCTTTTTTACCAAAACCACCGATGATGCGAATGGACTAGAACTCGGACGGATGTAACCTAGTTCCAGCAATTCCTTGATTGTTTTCTCTATCTCATCTTTGTACCTTTTGGGATGCCTGTACGGAGTGGTGATGACTGCTTGTGTCCCTTCTCTAACTCAATAATGTGCTCGAACCCTCAGTCTGGCGGTCGACCTACTGGAAGATCTTTGAATACCTTCTTGTGTATCTGTAATAATCCCTCTATATTTGTCGGATGTTGGGTGTCGTTATTTGGAGTCTTCCTAAAAGTAACAAAACATTCGACTGACCATTCTATGTTTCCTTGTCTGAGTTCGGTCTCCATTCTCTGTGATGATACTGGTTTGGGGTAATAAGTCTTCATGCTCCTCAAGGCTACCCGTTCTCCATCCTGTCCCTGGAATTCCATTTCCATTGCCATGTAATCCGTAGTATATTTCCCTATAGGTAAAGCCATTGAACCCCTAATACTACATTTGTATCAGCTACATTCACCACATAAAATGAGTCAGTCATATTGTAGTTCCCGAGTGTGACATTTAATTTGGGAATCCAATGGTTGCATTCCGTATTATTATTACCTGGTATCGATATGGTGAATCCTTCAAATTTCTCTGTATGAATACCCCGCTTAGCCACCCATGTTGCATCAATGAAAATGTGGGTTGCCCCTCATCAATTAACACTCCTACCCAATGGCCCTGTACTACTCCCCTGACCCTGAGAGTATGAAACCTGGGTACCTCGGATAATGCAGCAATGACTCCCCTTGGTGATTCTCCCTGAAGTGACTTCTCCCCTACTGCCATTAATTCCTTAGTTGTTTCCTGTTTCGATTCAACCAGGTTTTCGTTGGCCATTCTTGTTGGAAAGGTTTCTTGTCCTTGTCTTTTATTGGGAAATTCGTTTTAGTTGGAAACCTGTTTTTAGGGACTGAATCTTGTAGATCTTGGGTTCTGCTGATCGCATCCTATAGAGTGGATGGCTTGTAGGATTTCACCCACCCACGTAAAGGTTATGTCAAAGCTTCTATAAATAACATAACCAACCTGCTCTCGGACACATCTGTTACCATAATGGCTACTCTCTGAAACTTTGAGATGAAGGCCTCGGTACTGCTCGTCTGTTTGAGTTGTGCTAACTCTTTAAAATGTATTTTTGCGTCCCTTTTGTCAAACTGCTCCATGATCCTCTGTGTGAAATCACTGTAAGAACTGATAGTGTTGTGACCCAGCGTCACTAACCCATGGTGCCACCACTCTTGAGCCTACCTGCTCGAACCTACAGGCATTAAGTAGGTTAGCAGGTGTTTTGGTGCTTAAGTAGAAGAGGACAGTACAATTTCTGAAGCTGAAAATCTTCTAAAGTATCGAACAAAATGCATATTTTTGTATCTATGAGATGTATACTTTTGTATTGGAGCCATACTAGATTTTTTTGTTACATTTTTTTCTCTACTGAATCGTTGATTTACATCCATTACAAATAACTGTTACCTTAGAAGAGTAAACTTGCAGCTCAAGCCCAGACTAAGAAATTTTCTAATTTCACTTAATTGTTAAGCAACCTTCTAGCTTCCTTCTGCTCAAGGTTACCTTTGTGGTAATTAACAATCGACATTAACTTGAGGGGAATTTAAATAAAGCTTGCACTCTTTGTAAGCCATTGACATGGTCAGCCCATATTGCCATGAAGTGGTTTGACAAACTTCCTATTCCAGTTGGTTCTTCACACATTTGAAAAACCTTTGCAACCACAATCTATACCTTCACTTTAAGGTGGACTCAAAAATCATTCTGATTATCAAATTAACATCGTCGTCACATACCATGGATCTTCTGTCAAAACTGAGTAAGCAAATTTCTAAAACTTCTTACAACCTTCATTTGGAGATATATGAAGGCTAAGCCACCTATGTGAAACTCTAATTTGAGGTTTACCTGAGACTAATCACAGTGATTCGTAGACACTTCAACGTTCGTTGTGAATATTTAAGTGAGATTTTAACGGGGAACATGTGTACAAGGATTATAGGTACAAATTCATTGCATATGAAACAATTTGTAACAGATATATAAAACTGCAAAAAACAGAGCAATATGAATAACAATGATCAACTTACTACAATACAAAGGAAACAGAAGTGTTTACGTGGGTCAATATCCATAACAATGGTGTATGCATGTGTGTAAACTTGGGTGTAGTTAAATAACAATTACTACCAAACTCTTAATGCCATTTTAACAGAACATCACTTATACTGAAGTTGTAAGGTCAAAATTTCAAATATAATATCATGAACTTAGTCTGCAACACAAAAATGAACTGAAGTAGCCCAGTTTCAGGTTTCCATTGTAAAGTTAGTATCTATGATATAAATGTACATTCAACCTCAAATCTAGCAGTCACTGTACTTCTCGTAGCCCAGAACGTTCAGAGGGGCATGCTTTGAAAGGTTTGTCCACTTCCAAATCTGTTAGATTGTGCAATTTAATCTGATTCATTTTTAAATGCTACAGATTTTTATATCTTACATTGAAGAAGACCTGCCATGGAAAGAGCGGCAAGCATTACTTTCAGATTATGGATTTGTATGCAAATGCTGCAGATGCTTACAAGAACAGAGCAACAGTTGATAATCTGCACCCAGTTTCCACTGTAGGTCCTTAATATAGCTTGTAGGGACTTCTCTCCTTAAGTGGGTAGTATTTTATTTTTTTATTTTTAATATGCGAGTAGATTCTACTCCCATAATTGGACAAGGATGATAGAATTGAATGGTATTGATGAAATTGACAATTACATTTATAAAAAATGGTCAGTAATTAATTTCTAGTTTCAGAAAAATAATTGCTTGGGTCAGTAATTGAGTTCCATTTGCATCAATGCACTTTTATTGGTCGCTAATTTTGAGTTCTTTTATATGAATCCCATTTCACATTATGCAGGAGCACCAAGGGGTAAAGTCCTTGTTACTTCATCTAGATATTTTGGTAGACATAACTGGATTTTCTACAAGGCTCAAATGTGACTCCATTCTTATTAGTCTTGCATGCTCTGACTGTGGCTTGGGAGGATCACACCACCGACCTGTGAATATTTAAATTGATAATATTTTTCCTTGGGAGGTCCACACCACCGACCTGTGAATATTTAAATCGATAATTTTTTGTTTCAAAGCTTCAGGATGCACTGTGAAGAAGTTGATAATATTTATTCCTCCAAAACTAGAGGCATCCTTGTTGCAATATTTGAGGAAACATGTGATAGATTATACTCATTCCGGTTTAATTGCACATACCAATCCTCTGGGAAGCCTGCATGGATTGTTAGAAAATTTTGAACAAATATTCTCACAAATAAAACCCTCCTTTCTATTATTTATACAAGTAATTGTGGAGTTTTAATACAAGTCCATGATGAATTTTTCATGTAATTGACCTTAAATTTATGATTGTACATGGCTCTTAAATTTTTTATTAGTGTTGATGTGATGCGAAATTTCAAACTCGTGACATGGAAAGGAATGTAGAACACAGCCTCCCATTATGGATCAATAAAAAATATAAAATGGCCTTTTACATATAAGGTATTTTTCCTTGTACAAATGTACCATTTAAGATTTGATTGATTCACACGATTTTCAAACTTTTTTGTTAAATTTTAGGTATAATTCGGTGTTACATGCACAAAACTGAAGAGAATAGAAGGGCCAATGATTATTGGGTGAGTTCGTTCTACTGTTTAGGGAATAAAAACATTAAACTTCATACTCCTGCTTGAAAATTTTATACAAACTTGACAGATACATAGGCTACCTAGAAGAAACACGTGAACAATTTGTCCACTACTAAGAACCATGATATGATATTTGTATTGTAACCCTTTGTCCTATCCATGATTATGAGTTAATCCTTTGCTCAGCCATGGTCAATTGATGACCTTGCTATATTCTTGTGCTTTTGAAGTGATGGGTTGTAGCCTTGGAATTATGGACTTTCCTTGTTTTCCCCTTTTCTTTCTCTAGAATTATTTTGAACCAAGGCAATTAATGCAGTGTTCAACGGGGGCACATCCCTAAGGTTGGGAACGTGTTTCCTATGTTTCTTCCATCCCTAGGACGGGGGGTCTCTAGGAGAAACGTTTCTCTTTGGGAAAACCTCAACGAAACACAAGGAGAAACGTTTCGCTGTGTTGCGAACCTCCTGGACGTTCCCCCACAAAACTCCAAACCTCTTGAACCTGTTAGATTCTGATTTACATTGCATGATTGTACAATAAATAATGTAGTATTTACTAATTTGCACGGGATGAATTATTATCTTGGTTATATTTTTCATATTTTTTATATTTTTATGACCTCGACGTCCCCCTGTCCTTCCCAAATTTCCCTAAAATTTGGGGGTGGTCTCCACGCGTCCTGAATGTGCGTTTCCCAACTCCCGCATCTCCCCGTCTCGGAACCTTGGGGGAACATTGAATTAATGCAACTCAAAAAATTTCACCTCTTTCCTAGAGTTTTCTCGAATCTTAACCTAGTGAATTTTCAGCCATATAGTTGATATGGAATATAAATAAAACAACAGAAATAGTGGGCAATATTTCACCTCTTAACAACCCTAATTAACAAGTCAATCCAAGGAAAAATATACCAAATGTGTGTTAACAAGTTTCATCCCTTGAGGGCAATGTTATCATGCATAAACTAGATCTGAAATTTACTTATGACAGCTGCAATTAATATGCACTATCTTCCTCTAGATTGATTTTTAAATCACTTAACAATTTTAGCCTTGGCTTCTATCAAATTAGCTAGACATGATAGTGTTGGAAATTACCAAACAATGAAGAAATAGATAGTTAAAATTAAATATGTCACACACACACACACGAACTTCATGTACATACTATAGCCTCATTCTAAGGTTAATGCAATCCTTTAGCTCTCTAAAACCTTATCTAGGGAGAACCAAAGATGGCCCACATGCTTGTATCAACACTAGCAAGCTTCCTTGGCAAGAAGTCTCTTCTCCACTTCAACAAATACAACCTTAGGGTTTAACCACAAAACCCTATCTCCAAAAACTCACAAGAGCAAGCTTCCAACAAATACGTTTCTCTTCCTTTCATAACTTATCCTTTGTTTTCTCATGAACCCTAGTGTCCCACTCTAAGAAGACAAATGTGCAAAAAGAAGCGTATAATGATGATGATGTGAAAGGACTCAATTTTCTATATATGTGAGATGCAAGGTATGCCAACAAAACATATGTGGGCATAAACCTTTGTAAGCAAAGCACACAACCATAAGTAGGTTCACAATTGTGGAGCCCTATACTCCAAGTGCACACATTTCAAGCTCCAAGGTAATGTTTTCCACAAGTAAGGCTCTAATGCATAGGTGCTCCATGAGATATGTCCAATGCTCCTCCTATAAGCCTCAAAGGATTCTATTGCTTCTCCTAAGTCATATGCTTCATTGGATCCACTCCCTTTGCTTGAACATTGTTGTAACCTAGGTGTCCCCAAGTCAAGTCCAACCCCCCATGCAAGCATCCAAGCTACCACATGATGTCTAGGGCTTAACGCCCTCATCTTGAATGCTAAATGCTCCTCCTCCAATGCAGAGCATTCTCTAAGAAAGCAACCTCCTTTATGTGGCCAACATGTAGAATGTCACTATGCTGTTTGAAATTCTTTAACATCCCAAGGGATAATGTCATGCAAACATCCAATTAAGGTTAAGCAATCACAAAGTAAGCCACCTCCATTGTGCAAATCCACCACAAAACATCTAAGGGTTGATCATACACCTTGTACCACAAATCTCATGAAGCACCTACTACATGGTGTAAACACTTTAGAGTAACCTCGAAAGCTAACACTTCTTCTTAATTAGGAAAATGTTTTTACCAACACTTGTCAATTCCTTTTGTAACTCCACCAACCTTGCCATTTTTACTTGTTTCAATGTCAAAATCAACCATTGCCCCTTGAAAAAAGAACTATCACACATCCATCATAGGGTTCTATCACAACGTCTTGAACCTCCAAAGAACATTGACCATTTGTGAATCCGAAGTAACATACCCTTGGATTATAAGCAACCCATTGAATTGCAACATCACTCAAGTGAACATCATGGCTCAAAATCTCGAGATACCACATCATGAGTTGTTTAGGACAGCTTACAAACTTTAATCACGCTCCATACAAGACCAAGAAACATGGATCACATATATCAAAGTCACAAAGAAATCTACACAAGTCAACTCATTGACTTTGAAATACCAAGCTTGTGGTGTAGGTAACAACCCATATTTGGCTCTCAACAAGTTGTGAACATTATAATCTCTCTTATGTACCTTAAATCCTCAAGCAATTTCAACACCTTGAGCTACATCAACTCCCTCATCTCAAAAGAATCTCAAAGCAAGAGTAACATCACAATCGACTCCCTTTGTTTGAGAGAATCAAGCAACCTTGTCTCTATACTCTACAATACTCCCATCAGCTGCAATCATGGAATCAACCATAGCACCATCCTCCATCAAAGTAACACACCTCCCCTCCTCAAGATGACTGGAAGATACATAGATGGAAGAAACTAATGCAATGGCTAGCATATCTTTCGAGAGTTATGCTCACCTTCACTAAAGATCTAAACGCTCCTGCATGCTCTGAAACCTCCTCAAAACTAGAAGGTTCATCCAACCCTTCATTAGAATGTACATGTTAGGATCCTACCCTAATATCCCTACTTTATGATACTTAAGAGTTAATCTATTAATGTGTGTGACCATCTTCTTTGAGTAAGGACCCATAAATAGTTAGCGAATACTTTTTTATTGTAAAATGGCCATCTATATCAAGTAAGTCCTACTAAATAGTTTGTACATGCCTTGGGACCACATGTAGTAAATTTTTTTATATTGAGAATCTATTTATGAAGCTAGAAGGATATGGAATGTTTGTCAAAATGTTGTTGTAACTAGAGCTTTGCTCCTTGAGAAGTGACCCTACCTAAAGAGGCTCATGATCATTGCTCTCTCTTTTAGAATCATCTATACATCGGTTATGCTTCCCTCGTCTCTTGCATTTGTTCTTCTACACTTATATTTCTCTAAATATTTTGTTTATGATTCAATTTCAAGGGTTAAGGGTCACTACAAGTGGTATTAGATATTTTTCTTAGGCAACAAGTGATTTTATTTTTTTGGTAAGTTTTATTTCAACAATTTTTCCATGAGCAATGATAAGGTGTCAAATTTATATCAATTTTTGAATCTTCATATGTAGAATATGAAGAAACCAGTTGTAGATCTAAATTCTCTTGAAAAAACCCGAGCAAAAAAAAATTGTCCTAAATGGATTCTAGAAAGTGAAGATGCCGTGGATTTGAAATCAACTATTTTAGGGTTTCCTATGTGATGATCAAACAACTTGCAAAGTAGATATCTTTTGGCTAGCGTTTGTACTATGGCCATTTCCTTCACGTAGTGAGCATGACCATAGTATTCCCCTTATTTCAAGTAGTCAACAACCTAATGTACAGCCTTATCAACACGCTTTTGCACAAAATAATGAAATAGAAAAGGACCATTAAGGAAATATGGGAGGTTGGAGTCATATGCCATAGTGTTATACCTTACTAATCAGTTGTAGTCATGGTATTAAAGAAGGTAATCATCGCATATATCTTGATTTTAGGCTCTCAATAAGTTGACCATTGTGGACAAATTTCCCATTCCAATTATTGATGATATCTTTGATGATCTTCGTAGAGCGAAATTTTTCACTAAACTGGACATTTGTTCAAGATACCACCATATATGGATGGAGAACATACCTAGGATGTCTTTTTGTAGTTTTTAGTGATGCCTTTAAACTTTGCAATGCTCCATCCATCTTTTAGAGCCTCATGAACAAGATTTTTTTACCTTTCCTATGCAATTTTTGTTGTTTTCTTTCATGATATCTTGATCTACAACAAAACACATGCCTCTCATGTGGAGCATGTTGATAGAGCCTTGCAATTCACAGGGGACCATTGATTCCTTAAATGTTTCCATTGTGCCTATGGAGCTTTAGAAGTTGAATACTTGGGTCACATTGTCAGTCAAGAAGAGGTGTGAAAGGATCCCAAAAAAATGTGCCTATACAAGATTGGTCACTTCCCAAGACCTTGAAGAGCTTATGTGGTTTTTAGGACTTACGAGATACTACATGAAGTTGGTGAAAATGTGTGGAAAAGTTGTAGCCCGCTTAGCAACCTTGCTAAAAAGAGGCTGCCTTTGTATGGAGCAAGGCTACTAAGTACTCTTTCTCACCTTTAAAGGAAGCCATGTGCATCACTCTAGTATTAGTAGTGCTCGATTTCACTACGACTTTTGTCTTTGAATGTGATGCATCAAGGAGAGGTTTTGATGTTATGTTGATGCAAGAAGGGTAAATGTTGGCCTTCATTAGTAAGCAATTGTGACTACAATTTGGGACAATCCAGCTACATCAAAGAATTGTGTGCCATCCTTCATGTAGTTGAGACTTGGCACATATATCTCTTTGAGTGATGCTTCTAGATCAATATTGATCATCATAGTTTGAAGTATTTTTTGGAACATAGTTGTCGTCAACAGAGCAACGTAAATTGTGGGTTGCTAAAATACTTGGATATGATATGAGATAATATATAAGAAAGGTAAAGAAAATGTGGGATGATTTATGAAGGCAATATAAGAAAGGAGGATTCATTTTTTCATTTTCCTACTTGTGTCAAATTGGCTCACAGAATCCTATTAAGAATGGCTGGAAAATGACACTTTTGTTCGACTCATTCATAGTCTTTAGGAAGATCCCAACCTCGCTAAGGGTTATATAAGGAAACAAGACAACCTAAAATATAAAGGGCCCATCTTTCTTGTTAAAAAAATTGCTTTAAAGCAAAGGTTCTTGGAGGGTATGCATTCATGACTTACTCCAAGTCACTTTAACTATCATAAAACCTATGAATGAGATAAGTGCTCTTTCTTTTGGGAAGGAATAAAAACAAACATCTAGGCTTTTTGGAACAACACGTAAAGGTTGTCAAATAACCAAATGCGAGACAGTGATGACTCCTAAGACATTGCAACCACTACAAATTCCATCTACTAGATTTTACTATGGGTCCTCTGAAAGCTACTAACAAATCAATCATCATGGTGGTAGTTGGCTATTTTTTTAAATATGCTCGTTTTTGTGCCTTATTGAACTATTTATGTCGTCTTCGTGGATTTGATTTTGAAGCTACGTGGCATGCCAACTTTCATTGTGTTGGATGGGGACCCCACTTTCAACAACAAATTTTGGTAGTTGTTTGAACTTCAAGGTACCTAGTTGAAAATGAGCACCGCTTATCATCCCAAAATCGCTTATCAACGAGAAGTGGTCGATGAGTTCTTAGAAACCTATTTTTGAAGCTTCACTTTTGAAAATCGCACCGATGGGCATAGTGGCTACCCCTTATAGAATTGTGCTACAATACTGGTTATGATTGTGTTACCAAAATAAACCATATGAAGCTATCTATGGCCAAAATCCCTTTTCATTGGCTTCATATTTACCAGTCACTGGCGAGGATCATATAGTGGATTACAGACTTCTCTAGTTTCACACTAGAGAAGCCATTATTTGCACACTTAAGGATACTTTGGTTATGGCTCAAAATAGAATGAAGCAACAAATTGATTGACAATGCTCAGGGTGTTCTTTTGCAAAAGGAGAGTAGGTGCTTCTTTGCCTTAAACTCTATAAACAAGATGCCTCGAAGATAAAATTCATCTGAAACTTGTACCAAAGTTATATGGATCCTATAGGATCATTTAGCACTAGTTTCCTACAAAATGGATTTTCTTGTCCACTCTAGGATACATCTCGTCTTCCATGTGTCTTGTCACAAGAAGTTAGTGGAATCCAATTACAAGGTACAAACTAGCCTACAAAAACTTGTTTAAGAATGGTCCATTTGGCTCTAGCTAGAAGCAGTATTGGCTACAAAAAATCGTTAATTGCGACAACACATAGTTCGAGAAGTTTTGATCCAGTGGAAAGATATGCAACTAGAAGATGCAACATGGGAAATGGCAATGATTCTAAAAGAATTTTCACACCTCCATCCTTAAGGACAATGTTACTTTTGAAGAGGGATGACATTGTTAGCGTCCTACCCTAACCTCCCTACTTTAATATACTTTGGAGTTAGTTAATTAATGTATGTGGCCATCTTCTTTGAATAAGGCCTTGTAGATAGTTAGTGGACAATTATTTAATGTAAAAGGGTTATCTTTATTAAATAAGGCCTACTAGATAGTTGGTATTCATTCATGATGTGACCATAAGCAATTAAAGTTTTTCTATTGAGAATTTGTTTATAGAGCTACAAGGATATGGAATGTTTGTCAAGTGTTGTTGTTGTTGTAATTGGAGCTTTTCTCATTGAGAAGTTGCCCTACCAAAAGATGCCCATGAACATTGCTCTCTATTTTGGAAATCATCAATTACAAGTGTTGTATTTCATTAATTGTCTATTGCATTTGTTCTTGTACACTTGTATTTATGTGAATGTCTTGTTTGTGATTCAATTTCAAGGGTTAAGGGTCACTAAAGTACAAGTTCCACATGATCAACAAGTAGCCTATGATATCAGTGCCACTTAATAAGAAAGTAACCTTCAAAGGCCAAAATCTCTCATCCCTTTGTCCAAAGTCATTGGACTAGCTAGACTACAATCATTGATGGTGCACAACTAACCCTGGTGCACAACTAACCCTCAAGTGCAACTCTCCATTGTGCATTTGTCATACAGAAAACTTAAAAAGAAAAGAAAAGATTCTTCCTCAAACTAAGAACAAATAGAATGTCACTCAACTCAAGAGTGTCACATGATGGCATTTGGAAGGAAATTGAACCATCTCCTTTCACAAGATAATTAACATCATCACCTTGTTGCACACTTGTGCCTCCCTCTTGCTCCCAAAAATTGTTGAATAATTACCTATCATATATCATATGTCTTGAAGCTCCATTTTCCACATACATCCAAAACAAGACATAGTGTTAGAGAAAAAATAAGAGCCAAGAAACTCTAGCGCCTCCAAGAGAAGAGAGAGAGAGAGAAAGCATAAAGATGAGGATTTAAGAGAGAGAAAGACTACTGCACTCTAACATAAGTGATAAGAATGAGAATGTATTAGCATGACCATCATCTCCAACATCAAGCCGCCAAGAACAAACCCAAGCATCTCACAAGAACAATCTCCCAACAAAGTCATATTCATTCCCTTTCATAACTTCCCCTAGGTGTTCTTCATGAACTTTCACATCTCACTCCAAGAAGACAAGTACAAAGAGAAGAATATAGCAATGATTATGTGAGAGAATTCTCTCTTTCCTCTATATATGAGAGGTAAGGGAGGGGAAAATAACATATGTGGGCTTAAACCCTTACAAGCAACCTACAAAACCACATGTAAAGCACTACAATCCAAGGGAGCATGCCAAGCTCCAAGGTAGCATCATACACAAGGAAGTCTCTAATGCAAGGGATTTACATGAGATGTCTTCAACACTCTTACAAGCCTTTAAGGACTTAAACTGTCCTAAGTGATGAGCTTCTCATTAGAGGAAATTTTAACTTAAAATGGACCTGCTAAGGAAAATGCCACATCAAATCCATGTATGCCACATTACACTACCATGTAAGGTAAGACAATATTAAATTATGCAATGAGAATTATCTCTCTCATGTAAGGTAAGACAATCTCTCTCTCTCTNTCTCTCTCTCTCTCTCTCTCTCTCTCTCTCTCTCTCTCTCTCTAACCCCTATCCTCCTCCCCTTGAAAAATAACCACCCAATCTATCACTATATCTCTCATTTATGTAGCTCTGACCCCCACCTCTATCTCTCTCCTATCCCCCCCCCTACCCCTAACCTTGTCCCCTATCTCTATCTCTCCTCCTACCCCTAACCCCTACCTCACCCTCTCTCCCTCTCCCTCCCTCTCTCTCCATCTCTCTCTACCCACAACCCCCATTCTCCCTAAGCCCTTAATCTCCTTTATTCATCTTTCACTTCCACACCCCCCGTCCACCCCTGACCCTAATCATGCCCCCCTCCACCCACTCTGTTTCTAAACTCCTAACTTTCAATCTATGTCTCTAAATCCCTAGACCATCAATTTATTTCTCTCTCTCCCCTACTCCCCCTATCGATAGCCCCCCAACACTAACCATCGACACTCCCAACATTCACAAGCAACATAACCCTAAAACAAATGGTGTGTTGTCTTTAATACATCATACTCCATGATATGCTCTCACCTTGAAGGAAAAATTCTAGGACCACAATCTATGTGGGAAACTAACCTTTGTATCTAATGAAGCTCGATGTTGAGTTAACGAATAGATTGTAATGCACTAGCCCAAAGTCAAAGAAAACCATCATTAATATGTTTCCATATTTTATTTCGTTTTTAATAGTTAAATATCAATTATCTAGCTAGAAAAAAGAGAGAAATGACAAGCAACACAAACAAAATTACATTTAGTTAATTAATTTATGACAACATGCAACATGCAGGAGCATAACATGATCAACAACATTGGGAAATGAAGTAATTTAGTTTAAAATTAATTTACAATACCATGTTCTTTGGATTATCATCATTAGATGGTGTGGTTGGTTAATTAATAAAAATGTTATGATTATGGAATAAGACTTCTTAGATAATTTGGTACTCGTTAATTAGGGACAACTAGTTAGGATTTGATGGTGAGTACTATCTATAAAAGTAAGAAGCATTTTTCTCAGGTCTACATTGTATTTTTTATAAATCTAGGCATTTAAAAATAATTTCTTCTATAATATATTTGGGATGAGCTAACTTTTTCACCAATATCTTTAGGATAATCCTTTAAAAATATAAACTTGTCAAATTATTGTGGTATAAATTATCATTATTAAACATTTTAGAATTACCAATAACATATTATTTATTCATAATATATTATCTTATTTAAAAAATAAAAATTTAAACTAAATTATATAATTTATCATACCACTTTGTATAAAAGCAATTAATACTTATATGTTTTGATGATCATTTAACACAACTTCATTTAATTTGTCATAAAGAAAAATTATACCACTTAATAATAAAATATTGCTTAAGGTAATAAATAGAGGATTTAGGTGAAGAAATGACAAATCAAAATGTTGTATAACCATAATAGAGAATTTATTAACAATGTTAACAATATGAACATTCATATACACTTGTATAAATCAAATAATAATAAAGTTATTACTAGAAGAGTTGAAGGAGAGATAGGTAGGATGAAGAAATATGTATATTATGAAATTATAACAAAACTTTTTTATGAGGTCAAGAGATTGAATAAATAAAAGAAACGTGGCCAAAATACATAAAAAAAAACAAGGAACTTGGATAGACACTACCAAAAGACTAAAAGAGAACTTGCAAGAAGGTTGAAGAAGCTCTGAATATAAGTAAGATAAAATCATAAATGAAATCTAGAATTAAATATGGACATAAGAATTTTATGAGTGGAATCGCAATGCATCTTCAAAAGAATAAAAGGAATAAAAGATTCTAGAAGGCCACCAAAAAATAATTCAAGAAGTTGAGCTCCAATTTTAGCATGTACATGTCAACTATTATGGTATTATTTCAAAGGTCAAAGTGATAAAAAAGAACAAATTATAGGTGATGTCATTATCTCTTGAAAGAACACATATGATAGGAGTTTATAAAATGAAGAAAAACCCAAGATAGTTTTCCATATATACAACAATATTTGCATTGACATTACCAACAACTATAAAAATTAGAGAGGTCACAACAACAACTACACATAAGAAAATGAAAGAAAATTATGTGAAAACCAACTATAAAGAGATGAATACCCAAAATAATTGAAATTAAATAGACTCATTATCATCAATGAAAACAAGAGAGAAGGAATTCAAAAAAATCATATTACTTAGTTTCATCACATGTAAAACCCTTAACTAAAAAAATTGTTGAAAAACCATTTCATAATAACTCAAGGGTAACAAATATAGAAGTAAATAAAAATTATGTAGTCGTTGTTCCAAACATCAAACCTAGTTAAGACAACTTCATTTAATTCAACATAAATAATAAAAGGTTCTAACATTTACAATTAATTTAATATGCCACGTTGTGTTCCAAACATTAAAATTTAATCCGGTAAAAATAATATACCGAAAAATTAAAATTTAATCCGGTAAAAATAATATATTGAAAAAACAGTAACAGTGGAATCATAACCTGCCCAAGAAAAACCTATCATGCCAATATTATTGCAGGCTCATTTTTGCACGTTGGACATGAAGCCATAAGAGAATGCACTCTGAATAATACATATGTTCACATGGCAACTGTTTCGCAGGCTTTTCATTGGAAAATGTTTCATGACAGAGAGAACAAATCAGTGCATCGCCACTGTTTTCACTTTCTTTGGAAATCATAATAAATTTTGGCAACTAGTCCCAAGACAAGTCAAATGGATATATTTTTAAGTCATACTTTGATTCTCCTGAATGTGAATATTAAGTGTCGGTATTCTTAATGAAAAAAGAATTAAAAATTTACTCCTAAAAGAAAACAAATAACAAACCTGACCTAAAAAACTTAACATATTGTGCTTGTATTATTAATCGACATCAGTTAAGCTAGTCAACCAAAAACACGGGCTCATAATCGAGTAACGCAGGCTCATCTTACACAATGGACATGAGATTTTACAATGAAACAATAATATTAAAAAATAAAAAATAAACAGTCGTTCTAGTATTATTACTACATGCTCGTATCATTAAGAAATTATGCCTAACATCTGTTAAGTTGGGGATCTTATTTGAGTAACGCAGGCGCAGGCTCATCTCTGTACGTTGGACATGAGATTTGACAGCGAAACCATAAGAGAATACAATTTGAATGATAGAGATGTTTGCATGGCAACTGTTTTGCAGGTTCTTCATTGGAAAATGTTTCATGACAGATTGAGCAAATCAATTCATCATCATCATCACCGTTTTCACTTTCTTGGCAAATCATAACAAATTCTGGCAACCCCTCCACTGCTACGCAAAGATCATCACCGTTTTCATTTTGAAGACTTTGGCTGTGATCAACTTTGAGATGATCCACCTGGATCAAACCTTCCCAGTTGGAAGCTTTTGGCTCACCAAAAGCATGAAATCATTCAGAAAATAAGTGAAGGTACAACTTCCTCACTCTTTAGGTATCTAACCACCTTGATTTGCTTGGATGCATTCCTTTAAAACCCACACAAAGAAACTCCATGTCTCCTCTTCGTGTAGATATGACCTTCTTCTCTAGTATTACATCTTCCTATAGTTCATTGAGATACTCACGAGAAAAATCGTCTAAAGAAGGTGCTTGAACATGTACATGTTAGTCTACAATCATAGGTGGCTCATACAATTTCAAGTTTTCCACATTAATAACTGAATACATTTGCATATATGGATCCAATTCTAACCGGAAAGCATTATTACCGACTTTATCCAAAATTGTAAATGGTCCATACCTCGTAGATTTCAACTTTCTACCTTCTCCCTGGAGTCGATCTTTGCTGATATGAAGCCATACTCGATCACCAATCTAGAGATGATGATCTATTTGATGCTTGTCATGTCATTATTTGTATTTGGCTTGACTTGATTCCAATTCTTCTTGCACTACTTGATGAATTAAATGGATCCGCTGAAGAAACTTCTGAGCTTTATCTGCATCAACCTGTCCACATTCCACTGTATCTTTCCCCAAAAAAAATCTAAAGGGGACTTTGGTAAGTACCCAAAAAATGTCTTGAATGGATACTTTTGAGTAGAAGAGTGTATAGCTCTGTTGTAGGCATTCTATCCATAATGCAATTGTTCATCCCAAAGCTTAAGGTACTTAGCACAATACCCTCGAAGAAGATGTACTATGGTTCGGTTAACCACTTCAGTTTGGTCATCGGTTTGTGGATGAAATGTTGTGCTTTTCTTCAGATTTGTATCCATAAGTTCCCATAAATATGACCAAAATTTCTCAAGAAAGCGGGAATCTTGATCATAAATAATAGAAGTAAGAAGTCCAAAATGGACCCATACATTTTGAAAGAACAAATGAACAGTCATCTCAGGTGTGATTTGCTTTTTACAAGGCATGAGTATACACATTTTACTGAATCTATCCAAAACAACATAGAGATAGTCATGTCCTTTTTCTAGACATTGGTAAACCTCATACAAATCCATTGAAACACTTTTCCATGGATGAGAAGGAACTTAAATTGGAGTGTACAAGCCTAACTTTTTTCTACTTGGTTTACTTGTTGCACACATAACACAACCTTTAACATATTTGGACAATGTTTCATTCATTCGAGGCCAATAGAAAAACTTTTGTAATTATGCTACAGTTTTACCTACTCCAAAATGTCCTGAAATGAGAGAAGTGCGAGCTTCTCTTATCACACACACTCTTTCACTTTGTGGAATACATATGTTACCAATATTATACAACAATCTGTAATTGATATGATAGTACAATTCTTCATTCTGATAGCCATGCCTTAGTGATTCATAAACTTCTTTGAAATATTCATCCTTAGTATATTGTTCAACATAACTTGCATGGACTAAAGGACTTTGTTGAAGGACAATGGAATCATTTGTTGGAGGTCTAGATAACATATTTGCAACTTTGTTCTGAATTCCTTTCCTTTACTTAATAACCAAATGAAATTGTTGTAGAAAACCCATCAATCTTAAACGCCTTGATTGTTGTAGCTTAGTCTGTGATTGTAGATATTGTAGTGACTAATGATTAATATATATGATTATTTATTTACCCATTAGGTTTGTAATAATGCATACAACTCTTTGGCATAGGTTGGATAGTTGAATATTGTTTTAGAGAAAGTTCCAGAATGATAGAATATTGGTTTTTTTATGTTGCATTGATATTTCCCCCATTGCATAACCACTAGCATCATTCTCTATCTCAAATGGTTGTTGAAGATCCAATAGTGCAAGTACTAGAGTTGTGTTGATATTTTCTTTCAGTGTGTCAAAGGTTTTTTGTTCCTTTCCTTCCCACTGAAAGACTTTGTTCATGCTTGTCAAAGCATGTAAAGGGGAAGTTATAAAGGAGAAGTTCGAAATGAACTTCCTCCAATATTGGGTTGCTCCCAAAAAGATTCTACATCTGTTACATTATTTTTCTTAGGCCAGTTTACAATGATCTCCACTTTAGAGGGATCAATCTTCAATTCACCACCCCCTACATTGTAACCTAGGTATACTAAAGATGTCTTTCCAAATTCACATTTAGACATCTTTAGGTACAAAATTTCCCTTAGCTATTTAACATGTGTGACATGCTCTTCCCAAATTTGACTGAAAATAAAAATATCATCTAAGTAGACTATAACAAAGTCATCAATGAAGGACCTAAACACATCATTCATCACCTTCATTAATGTTGCTTGTGCATTACAAATCCCAAAGGGAATTACTATCCATTCATACAATCCCTGTTTAGTTTTGAAAGAAGTCTTCCAAATATGATTTTCATGCATACGGATTTGATGATAACCACTTTGTAAGTCTAACTTAGTGAAAAAAGAGTGCATTTTTTAACTGATCCAAAAGATCATCAATTCTAGGAAGAGGATACTTGTTCTTTAATTATAACTTTGTTAAGTTCCTTGTAATCAACGTGCATACGCCATGTGCCATATTTCTTTGGCACCAAAACAATTGGTGAACCACATGGAGAGGAACTTGGTTGAATAACCACTCTCTCAATCAATTCCTGAACCTGTTTCTTTATCTCTGGATTTTCAACAATGGAAGACCTATACATATCAATATTAAGAAGAGGTGCATCTTGCAGTAAATGAATTTGATGTTGAATTTCCCTTCTAGGAGGTAATCCTTTAGGTTCTTGAAACAAAATATCATAATCAGATACCACCTTTATCAAGTCCTTTTTAAGTTTACGATCACAACCTTTAAAGGATTCAGTTTGTTCAACATCGTTTGCTTTTAGTATCATAAGCACAAAGGTTTTACTTGCATTTATTAACCTCTTCATTTGATTTGCAGAAACTAAATAAAGATTAGTTTTCATGATATGTGAACGAACAATATATTTAATACCATCTTTAGTGAGCTGATACCTGTTATATTTCCTTTAAAATATAGCCTTCCTATCATACAGATATGGACTACCCAACACAATACCACATATATCTAATGGAACCACATCTAGATCTACCTCATCCACAAATCCACAAGTGATGGCATACCTAATTCCACACTGTTTTGTAACTTGTAATTGTGCATAATCACATACCCATCCAAGTGGATATGGCTTAGGGTGTAACTTAGATTCCAATTGTAATTTCTTAACAATTTCTTTTGAAATGAGTTTTTCCTGTGATCCACTATAAAAAAGAGTATCATTTTTTATATGTTTGGAGATTACTCTAACATGAAATAACTCACTCCTCTTTCTTTCATTAATGATAGGTTGATTCCTTGAAATAGAACAAGCAGGAATTTTATCTTGAATGCTTGTAGAAACCACCTTAGTTTCATCCCTAGAGTCTGAACCCAAATCATGTTGGATTCTGCTATAGTATTATTTTTGTCTTCTTTATTTTGAAACTTCTCAAGCTTGAGCTCCGAATGAAGTTTCCAAAATTTGGAAGCATCATGTCCTTTCTTCTGATAATGACTGCAGGTAGGTTTAATGCTCCTTACTTATTCACAATAGTTGTGTGTTTACCTTTTCCCTTACCTTTAGACTTGTTTCTGTTAGGTTTGAAAGGTTTCTTGGAAAATTTCTCTTTTGTATTCTTCCCCTCCGTCTCTATGCAAGTTTCTTCAACACACACCTCATTAAGTTTAGTAGGATTAAACATCAATATCATATGACATAAATAACTATGCAATCCTCCTATATATTTTAGAAGAGTTTCTTGGGTGTAGAGAGGTAGACCAAGTACCAATGCTCTTTTTCAAAATTCTTGTCTGTAATCTTGCACACTGTCCCTTACCTTGCCTCAGATTTTTCCAGTCCATCATAGCCTGCTGTATATATCCTAATGGATTTAAAAAAATAGCAGTAAAGTGAACTCATACCAAGAGGAGATGATTTTCCTTTTGTGGCAAGATCCTCTTGAGGTATGCTCTCCCACCAGATGAGAGAAGTCCCTGCAAGTAGGAGATAATCCAACTGAATCTTAATGTTATCTTTAGTAAACTTTTGAATCCTGCAACAAACTTCGATTTGAAAGATCCAAATGTCCAATTTCTCAACATTAAGCTCTCAATTATACATAGGTAATTCAAACTTAATATATAGCTTTAATTGAGGCACATTAAGTTCATTTTTTTCTTTATTCTTTTCAAACAGAGAATGTAAAGAACCATCAAGATAAGATGGAGAAGATGGTGGAGACTTAGGAGGTTTCTCACCACCTCCTTCTTTTTACCTTCCACATGAGAGGGACCTCCTTGTTCACCTCTCTTTCGATCTTGATAGAGATCCACTACCATCGTTTGCATTCTCATGAAATCTTTCAAAAATCCCCTTCAAATGGGATAGAAGAAGTTGCTTCTTCTCCTTTTGGTGAAGACATTTTCCCTCTTCTTGAACTAATATCCGGATCAAACTCTTCAAGTTCTCCTTCACCACATTGTAGCATGGATCTTGTTAAGATAAACTCACAATGCAATGGTTTTTTAGCTCTGATACCAAACTTGATCTGAAATTGAAGGATCTTTTAACCACAAATTTGCATGTGAAATTGCATGTTAATACTCATAAAATAGGCTTAAAAAATGAATTTTAAATTCTTTAAATAATTCACATAAGCAAATAAAAAGAGATATGCAAGCCAGAAATTGAAGACAACATGTGATAACAGAGTTTGTCCCTTCTTGGCTACGTCTCCGGGCCACTTCCAATAGGAAGGTAGATACACCAAGTATTCAAAAGCTTACAAAATGAGTGTTCTAGAAACACTTCTATTTTTCTTTCAGCTATAAATAGAAATAAACATCACCAATAAAATCCTTGCGAAATTCTGAGAAAAATGAGTATAAAGTTGTCTATATGTGTATGAGGCCTCCTATGGCATGCAAAACGAGCCAAATTGCCTTTAAATAAGACAAAACTGTGCAAACTATACAGATTCTACATCAAGATCTGTTCCCATTAATGTTCTGAGCTCCTCAGGATCTATTCATACCCCTACCTCGCACTCTGTGCAACATACTTGTTATTTTTCAAACTACCGAACTTGACTGTGGCTTTGGAATTTAGTGGATTTTATAATTTTTAAAAGTGGTTTTTTGGGGTCACGGGCCATGGCCCATGCATCCATTTTAGACCCCAACCTCTGTTGCAAATTATCAAATGGTTTTCCCTGATCCCTATCATGGCTCACCGTGATGGCGTGTTGGTTAAGGTGTGGGAGTACGGGGTGGAGGTCTCGGGGTCAAACCCGCGGGTCTATCCCCTTCTCGTGTTTTGGGATGGTGGTTGATCTGGATTTATGCAAGAACACAACAGAATACACAAATAACCATAGAAACAAATATGCAGTGGAAATAACACTTCATTTCATTAATCAATAACTGAAACTTGTTTACATACAGAATGGAAATAAACTAGCTAGAGTGCTGGTAGCTTATCTCTGAGAAGAGATGTGGCGGCTACATGCCTCTAAACTCTATGTTACAATGAGGCTTGAAGGCCTATATATTATTGAAAAACAATGGAAACCCTACACATCCAAAAACCTAACCCTAGGAGTTGAAACGCCTTAATGTGGGCCCCGTTGGGTAACTTGGTACATCAATTTCCCGGGGTTGTAACTTTAGCATACTACCTCTGTTTGACGTGCATGATACATCGTTAGAAATATCTATTTAAGGACTACATCCATAAATGGTAACCATTTAGTGTGGAACAAACTCATATTTTCCCGACCATTCGATGCAAAAAAAACGTCGTTTAGGGCCTCAAAACGGCTCCGGAAGTTTAAGACCTGAAAACTGCCAAAAATAGTAAATTGTGCTACAATTAAGGAAACTGGAAAACTGGAAAAAACAGTGGTGGGGGTCCAAGAGGAATAGGTGGGTGGCCACCAATATCCTCCTGGATCATTCCTTCCCCTTTAGGAAGCAATGGTCCCCATTGCGTTGAGTTCCTCCATGAGATGAGGAAACTTCTGTTGAACTTGGTCCCTTGTGAGCCACTTTCCCTGGTGAAGGAGTTGGCCTGCTTTGACAACTCGATATAGCTGGATCTTCTGCTAGTGGGTGTTCTTGATCTTTGTGTCCATAATCCGATCAGTTGTGGCTTGTTCCATGCAATCGGGGTTTAACTTTGTTGGTGTGAGTTGTTCTGCCACATCTGATGTGTCTAGTAGAGGTGGAAAGTAGGGCCGAAGGCGGTCCACATTGAACATTGGGTGTAGACCAAGCAATGGTGGAATACTAAGCTCGAAGGCGTTGTCCCTAACAGCCTTGGTGATGGTGTATGGACCATATCGGAGCGGGCGAAGCTTGCGGTGGGGTCTAGCGAGGTGCTCCTTTTGTAAATGTAGCTACACTTTGTGGCCCACTTGGAAGTTGTGTTACACCTGATGCTGATCATGTCGCTGCTTGTACTTAGCATTGGATCTGTTCAATATGTCATCAAGATGTTGGCGAATGTGCTGAATGCGCTCAATGAAGCTGTTTGCCTTGGAAAATTCAGACAGGATATGAGCTGAATCAGCCTGAGTAGCTACAAATGGCATGGCTACGTCAATGGGACATAGTGGTTGGAATCCCAAGCCCACCTGAAAGGGGCTGTGGTTGGTTGAGCTGTGGAGGGCCCGGTTATAGCTGTGTTGTACATAGGGGAGGCTCTCATCCCATGTGCATGGATGCTTTGAGTTGTACATGCGCAAAACGTGTACGATCATCCTGTTGACGACCTTTGTCTGGCCATCAGTCTGGGGATGGAAAGCTGTGGACTTTGTGATCTTGGTGTCTAGCATTAACCATAGGCTAGACCAAAATGTACTAAGGAACCTGCTGTCCTGGTCTAAGATTATAGACTGTGGGATACCAAAGTGTACCCACACTCGTTCAAAGAAGAGTTTAGTAGTGGCTTCTGCTGTGATATTCTTCTTGCAGGCTGCCATGACATGTAATCCATGGAGATGGATTCCCAAGGTCGACTAGGGGTAGGAAACGGAGTATAGAGGCCTTTCTTCTTGATGGATGGTTTGGCAATGGCGCAGGCAGTGCAGGATCGAATGTACTTCCCGACGTCCTGTCGAAGGTTCGGCCAATAGAAATACTTCTGCAGTACTACCACTGTTTTCTTGACCCTGAAATGCCCAGTGACCCAACTATAGTGCACTTCCCAAATCATATTGGCATGCTCGCTTGAAGGAACACAAAGGTGTCCCATGTGACACAGTAGTACATCATGGAGGTGAAATTTTGGAACTTGGTTTCCCTCCAAGAGTGTCTGGTATGTGTGGCTGAATTTTGGATCGCTCTTGTAGAGAAGCAGCCAATTAGAAGTCTCGTTCCCACAAGAGTTGAGCACGGTTGTTATCGCCACGATTAGTGGTTGGATGAGGCAGTCTGCAACATTATTGATGCTTCCCTTCTTGTACTTGATGTTCAAATGAAACTGTTGTAGATATGTGGACCACTTCTGATGGCGATCGTTCTGTAACTTCCCTTGTGTCTGCATGAACTGCAAGGGTCGGTGGTCTGTGTGGATGATTGTTTCCTTCCCCAAAATGTAATGCTTCCATTGCCGGCAAGCCTGTACAATGGAATACATCTCTTTGTCATAAGTGGGATATTTGTGGACTGTGTCTGACAGTGTCTCACTGTGATATGCCACTGGATGCCCTTGTTGAGTAAGGACTGCCCCAATAGCATAGTCAGAGGCATCTGTCACGATCTCAAATGGTTGTTGCAATTCTGGTAATGTGAGCACTAGGGCACAACAGAGGCGATGTTTCAATTCTGCAAACGCCTTCTACTGAGTTTCTGACCAAAAGAATTTTGCTTTCGCTCCTCCCTTGGTGACTTGACTCAAGGGCCAAGTGATATGAGAGAATCCTAACACGAACCTGTGGTAGAAATTAGCAAGGCCCAAAAAGCTCCAAAGCTCTGTTAGAGTAGTTGGGGCTGGCCAATCCCGAATGACTTGGATCTTGGCTGGATCCACATGTACCCCACAATCATCAATAATGTATCCCAGATACTGAACCTAGGTCATGCCAAAAGTGCACTTGTCCAAATTGGCACACAACTTGTGCTGCCGCAATGTTTGGAGGACTTGTTGGATGTGGTGGAGGTGCGCTTCCCAAGTCTGGCTGAAGATCATGATGTCATCCAAGTACACTACTACAAATGAGTTGGTGAATGGCCGTAAGATGTCGTCCATCAGTCTCATGAAGGTTGCAGGAGCATTCGTCAGCCCGAAAGGCATGACCAACCATTCGAAAAGGCCCTCCTTGGATTTGAAGGTAGTCTTCCACACATCGGTCGGCTCGATCGGTACCTGGTGATACCTGGACTTTAAGTCGATATTGCTAAAATATTTTTCCCCTTTAAGCTGGTCCAGGAGGTCATCAATCCGTGGGATCGGGTACCTATTCTGGATAGTGATCTTGTTCAATGCCCGATAGTCAATACAGAGTCTCCAAGTCCCATCTTTTTTCTGTACCAACACGATCGGGCTCCCACAGGGCAATGAAATTGGTCGGATGTGACCCTTCTATGGCAGCTCCTGAATTTTCCTCTTGATTTCATCATTCTCCAGAACAGAGCGGCGATAGATTGGTCCATCGGGCAGCGGCACACCTGGGGTCAGATCGATGGGGTGCTTGACCTAACAATGGAGAGGCACCCTGGTGGGTGAGATGAATATGTCTCGGTACTCCTCCATGACCTTGTCCATTTGTTGTTGTCGTATGGAGGGGCCTTGTCTAGAGGTTGTGGCCACGATCTTCTTCTTGCCCTGAGGGCGGATCATCAAGAAAACAAACTTCCCAGTTTTGGAAATGAGCTTACTGCATTGTTTTGCAGTAACCAAAGAGATAGCGGTAGGGGGTGGTACCTCTAGTATCCTATACAAATTATTTCCCAACGTAATAATAACAACACGAGGCCGGGACTCATACACAGCATGTCGCTTCCATAAGTATGGTTGACCTAATAATACATCACAAACATCAAGAGGAGAAATATCACATAATACCTCATCGATGAAGGGCTTGATGCTGTAGGGAAGGAGGCACTACCGGCTGACGTGAAGATCTCGTCCTTGGTGAAGCCACCCGATGGTGTACGGCTGTGGGTGTGTTGTGGTCGGAAAACCCAACTGCTTCATGACCTCTGCTGAAATCAGGTTCTTTTGGCTCCCATTGTTGACGATGAACTGTAGCAAGGAATCCTTTACCCACATCTGGGAGTGGAAAAGATGCTCCTCCTCCTCTGAATCTTCTGGTTCTTCCTTTTGGATCTTCATGGTGGCAACGATGGCATTAGGCTCTGCATCGATAATCTTCTTCCCTTTGTCATTCCCCTTCTCAGGTTCAGATTCAATGTCAGAGTATGCATCTGATTCAGAAGCCTTTATCTCAGCCACCAGTGACTGCTTAGCCCAACACTCACTTGTGTTGTGAGTGGGGCTCTTATGGAACTCGCACCACTTTCCTGCTTCCTTCTTCGGCTTTGCAGTGTTTCTCTTTTCTTGCGGCTTTGGAAAGTTTTCTTGAGTCACCATGCATTGGCTGTGTCCTTGGTTCTGTGGTTTGGGGGCACCTTTCCCTTGCTTCTGATTCGCAGATCCAAAGTCTCGCTTTTTCTGTTTGAATTTTTGCTCAATTTTGGCAGCATACCGATATGTCGTACCAAGCGAGGATATGTCAAGGAACTCCATTTCTTCCTGAATGTATATGTGCAGACAACTGCGGTACTTCAACACCAAATGTTTCTCTGAATCTTTGATACCCAACTTGGTGCCCAGGGTATGGAACAGATTTGTCAGCTCATGCACATCTTGATCTCTTTGCTACCGCAGCATAGTCCATTGGATGTACTTGTCCTCATAGCTCCCCACTGGATAATATTGTCCCTTTATGGCATTTCGAAAATAATTCCAAGTGGGTATGGCTGAGAACAGAGAGGGTTCCTCCTCATCCTTTCTCTCACAATAGGTTTCCCACTAGTCCTTGACATGGGGGGTGGATTTGAGTAGAGAAAAAGTAATCTTTTCCCGGTCAGAAAAGTCATGAACCGAGAAATATCCTTCTAATAGATTCAACCATTTATCTACGGCGTCTGCATCTATTCGACCATCAAATATGGGAATGTCAAACTTTACTTGTACCTTAAAAGGGGTTGCACCTCCAGAGTGGCTGCTAGATGCAGATGTGCCGCCAATGGGAAGTCGTTGAAGGATCTGGGTGAAGTTATCCATCATCACATTCCTTTGTTTTTCAAGGGCCTCCTCGAGCAACATTTTGATAGGATCTTCTGCTCCCTCATCTTTCTTTTCGTCCCCCATTGGTGGCCATTGGGATTTGCGAGGCTGATCTTGCAAAGGTTCAACCGAATTGAGCCCTAACTCTTTATACCCCGCCCTCGTTGGGGACATGCAAAGAAGGATCGAGAAAGAGCAGATTGCTCTGATACCACTGATCCGGATTTATGCAGGAATGCAACATAATACACAAATAACCATAGAAACAAATATCCAGTGGAAATAACACTTCATTTCATTAATCAATAACTGAAACTTGTTTACATATAGAATGGAAATAAACTAGCTAGAGTGATGGTAGCTTATCTCTGAGAAAAGATGTGGCGGCTACATGCCTCTAAACTTTGTGTTACAATGAGGCTCGAAGGCCTATATATTATTAAGAAACAATGGAAACCCTACACATCCAAAATCCTAACCCTAGGAGGTGAAATGCCTTAATGTGGGCCCCGTTGGGTAACTTGGTACATCAATTTCCCGGGGTCGTAACTTTAGCATACTACCTTCGTTTGACGCGCATGATACACCGTTAGAAAGATCTGTTTAAGGACTACATCCATAAACAACAAATATTGAGTCCGAAATGGACTCATATTTTCCTGACCATTCAATGCCAAACAAACGTCGTTTAGGGCCTCAAAACTGCTTTGGAAGTTTAGGACCCGAAAATTGCCAAAAATAGTAAATTGTGCTACAATTAAGGAAACTGGAAAACTGAAAGAAACAGTGGTGGGGGTCCAAGAGGAATAGGTGGGTGGCCACCAATATCCTTCTGGATTAGTGGCGCATATATTTCATAACACGTTGTAATATGGTTAACATTTGTTATATTTTTTTAAACGTGGCATATAAGGCACGGTCCAAGCTATGATGTAGTTGGTGCGTTGAATGGCATGTTGATCATTAAATATTTTTACAAAAGTTTAATTTAGATTTATAATTTTAATGATTTTTCCTTTAGTTTATGAGTATTCTAGTTTATTGTATTTAAAAGTATTCATGTTTTTAGTCATATTACAGATAGTTTTTTTATTAATTTTATTTGTATACATCTTTTTATTTTAACTTAACCATAGTTACATGAATTGTAGTGTAGAAGGTGAGTTGTAAATATACCTTCTCCACAAAATTACAAACTCACAACATTTTATTTTATCTCTTAGGAGGCTCATTTTAGACCTCAAAATTCCCGTAATGACAAATTTGTTGGAAGATATTATTGTTTCTTGTCAATAGGTTCCAACAGGTTATCATAAGTTGTCTCTTGACCCACCACTGGTTGAGCAAGTGGTTGATTCAGCTTCATCTCTGGTCTATCCCACTCTTCCTCCCAAGAGTGAATTTAAAGTGATCGGTTTAGTTTCATCAGTGGTTGATCCCAATATTCCTTTGAAGAGTGAAGTTAAAGTGGTCGAGTCGATGTTATCTCCACCTGATACCACTCTTTCATCTTAGAGTGTTAAGACTGAAGCTGTGACTTTTACACAATCTTTGTCTCATCTTCCAGTTGAGAGTGAACTAAAACCCTCTAAAGTTTTTGTAGTGAGTTCAGATTGTTCTTCACAAGGGGAAATCTTGTCTTTTTCAACAAAACCCTCTCCAAGTATTGAGGTTATTTTCTTTTATTAGAGTAATCTAATAGAATCTCGTCTTCATTCAAGTGTTCCTTTATAGATATTTGTGCGAGTTACTGCCAAGAGCATACTCTGCACTATTCTTGATCTAGGTGGATGATCTCAAATTTGATCAAAGTTAAAGTATTCAAAATGAAAACAAAATCTTATAGAATGAAAGAGCTTGTTAGCAAATTTCTAGAGACAGTCGTTTCGTACGAAACAACCTCCGGATGCAGAAGTTATTCACATTTGAAATTTCGACATGAATGGTAAAAATGACAAAATAATTGGTTAAATGAAAAAAAAATGGTAAAGGTATGGTTGGAGTCTATGGGATTCGAACCCAAGAACTACAAATTTCCTACAGCCTTAACAATTCCACACTAGCCAATTTTCCCCACATGTTCCTTATGAGTCATTGGGAAAGATTTCTATATGAAATGACAAGGTTTTGGTTAGGAAAAGGGGCGGGGGTGAGGGATGAGCCCTCGACCCCATGTCAACATCAAGACTCCGTATCGTCGTATAATGCGCAATGTGGAACCAACGTGTATCCATATCAAAAAACCTTAAGATTACGAGTTGTTTTGGTAGGTATTTCAACACTCTCACTAGAAAGTGTAGTTGGTTGGGACTCACTCAGTAGATTTCCTTCTTCTTATTTGCCTGATTACTAGTGCTACAATTTTTCTTCTTATTCACCTGATTACTAGTGCTACAATTTTCAACAAGAGAAGAGGGAGAAATGGGAGAAGATACATCTAGCAAAGAAGGTGGAGCACTCATAGGAGGTTGGTGTTCTCGTGAAGGAGACTAAACATATGATACACAAGGTGGGATTGGAATCACCAAGCTAGTGAATAGCCATACACGTAATACTATAGTCAATTTGTGAAGACTCTAGGTGGCCATGAGAGGAGGACCAACATTTCCAAATGAAGGAAAAACAAAAGGTTTTAACTGTAAAGACAACAAGTGCTACTCAATCTAAGGTAGCGAGCAAACATGTGAAAGGAGTGGATAAAGAGTGAGGATCCTCACATAATTGTCAAACCATCACAACTCGCAATATACTGCAGGGTCCAACAGTAGAGTGCGACAAGGAGGATCGAGGTCGTACCCTTGCTTGAATACCAAACTACTTGGACCGTACATGCGTAGTAGCTCCCCGAGTGTTGTTCTCAGTGTATTGCGAAGAGAAGATGACAAAAATGATTTTCTCAAATGGTCACATGATCCCTAAATGTGTCTCCCGATATACATAAGGTATGTGGGAGCTCAAATCCGTAGTAGTTCTATCTAATGCACAACCATATGAAAGTGACCTTCCTATATATTGTTGAGTACGTAAAGTGTCTTTCTATATACCATAATGGTATGTGAAAGGTCGTTTGATATAATGATGTGTATGTGGAAGAACCGCACAATCCCCAGGATGAAGTGCAAGTAGATAACGATAGCTCATACGCTTAAAGATGCTTGAACATATGTCTTACTTAACACACAAGTTACTGAAGATTTTAAACTTAAAATAGCACTTAATTATGGAATAAGTATATAATATTGAAAGAATACATAAACTCTAGAAGAATTTTCTATTTATTATAGTAATTTTTTATTTGATATAAATTAAACAATTCATAAAAATTAATATCTATGTTCTACCTTGAATAACGTTAATGTGTACATTGTTATTTAATATAGTATTTTTTTTATTTGATATAAATTAAACAGCCCATAAAAATTAACATGTATGTTCTACCTTGAATAACGTTAATGTTAATTTGTGTGTCCAATGTTCTTTACATTATGTTACTTTAATGTGTGTACATTGTTCTTTACATTATTTACTGATGGCCAAATATTTCGTTTGGACTCTTGAAACATCAGCTATTAATGTAAATATTTCATTTTTATTTGGAAGCTTTGCAAATAATGTTGTTGCGCTTTAATCTTGTACATTTCGTTTGCTTTTATAACTAGCATAGATCCAAATCGTAGGCTCTATCAAGCGCCTAGAGGAATCAAATCTCTTCGTAGGTATCCATTGATTTGATTCAAACCAAAAGACACATCTTTTTATTTAAGGTCCACATATAATATTTTATTATTAATATTTAATATTATTTATGGCCCACATATAATATTTATTATTATTTTTTATTTTGTTATGAACTAACACTACAACATTTCCCCATACATGGTTTTAAAACCATATAGAAGGCCCTCCTACAACCATGGGTTGTTTAGGAGACCTTGCACATGGTCTTAAAACCATTTGCAAGGCCCTCCCAAACCATGTACAATAAAACTATGGGTTGTTTAGAAGACCTTGTACATGGTTTTTAAAACCATGCACATGGTTTTTATGCAGCATAAAAACCATGTGCATGGTTTTAAAACCATAGGTTTAAAACCATGTACACATGGTTTTAAAACCATGCACATGGTTTATGGTTTTAAAACCATGTGAAAGGCCAACATTTTTTATTATTTTGTTAAGTAAAAACATTACAACATCTCCTTCACATTGTGTTTTTTTCCTCACCCATACGAATAATTAAATTTTTACTTTTTTATTGTTTTGTTAGGTAGGAAGATTACAACATCTTCCCCTTATTAGGTTTTTTTTTGGCCGACATTTATTTTAGCCTATAATTTTTATTAATAAAAATAATGTTACATAATGTTACATAACGTTACAAGATCTTCCCCATACGAGGCTATAGAGCGCCTCTCGGGGCAATTATTACGTCTAATATTTATTATATAAGAATATTCAAACATCGGGTTGATTGGATTCAAGTCTGCGAGTGAATGCTGTAGGTGACATATCTTTATACTAGTATGATTTTATTATGTTTAGTCAAATTTTTATGACATTTTTTTTAGATTCGTGTGATTTTTTTGGTAGGTTTATGGTTACAGTTTTTTTATCATATGTATAACTTTTTATCATTTTCTAAAAACTTTCTTTACTAAT
>LPNX010824701.1:76961-253640 GCA_001517045.1 Pseudotsuga menziesii | reverse complement strand
TAACAAACTTGGCAGGAGGGGAGGCCTTTGCCCTAGGGCCTGCAGATCTAACAAGAACTTTGAAAGCCTCCACCGGATCCATGGCCCGACCACCGGAGGAATGCATGGCAAAAATCGCAGCAAAAAATAAAAACGCGGAAGATAAATGCAGAAAACGTAGCAAAGGATCGCAGCTCCAAAGCGCAGCCCTGCTGGACGCGATGGAGGCAGCAACGGCGGGCGCTCGCAAAGAGAAGGAGCCGCAGGGACGCAGCCTGGAGGACGCAAGGCGGCTAGGGTTTGGCCCTAGCCGCGGAGGAGCCGACATGCTTCATCTTCTGAATCCATAGATTGATTGGCATGTTTTACTTTCTTTACTAATTTATTTATTTTGAATATGTATAATTTTTATTATAATAGAGTTTACAAATTTTTTTGATAATTTAATTGTTTTAAAAGAAAATAAAAAAAATGGTTTTAAGCCAAACGATTATTTACCATCTTACCATTTTCTAAAATATTTTAATAATAATAATAATAAACTTAAATAAATATATAACTTCTTGATTCAAAGTTCAAAGTTCCATTAAATATATTAAAAAATAAGCACTAAGCGGAAAAGTAATATTAAAAAATAAAACATAAACAGACTGATGATGCCAATATTAGCTCGTATCATCAAGAAATTATGCCTATATTGTTAATCGACGTCGACGTCTGTTAAGGGGATGACAATTGAGTAACGCACGCTCATCTCTGCACAGTGGACATGAGATGTTACAGCGAAACCATAAGAGAATGCAATTTGAATGATAGAGATGTTTGCATGGCAACTGTTTTGCAGGTTCTTGATATAACAGATTGAGCAAATAACTTCATCATCATCATCGCCGTTGTTTTCACTTTCTTGGCTGCAAATTATCATGACAAATTCTGGCAACCCCTCCACTGCTACGCGAAGATCATCACGACTATTAGCTTCTTCCTCCATAGAAGTACTATTATTATTACTCAGGCCAATAGCTATACTATTGCTCCTCCTGAAAATGGTTCGAAGAATATTAGTTGCTTCGTCTTCCTCGTCTGTAGAAGTACTAATTACTCTTTCCTATATATGACTCAAACTCGTGTCTGAAACGAAGTTATACGTATACTTTCATGTCTAAAAACGAAGTTATACGTATTTTTCTCTATATGTTCTTTGATCTCACGCCCTGTGAATCTGGAATTCCATATCATTTGACTTTTAGTGGAATAATAGGGTTCTTCAACTTCCACTATGAGTCGAAGAACAATTAAATTGTCCGGAAAAGTGAATGTTGTGAGATACTGTCCTCTCTGTTCATATTCGCTTTCATCCATCTGAGCATTGAATCTAAAACATTGAACGTTCTGTCCCCGCCATCGATCATCTAATTCTGGTAAATCAACATTCTCAAGCATGGACACTACAAGCTCATCCCCTGGCAGTCGCAGTTGACGCCAAATTGTTCTGCTCATATCCAGTTCCGCGCGTTTGGGTTGGAGAAATAGTACCTCGATCTACCCCCTCTTCCACAAATCCCATCACACTCAGAGCCCCATCTCTATCACATTCGTTACCATAAATTGTATCCATGTCTGATTTTGTTACCAAATCACCTAATTCAAATAGATTAGAATTTACTGAAAATTGCTCCACAAGTAAAGATCTCTGATGCTAAATCTCGAAAATGAATGAAACAAGAATATCAATTTCGCTTTAACCATTAACAATTTGTTCAAGTAATATTATATATATATATATGCTTCCCACTAGGGTTTGGTAGATTGATATTTCAGCATGCCTACATTTTCGGGTAGGTAGCTGGGGGCAAGTTATTATAATTTTGATCTTTATTTATTTATTTAATTGATGAGAGTGTGAATTGTCAAAATATAGTTAGTTTATTTGTTTAAATCTCTTAGGGGTGAGTTAGTTGGGAGGAGACATCCAAAAATCTAGCCATCATAAGGGCTGGTGTGGCTCCTCTGGGCAAGTTATTATAGTTTTGATTTATAATTTATAAGTTATTATAATTTTGATCTATAATTTATAATTTAGGAGAGTGTGAATTGTCAAAATATGTTAGTTTATTTGGTTAAGGTGTAGTCAAGATCAATCCTTTAGGGTTGAGTGAGTTGGGAGGAGACACCAAAAAATCGAGCAAGTCATCATAAGATTTAGATATACCAGGATATGTTCAATTTAAACCTAGATTTATTAAACATTTAGAGGTACATTTAATTTTTTAATTAATGACATATTTTTTTTATTTACTTTTACTTTTGTTTTAATTTATTATTTTGTGAGCCAATGTGGAAATTTTTAATTACTCTTCCCCATTTTGGGTTGTAGAGCACCCCACTCCTCTAGAAGCAATTAGATTTATAAGATATAATTTTGTCTCTCCATAAGTGAGTTCTTTGGGTATCTTCTAAACAATATTGAAATAAACAAATATAGTGTATATGTGCATAATTTGTAAGGGTTTTAATGATCAGAAGGAAACATTGTAACATATTTAACTTAGAGGAAACATTGTAACATATTTAACTTAGAGGATTTGGTAATGTGTTGTTGATGACTTTGTTAAATTCTTATTTCGAACTAGTTATAAGTCTTAAGCTAAGATATAGTATTTTCACATAGATTGAACACCTTAAGAAACTAGTCATAAAAACATACACCAAATGGACACATTAAAGTATTACATGTCACTATTTTTTCTAAACATTATTCTAACCCCAATAATTATATGAAGAAAGTATAACCATTTCATTATCCTCGTTATATATATAGATGACCTCATTCTACTAATGACCTTAACCTTTTAACTTATTTGAAATCCATCCATAAAAACAAATTTGAAATGATCGACTTAGAATATTTGCATTATTTTATTGGCCTCCAAGTCTTGCAAACCAAACAAGGGATTTTTCTTTATCGGTTATGTATTGTTGTGACTTTCTTCTCGACTTTCACATGGAAGATTGTAAACCAAATCCATATCCCTTCTAGTTTGGGGTGAAACTTGCTACCACTTGCAATACTTTTGAAGTAGACACCATCTTGCACCATTAGTTAGTTATCCTCTTGTACTTGATTCACGCTTTGTTAACATTTTCTTTATTGTTCGTATTGATTCTTGCTATATGCAAACACCCCATGAAATTCGTTGGAAAAAATAAAAAATGACACTTCAGTATGATTGAGGGTATAATTCAATATTAGATTCATTACAGTATAGGAGGGACTCCTTTGTTGGTTAGTTTCACTAATTTTTATTAGGTTGGTTAGCCTCATGATTGGAAATCTACAACAACTTATCATTTTCATTTTGGTTTCTGATGTGTTATTTCGGCTTGTAAGAAACAAAAATCTCTTTCTTTTTCTTTAGAAAAAGTAGAGTATCATGTTTGAGTGAATGCAAGTAAAAAATCCTTATGGATTTGGAATATCCTTTTAGATTGTGGATTCTGGTAGTAGCATTCAACTATCAAATGGTTTGACAATTAGCCTACCATCAAGGTAATCAAAGATCCAATTCAACATTAGCATGACAACAAAATTGAGCTACACATGCACTTTATCAAAATAAGTATTCAAGAGCACATTCTCAAAGTGCTCTTTTTCCCTACATGTGATAAAGTTGTTGACATTTTCACAAAGCCTCTTACAGAAAAACACTTTCCAAGATTTGAACTATGCTAGTTAAAGAAGTTTTCATTAGTGGGGGAGAGACTCTAATGCCTCTTTCCTTCTCATTGTGTCACTTTTTTTAATTGATTGAAGTTGTTTCATAATGACTGGAGCAGGGTTTTTCATCCACAAGGTGTATGAGGTGAATGGTCGCTAATGCATCTTGGAAATGAGGTATTTCAAGACAATGATGTGTATAATGCCCAAAATCAGAACATATTGTGCACAATATCTTGGTCTTCCTCTTAGTGTTGGGAACAACCAAGGTGGTTGGCTTGCTCCCTGATAAAGTGTTGGTTATGTGAGTTGCACTAACAGGGGTGTTGAGAAAATTCCTAATCTATGACAAGGTGGGGCATATGTTAGTATCATGTCCTTTCTTCCCGCACAAAGCGCATCGTTGGTTGAATTTGGGTGCAAGGGTAGTACTTGGAACCATGGTGGATTTCAACTTAGTTTTTTCAATTCCCATAGTGTTGGGTTTTATGGAAATCGATGGTGGTTGGGTCACATGTGGCACTAACCCTATAGGAGGTTCTAATGGTATTCCTATGGGTGATACTTAGATAAACTCATAATGGGATATCAACTTTGGAGCTTTTCGGAGAAGGTGGAATCAAATACCACACAAGTATTCTTAATGTGAACCCTAATAATGTATGTTGGGTCATTATTGGAATTCCTTGTACTCACGTGAGGGGGAACATGAAAGAGACTTGGAGTATAGGTGGCATCGATTGATTTATGATTTGCTCAATGACATGGCTTGTAGGAGGTCTTGATGTTGTTGTAGAGGGGTAGTGTGACATGTATGCAAAGCTAAAGATAAAAAAATATGAGATCGTTTGTGGATGTGCAGATCTCAGGAGGAGGCCCCAATTATGCCTCTAGTGAGGTGGAATATTTGTAAATTCTTGGACATACATAAACATAAGGGGGAGGATTGGTTGATACTATGGTGGAGAGAGTTCAAAATGAGATTTTGTTGGTATGCGGGTCAAAGTAGTTTAGTTGGTCAAGGGTGAGAATCTCCCCATTGTGGGGGAACATGAAGAATTTAGCACCTTCATTTCATACATCTAACACAAAAAAATGGTGTAGTCAAGCTAGGCATCGATCAATTGAATATACAAAAGTACCATTAACCCCCAACTCAATGGTGACATTCTGGTACAATCCCAAAGGTTTCGATGGTCTCCCATCATAAGCATAGAAAGTGATATATGAGGGGACCAAGTCTAGTGAACCCAGATGTTTCCATACATGAGTGGACATTATACAAGTGGATGCTCCTTCATCAACAATGCATTGATGAATGATGATTTTCTTAATTTTGACAAGAATATCGAAAGACACTAATGAGGGTCACTTGTGGTTTTCCCTTGTCGAGTTTGAATGTAATGATGCACCAATGAAAAGAGTCGATTGCACCTACTTCACTAAGTAATTAATTCTTCTGAGAAGGAAAATACTAGATAACTTCTAATTTCAACAAGGTGGCAGGGTATTGAGCTAAGTCATCCACAATTTTGTTGTTGTGGGAAGATTTCATGTCAGGGTTATGGATGGTTTGTTTAAGAGACACCTTCAGGATCTAAGGGACTTAATCATTATTTTGATTGTTCGTGTACACATGATACTTCCAAAATACCAAACACTTAGAGCAGCCACTCACACACATAGATCACATAGCAACACACCGATGTTTTCACATGGTTTAATCAATCGAAATGGAAACACTCCATCACCCCAGCTAAATAACTACTTGAGGCAGTTTATTATGCAAAAGAAAGAAAGTTACAAATGAGCTTCTCATAATCGATCAACTAGCCAATGACCCTGCATGTTCTTTAATTATATATCATGGACCAATCGGGTGTTAAGATATGAATCAAAGGTAGTTATGATCTAAGAGAAGATGAACCATTGAATCACTCTATGTCTAGAACATATCATGACTGTTATCTTAGATATTTACAAATGCATACTAATGCATAATAAAGAAACACACATTTCCTAACAAATATATTATAACAAGTTGATCTTAACTAAATCCTAAGTGTCTAAATATCCTATCACCCCCCCTTAAGAATAACTTGCGATAGGATTGAAGTATTTACAAAAGTGGCATTATTAGGATAATGAAGGAGGCATTAGAGTCTATCCCCCCTTAATGACAAGTTCCTGAACTCCTAACATAATTTGAAGTTTAGAAAACTTCACTTATGTAAGAGACTTTGTGAAGATGTATGCAACTTAATCATATGTAAGGAAGAAGAGCACTTCAAGAATGCGATCATGAACAAGATTTCTGATGAAGTGAATATGTACTACTCAATGTGTTTGATGCGTTGGTGTTGAACTAGATTTTTGGTGATATTGATGTACCTTTGATTATCACAGCAAAGGGAAGTAGGTTTTTATTGCTCGAATCCAAACTATGAAAGGATATGTTGAAGCCATAAAGCTTCCTAGTTGCAATTAACAGTGGCTCGACATTCAGCTTTTGTAGAAGAAAGAGAAAGATCTTGTTCTTTCTTACAATCCCAAGTGACATGTCCAGAGCCCATACTGAAAAAATAACCTACAGTAGACTTATGATCATCAGGATCACCAACCCAATTTGAATCAGTAAAACCAATCAACAAAGGAGTCCCCCCTATTCTGTAATGAATCCCAAACTGAATTGTACCTAGAATATATCAAAGTATTGTTTTCTCTTCTTTCTAGTGACTTTCATGGAATGTTTTCATATAGTGGGAAACATGACCAATGTCAAAATAAATATTAGAATGGGTATGATTAAAGTATAAGAGACTACCAATGAGCTGACGATACAAGGTGGAATCTTCTTCAAGTGAAGTGCAAGTAGTAGAAAGCTTGACTCCATACTTAAAGGGAGAAGATGTTGGTTTAGAATATTCCATGTGAAAGTGACGAACAAGGTCACAAGCTTACTTAGACTGATAAATAAAGATTCCTTCATTGGTTTGAAAGACTTGGAGACCAAGAAAATAATGCAAATTTCCAAAGTCAGTCATTTCAAATTTTAATTACAACTGGATTTCACATGAGCTAAAATCTTAGTGTCACCATCAATAAGAATAAGATCATCAACATAAAGAGAAAGGATGATTAGATTGTTTCTTACTTTCTTGGTATAGACATTGGGGTGAGAATGGCATCTAGAAAAACTAGTGTCAAGGAGAAATCTATCAATTTTTGGCATCCCAAGAACGACGAGCTTGGTTAAGGTCATATAAGGATTTCTTAAGGAGGAACACAAGGCCAGATTCATTTTGAACATATCCAGGAGGATGTTCCATGTAAATTTCCTTCGGCAAATCACCATGTAAGAATGCAGAATTGTCATCCATTTGATGGACCTCCCATTTATGTAAGGATGCAAGGGAAAGAACAAGGAGGATGGAGTTCATTTTTGTGATAGGAGTAAAGGTTTCAATGTAGTAAATTCCTTCAACTTGGGAAAAAACTTTGGAAACTAACCTTTCCTTAATCCTTTCAACACCTCCATCTGATGTGTGCTTAGTTACGTAGACCCATTTACATCTGACAAGCATTCTTCCTTTTGGAAGAGGTACAAGATCCCAAGTATCATTCGCCATTAAAGAACAATATTCTTCATTTGTAGTTTCATTCCAATATGGATTACCTAAAGCTTATACAAAAGTATCTGGATCATGATTCTTTATAAATTGATCCAAAAGAGAAGAGGATCACGAGAACTGAGAACCTGTTCGACATGGATATATAGGATCACCAGCAAGATCACCAGTTGCTTCACATGTTGAACGGACCCATCAAGGAAGCGGTTGTGTTGGTTCAACTTGAGGAAAATGAGAAGGGAGAGGTGGATTTTCATCCTTACTATCATCATCAGAAACTGGAGTTGGAAAGATCTCAAGGAAGTTGGGAATAAAAGAAGGCACAAGCGTTGAATTAGGCTCACAGGACATAGATGACACAAATGTCGAGTTAGGCTTGCAGGCCAAGATATTTTCATCAAATTTAACATCTCTTCTAACAATTATATCACGATAATGTGGTTGGAGAAGTCTATAAGCTTTTATGTCTTTAGAATATCCAACAAATATGTACTTTTCACTTTTAGGTTGCAATGCTTTCTGTTTTTCATCTAGAATGTGAGCCCATTCTTTACTACCAAACACACGTAAGTGACTTACATCTGGTTTAATTTTACTCCATGCTTCTTCTGGTGTGATACCTTGTAAAGATTTAGTGGGGGTGTGATTAACTATGTAATTTTCACAATTTATGACTTCAGCCCAAAATTGAAGATTTAGTCTCTTAGCTTGAAGCATACAATTAGCCATTTATTTTAAAGTGAAATTCTTTCATTCAACTACACCATTTTGTGGTGGTGTATATGAAACAATGTGTTGTTGGATTTCATGTTTTGTGTAGAAAGCAGTGAATTTTTTGTTAACACATTCTACCCCATTATTAGATCTTAACTTAAGAATTTTATGACTAGATTGTTTTTCAACAAGGGCCTTATAGGCCAAGAACATGTTAAATACTTCACTCTTAATTTTTTGGAAATAAACACAAGTGCATTAGGAGTAATCATCAATTAAGGTTAATAAATATTTGAAACCTGAAAAGAAAGTAGAGGGAAGAGGACCACACAAGTCACTATGCACAAGCTCCAAAGGGGCCGAGGATGTTATATATCTAGGGGAGGATAATATGGGGTACCTAGGGAGGTATCCAAAGGGAATAAAGGATGTAATGAGTACCTAAATGAGAATAATATATGTAATAGTTATTAAATGAGAATAATTAATGTAATGTGTCCATTAATAATGAAATATGGTCCACTTGATGGTTGGAGGCTAGTTAGAAGAAATAATATAATAATAAGGCATAAACCCCTAAATATACTCACGAGAAAGTAAAAATAGACATGAGTAACGTTATCTTAGTCATGTTGAATATTTTTACCGTACAAGCATGGCTTGAGGAGTGATTCCTTCGTTAAGGAGTATTTGATGGTGTTACCCTACCTTAAGGGTTCTCTATATCTCGGTGTTATTCTTATGGTGAATGTCTTTTTGTTTATTTTGAAACTTGTGTTATATATCTTGTTTGTGAATCAATTTTCTGGGTTAAGGATCACTGTACAAGTGGTATGAGAGCTCGTTCCTTCGCACAGGTGGAGATTTTTTCTTTTTTGAAAAAAAACGATTAGGGCAAAATTGGGTGGCGACGTTCAGATCAATTTCTGAAACATTTTGTGTGGATTTAGAAGACACAAGTTACATATATGAATTCCTCTTACAAAAATATGTAATTTAAAAAAATCATCTCATTTGGAGTTCATAAAGTGGAGATATCGCTGATTTAAAATCATCTATTTTTTAGAATTTTGGTGACGACCGCGAAAATTGCAGAGCGAATATATTTTGATGGGATGCCCAGATTTCTATTCTAATTGTGTAAATAGATGCAAAATTGTTGCTCAAGTTCCAAAAACAGTCTATAATATATATGTTGAGCAATATTGATCGAGTTATGCTCATTTTAAAATTTTCATCTCAAAACCCTAACCATAAATTAGGAAAAATTTGGGCAAGAGATTTCAGGTCAAATTCTGAAACATTTTTTGCATATTTAGAAGAAATAAGTTACATATATGAATTCTCTCACAAAAATCTGCAATTTCAAAAAACAAATCATCTCCTTTCGAGTTCGAAAAGTGGAGTTATTGCTAATTTAAAATCAACTATTTTTCATAATTTCGGTGACGACCGCGAAAATTGCAGAGTGAATATCTTTTGACAAGATGTCCAGATTTCTATTATGACTAAGTAGGTAGATGCAGAATGGTTGTTCCAGTTCAAAAAATGGGTTATAATATCTAATCTGAGCAATATTGATTGGGTTATGATCATTTTACAATTTTCGTCTCAAAACCCTGTTGAAATATTGTAACTTCGAAGAATATGCTATATGTATATTTTTGTGGCCCTTGATGGTCCTACCGGGAGAACCATTTGTATTACATTGTACCTCGATGCTCCTAATCGGAAGAACTAATAAGAGTCATGAGGTAGCCCCTCTAATTGTAAAGGTGGGTCATCAGCACCCCAGTGTGGTTACTTGAGCCTACATGTGTAACTCGAGCCTACATGATTTACCTCGAGCCTACATGTCAAATGAATTAACTTAAGTAAACGGATGAATATAAATAGAGGTGTAGTGCTCCTCATTTGTGACACACACACTCTCACTTGTTTAGCGCATTAGTGGAGAAGAGAAGTAGCTGGAGAAGGAGGAGGATCAGGCTTTGATCTCCTTGCTGGTTTTAACTTTTATCTTTTTGGGGCATCTATATTGAGGAAGCTTTTGCTGGGTTTTTCCCTTTAGGGTTTTCCCAGGATAAATCTTTGTGTTCCTTTTGTATGGTTGTGCTTGTCTATCTTTCAGTGATCCTGTTTATATGCTTTTGTTATGAAAATGAAATGAAATACTAATGTCTTAGCTAAGCATATGAAAATTTAACAAACCCCAACTACAAGAAGGAGAAGTAAATGATTTTTGTGAAACCCTAGCTCTTTTACGGGTTTTGGAAAAAGAAATGGGAAGGTATTATTTTAGAGGAAATAATGATGGTTCTAGCATTGAAGAATGTATAAAAAATGCAAATCAATATGGGAAAAATCATGGAGGCTTTGGATAGACATTTATTTCAAAGATGATGCTAAGGTACTATGTTGTTCACTTGACTCTAGAAAGATGGAAACACTTTCCGATGAAGAATTTGAACAAGTAATTTTAGATAAGCGGTCTCATACCAAGAACAAATACCAACTAGGACATAAGATTTTATTTTCTATATTGAAAGTTCATGGATGTATTCAAAAGGAGAATATTCTTGTTTATATTAGCTCTAGTTGCAAGCAGAATTTTCTCCATGTTAATTTGGCCAAAAAATTGCAAGTTCCTAAAAAGCATATTCAAAGAACATAGGTTGACGGTGAAAATTTTCAAATTTTCAAATATTTGAAAACTACTATAGGTAAATATATGTTGCATTCAGAATATTATTCTTTAGATATGGATGGTGTGGATGTTGTTTGGGATATTCATGGATGCAATCAGTGGGTACAATTAATATCAATGTAGAAAATAAGTTTGTAAATATTTGGCACAAGAAGAAGAAAAGTGAATTACAAGATATGTCCCTTATACCGCAAAAAGAGACTAAGAAGGCACGGGATGAAGTTTTTGCAGGGGAACCAATTGCAGTAGATGACACAACAGATGATGAATCTATGGTGGAATCAGAAGAACATATTTTAGAATCCCTTGAAGAAATTTCTGAAGCAGGGAATATACAAGAATAAGAATCTGAGGAGCTACATGATTATAGGGAATCACATGTTATGAAATATGAGAAAGAGGTTCCCTTCATTCAGGATATGACATATCGCCACCCACACTGCTACAAGCACCAAAAATAATTGAGGACAAGTTGGGAGCACTAGAAAACCTACAATGGACCATGCAGAAACTAGAGAAGAAAGCAATATGGAGATGCATGGAAGACAACAAGCAATACAAGGAGATACCAAAGAAATGAAACAACATCTTGTAACCACAAGAGCACAAATCAAGATCACGAAATCCATGATGTTGTTAGACCATGTATTCACATTCCACTCGGATGGATGGATGCATATGCTTAGTATTATTTGACTAAGTTTCTTAGTCAATCTTATTATGTGTATTCCTCTCATGTTTCGAGGACAATTTTTTTTTAAGGGGGGTGTAATGTTATATATCTAGGGGAGGATAATATGGGGTACCTAGGAAGGTATCCAAGGGGAATAAAGGATGTAATGAGTACCTAAATGGGAATAATATATGTAATAGGTACAAAATGGGAATAATTAATGTAATGTGGCCATTAATAAGGAAATATGGTCCACTTGATGGTTGGGGGTTAGTTAGAAGAAATAATATAACAATAAGGCATAAACCCCTAAATATACTCATGAGAAAGTATAAATAGACATGAGTATCATTATGTTAGTCATGTTGAATATTGTTATTGTACAAGTGTGGCTTGAGGAGTGATTGCTTCCTTAAGGAGTATGTGATGGCGTTACCCTACCTTAAGGGTTCTCTATATCTTGGTGTTATTCTTATGGTGAAAGTATTTTAGTTTATTTTGAAGTGCTCTATATCTTGGTTGTGATTGAATTTTTTGGGTTAAGGATCACAATAGAGGCGTGAAAAGAGGCAAGTTTGTCAAAATTGTCCCGATGATGTTTTCCAAGTAAACAACTAGAACAATTTCCATCCTTGCAAGATACCATCGAAAGACTTGTCACCATCTCTGCTTCAGATTGAAGATTCACAACATCATTGGTTCTTCTTTTTTATTATGTCCAGAGTTTGGTGACCTGTTGCTGCAATATTTTAAGCTCAACAACCTTACTCATCTTCTCGATAGGTGATAAGTTTTTCAATGAGTTCCACAAACTGTCCATACTTGAATCTATTGCATGAAGTTTCTGTGTTATATCTTGCAGCTCCACATCATCCATCAAGGCCTCCCGGGCATGGGACACCTGCTGATATGCCTTAGAAAAAAGTGCCTGAACCTCTTGAATCTATTGTATATCCTGTTTAACCACCTGGCATCTATCTTCCAGTACTTTAGGAGGTGTACAAGGAAGAAGCTTGGCTTTTAACTTTGCAATCTTCTGGTGTAAGTCACTAGAAACTGTTAGTTTTTCTACTCTAATTCAAATTTATTAGGATATTTATCTGAAAGAATAACAAGTACAACAAGGTATCCAAGATATAAAATACACACAAGACACAAATATTTTCCTTGGGGAAACCATAAAGGAGAAAACCCCACAAACTTCCTTAGAATAGTTTTGTCAATAATGCAATATCACAAGATGGAAAAACCAAAGAATAAGATGTATTCTGTAGCTCTCTCTCTCTCTCTTCCTCCTCTAGTGAACTTCTCCTCTCTCTCCTAATGAGCACATGAGTGTGTGTGAGTGTGTATCAAATGAGGGAGGGTGCCTCCCTATTTATACACATCAGTTGTGTGACTCACTTAAGTAACTAGTTTTGCCAGGTTACCTAGTTAGGGCCAACCTACCTAGGAATAATTCAAAATATATTTTCCTTTATTTATTATGGTGACTACTATGCTCACTTACAACAGAGGATTTACCTCAATGACCATACACAATAATGACATCCTAAATTAGAGGGAACACATCTCTAACATGGGCACAACATTATACAATGATAATATACATCAGAATATCTTTTGAAATTATAATTACAACAACACTCCCTATTAACTAGGAAGGTATTCTCTCGATGCATTCATCAACACATATGGTCACTTCATCATCATTGAATCATCATCTTCGCTGCTATCATAGTCTTCATCTTATCGATCATTAATTAGTGGGATATGTTGGATCTATCTGTCATGAGAAGTTTGTACATAGCCATCCATGTTTCATGATGGGTGTAGGCCTAGTCCTCATCTAGGTATTCATCATATCCATGAGAGAGCCATCGCGTAGGTACAAACTAGGACAATAAATTACATTTCCATTGCAATTAGTTATGTCTCCTACCGTCATTTCATCATATCCAGATCATCTCATCATCACACATGGAGAGAATCCCAGATGCATACCACATGTCCAATATACTACATGTGTTCTACAAGCATAAGAGCACGCTAGGACTCATTATGTCCCAATCACAACATGTTTCTATCATTATAAAAGAATCACCTAGGAGTAGACCAAGTGCATTACGTCTCTCCATGGTCACCCTGCGTTCTACCGGTGTAGGAGAATGCCAGAATTCATTACGTATGGAGGATAACATGTGTCTACCACTATGTGAGAATCACCTAGTCACACAACAAGTGCCTTTGTGACCAGTGGGCCTCTCATCATCTCCAACATGGGAAGTGACGCAGGGTATTTTTTAAGGATTCTAATATTATACTTAAGTATAGTATTTTAGGCAATTGTTTTGGATTGAAAAAAACATGTTTATAGATAGGTAGGCGAATATTAAATATGAAACATAAAATTAACACTGAAATGTGTAAATTTTGGCGAATATTATGATAAAAGAACATATTTTTATCTAAATATAGGCGATATTGGACACTAAAAATGACAAATAGCGAATTTATTTTTTGAAAAAAACCCAAAAAATAGCCAATTGGCGAAATTTTGCCCCTAAAAAGAACACTTCGGGACTGATTATGTCCAGGGATAACTTGCATTCTACAGCAGGATTGATTACATCTGATTACAACCTTCTAGGACTCATTACATCCATGGACAAGCTGCATTCTATGCCAGGAATAATTACATATGAGGACAACCTCACAAGATTGATTACATGTCGGGGAAACCTTCATCTACGCTAGGAATGATTACGTGTGTGGAAAACCTATATTTATTCCCATCTGAATTCTTGTTCTAGTGCATTTGTTTCTTCGAGTCTCTCATTGTCTCTTAGCATGGGAGCATGCCAGGACTGATTACATCTAAGGAAAACCTGTGTATTCCACCATGCAAGAGCTTGTCACTCCCTCTTTCTAATGGCCTCGACCTAGATGCCAGCAAGTCTCTCTCTGAAGTATTCAAACTTCACTCTGGATACCAACTTGGTCATTACATCAGTTATATGCTCGTTTATAGCCACGTATTGGAGCTTCACTTCTCCTCTCCGCACCATATCCCATATATAACAGTACTTGATCTCAATATGCTTCGACTTGTCATGGAAAACCAGGTTCTTCGAAAACTTCACGCAACTCTCATTTTCACAAAAGATACAAGTCACCCCTAATTTGAGATCAAACAAATCAGACAATAACTTCTAAATCCATACTGCCTCACAACTGGTCAAGCAGGATGCAATGTACTCTGCATCAATTGTACTAAGCGCCACACATGATTGCTTCCTACTAAATGACGATATCATAACGGATCCCAAACTAAAGAAGCATCCTGAAGTGCTCTTCCTATCAATGGAACTACATGCCCAATCCAAATAAATATAAAAGTGCAGGTTAATCTTATGATTCGTGTCATACTTGATCCCATAGTAAACTCTACCCTTCATGTACCTCAATGCATTCTTTGCAGAAATTAGGTGAACATGTCTCAGATCAGTCAGGAATTGGCTCAGGGTGTTCATAGAAAAGCATATGTCTGGTCTCGTATTCATGAGTTACATCAACGAATCAATCATTTGACGATACATCATGGAATCAAATTTTTCTAATGAAAAATCACACAATAGATTCAAGTTCGATGCCATAAACGTGGTTATCGCCTTGCGGTACAACATTTTGAATCTCTTCATAAACTCAAATACATACTTTCCTTGACGAAGGAAGATCCCATACAGACTCTACCACACCTCTATGCCTAATAAGTAGTGCATCATCCCTTGTTCTTTCATCTCAAACTTGGTTGAAATATTCCTCTTTGCATCTACAATGAGTTCGTCTTCTCCTATCATAAACAGGTCATCAACATATAGCAAGAGCATCATCGATATTTTTTCTTCAACCTTGAAGTAAATGTTGGAATTCACTTTACTCTTGGTAAATCCTAAGCTTATCAGGAATTTGTCCATCTTTTGTACCGTGTCAATATCCTCGAACACTTGAGATATTCTGTAGTCACTCCCTCTAAAGTGGAGTACCATCCTCCCTCTGCATCGTGTACTCTCCACATCGGGACATTCTGTTATGGAGTGATAGGTAGATTCCTCCGCTATTGATGTTCTATGTATCCATTTATGTCACTCCTCAAGGTCACTAGATACAGAGAACCTCTATCTTGAACTTTGTTGAAAGTTCATCGTGCACGCATCTATGTGTTGGTTGTCCTCTGTAGGTTTCCATATTGAACCTTGTAGCAAAGGTTGAGTTTTCTATCACTCTGGGTGATCTTCAATCTCCACATGTAATTGTATGTGCTATCCCATGGGTTCGTTCTAAGCTTGTACAAATCCTTCTGTGCACATGTGGTTCTCTTCTTGATATACACTTCTACTAATTTACTAGAGAAGTGTGTCTGGTCAATGGAGTACATCATGCCATAATATGCTCCCTTTTTATGAGAGAAACCAAAAAACTTTCTTTGTTTTGCTTGATGTTTCCATCTTATGCATGCATGATCTTGTAGCTCCATATGGAATACACCATGGACTTCCCTTCAAGTCTCGAAACTACATCTTGGATATCATTCTCTATGATCATCTCGTACTCTTTGATCATAGTGTCCTTCAATATATTCTCAGTTTCTTATTCATAGAAGGAAATATCTGCATCAATGAAGTCATACAACAGTGCCACATAACTGGAGTGTGTCTAAGGCATCTTAATTTATGTGGAAGTATCGTCATACTTTTATTCATATTGGATGATATCTTATAACCAAGATGGTCTTCATCTCTCGAGGTGTATCCACCTCTTTCTATGGTATGGTCGTATCATGATTCATGTATTCTTCTTAAGCTCTTTCTTCCATCATGGTGTCTCTGATCCTGTGAGCTTTAGATGCCTACTATTGGAGTGAATCTTCTAGATGAATTGTCGTCACTTGTTCTTTTCAACAAGTCTCATCCTTCTTTTCTTGTAGGTGATTGTACATTATTTTTCCTACAATTCAAATTCAGTTGCATGATTAGAAACATTTCATATTTTAATAACAACAAATTATTATGCATAAAAATATATGTCACATAATCATGCAACTATATTAGCCAATGCTACAACATTCATCCATATCTTGTATTCATATAGTAACTTTCTAGAGGCCTTCCATCACTACCATAACATTACTAAGAGTGTGCTCTACTCCCAATATGTCAGTAAAGAGGTTTCATTCTATATTAGTAGCAATGGAATTTTGTACAACACCATAAGCTACTTACCCATCACATGAAGTCTAGTAGTATAGTGTTCATAAATGCAGACACTCAATCATGCATAGTAAATCAAATGAATATAAATATGTACACAACTAAAAAATATCATTTAAGTAACTATATATATAGGAAATGTAAATTTAAGCACTTATATTTATTTGTTTGGTGGGTGGACTCCCTCTTGATACTTATCTCACAAGAATAATTGGAGCCTTTAACATTGTGTTCTACTTTATCATTTGATTCTGGGAACTTGTGTCTGTCTTATTCATGCTTGAGTAATTATTCTATACCATAGATCACATGGTACTGCATACTAGTTCTGAATCTGAGTGTCACTTCTTCATTCACAATTGCGTCACTTCTTATCCAAATATTAAGATGGATAATATGCTCTTCTTTGTCATCGGTTGAATCCTTCTGGATTAAAGTACATATTCCTCATAAATTGAGGAATCAAACTCTTTCTTCTCTGATTCTTTTCGTTTTCGTTTCATCATCTTTAGCGGTATGAGCATGACTTTTTTTCTTGTTTGATTTCTTGTTGGAAGAGCCCTTGTTTATGGGACAGCCTCTGGACTAGTGTACCTTCTCATCACATGTGTAGCATATAATAATGGATAGATCTCTTATGGGTTTTCTTTTACTTTTTTGATGATGGTGCTCCCTCTTTCTATTATTTCTTCTGGTGCGAACTGTGAGAGCTTGATCTTCAGTTGCTCCCATCTTCTCTTTTCTTGTTATGATCCGAGTTTCTTCTTATGTGCATTCTTCCCAAATTCTGTTGAAAGTGATCACCATCTCTCTGGCACATAATCCTTGAATGAATGAATCCCACAATCTTGGGAGACCATTCAAGGTGGTCATAACAATCTCCGACTACTTCGAGTTGTTCCTTGATTTGAGAAACCCTTTTGAAGTAGGATTGCATAGTCTCTTAATTTCGTATCTTCACATTATTTAGCTAGTTCCTCAATGCCATCGTCCGATTAGTGTTATTTTTTTTTAACAGCTTCATCAAAGCATTGAATTCTTCTTGATGTAGGGAAACTCCAAAAACTTGATGCCCTGGTTTCCCCCTGCAGGAGAGATGAGGACAAAAATGAAAATTATCAGAACATAATTATGATTCCATAGGAATATTTTCCCTTCTAGGAACATTTTCCTAGTGTACTCCTTTTTCTAGATTAATGGAGGAAATACCCAAAATATTGATGCCCTAGTTTTCTCCTGACACTAGTATTTGGGTCAAAAATGAAATTTCTCCAAATTTGATTATGTTTCCTCCAAAATCTGCGCCCTCCTTGGGAGAGTTATCCTAGCTCTCTTTTATTGATGATATGTAGAGAGAATACATTGAACTAGAAAGCCCTAATTTCTCACTACTACAGAGTCCCTTCTTTCAGAGAAGCTCTGATACCATGTTAGTTTGTCTACCCTAATTCAAATTGATTAGGATCTTTATCTGAAAGAATAACAAGTACAACATGATATACAAGATAAACAAGATACAAATATTTCCCTTGGGGAAACCATAAAGGAGAAAACCCCTTAAACTTACTCATAATAGTTTCGCCACTAATACAATATCACAAGATGGGAAAACCCAAGCATAATATGTCTTCGTCAGATCTCTATCGTCCTTCTCTAGCTATATTTTTCTCTCTCTCCTAATGCACATATGAGAGAGCATGTGAGTGTGTATCAAATGAGGGAGGCTGCCTCCCTATTTATACACATCAGTTGTGTGGCTCAATTCATTAGATTGGGAAGGTTACCTAATTATAGATGATCTACCTAGGAAGAATTCAAAATAAATTTTCCTTTATTTATTCTAGGGACTATTGCATCGACTTACAACATAGGGTTTACCTCAATGGACATACGCAATAATGACATCCCAAATCGGAGGGAAAATATCTCCAATGAGGGTACAACAATATACAATGATAATATACATCAGAATATCTTCTGAAGTTACAATTACAACAACAACAAATTCCCCCAACTTGAATACACAAGCTTCAACAATCATGTCGGGAGTGACCATAACCTCTGGAATTTACTGAAAGGAAAGAGCAACAACATTCTCTAGTTGTTTCCTATCCTACTTCCACTTCTACGCTTTCTTTTCTTTATCCTCCATCTAACTTTTCACTAAAGACAGTATGTTCTTCGACTACTTTACTTTCCCACACACCCTATTCTATTGTTCCTTGACTTCTTCAATTGTTGACCGTTGAATGTTGTGCATCATAAACATGGGTAGCACAAACATGTCTAACATGATATAACCAATATACTCTACCGTACTATTGACCTCCGTTGTGCCCAAATCAAGTGGTTTTGGACACCACCTGGACATTTCAATGCTACCAAGACATTAGTAATTTATTCAGATGATCATTAGAAGGGACAACTTCCTGCGACTGCGCTGGCCTCTTACTAACTACAAATCTAACTTCTTTTATTGCATTACAAATAGTTTTAGGTAAGTCCATGACTCACTCAAAGATCTCAGTATGTTTTTTGTCAATATTTTGGTGTGTTTCATCAGCAAACTTATCCATTCGATTAGTCAATAGGTTATAATCATCATCAATTAACCCACCAAGAGTGGATTCCCTCACCACCTTCTTCTTCTTCCTTCCCTTTTTCCCTAAGTCAGTTGCTCTCTATTTCACCCCCACATATAGATCTATCGGGGTGGCGCTTGACTCTTCATCACTATCATGGAAAGAGATATTTGTGTTGTTTTCTTCTTTTGGGCCCCTAGGTTGGGTCCCCGATGTACCCTCTTGTTGTGGCTCACTTTCACCAGATAATAGATTATCTGTGACACGCTGCTTCCAATCCCGAACTATTGTGCCAATTTCTTCCTCTAATAATTGAAATGCAGTGGTTAACCACTTATGTTGGGGATCGCGTCTTGGATGAATATAGATATGGTGATCCCTTTCAATAAACTTAATGATATCCCGGTACCATTGGACAGTCACGTATACAATTCTTAACTAAATCCCAATGTGATGTCTTAATGCATCTACATACATATATAATTCAATATTATTCTTATGTTGTCATTATCAGTTATCATTGAACCATATATTTTTATATAATTCCCCTCGACATGAGACATTCAGTTACATCCCTTAGTAAATTTTAAGTGCTTCCCATTTGACAAAAGAAACTAGGATGAGCAACCAAGAATGAGTAAAATGTGTACCTCTCTCTTATGCATCAATATCGTCATGCAATAACTCATTTAGTAGGTACGTTACCCAATTCATTTGAACTCTTGCAACACATTTATTTGTTGCAACGATGGTACCAACAGTGCACTGGTTCGGTCTCATTTTTTGTAGCATCTTACTCAACAAAAATTTAGCGGTGAACCTAACACCCTGATCACTAATGGAGGCTATATCAAATCCCCCCTTATCCCACGTGAGATTATATTTTTCCTTCATTTGAGCAACAAAGATTTTTTCCTTCTCCTTTCCAGTAAAGAATGGTGTTGGATCAACTCCTACCTTGGGTAAGCAGTTAATAGAAACTATTAGGTTAATATCAACAAAGATTCAGGTATCTAACCAGAAGAATCCCCCATGAAAACAAACTAGAAATTTCATCATGCATGTGTTAACTTCAGCAATTCGACCAAAATGAGGCATGTATAGCAGTGATAGAATTTCTGAGTTCTATAAACCACGAGACTAGTACATGGGTACCAATTGAATAGGCCCAAATTCTACTAGCTACACTAATGTCATATACTTTGACATGTGAAGTTTGAGGAATTTCCTCAAGTCATGGCCATAGAACGACAATTTATTCGAGTTATCCATGATGTTCATCATCACATGAACTCCTTTCAGGATGGTTGGATTTATCAGTGGATATTTGGAATTCTTACAAATGGATACATAGGGATGATCATCCCTCCAAGGTGGAATATATCCCGACAATATGGTAATTGAACTAGACCAAGAATCCTCAACATCATGGGTAGATTTAAATATCTACTCTAGAAGAACTACCCGACCAGTCATTCATTTCATTTGTGGTAGATTCATAGGGACCAACCACAACACAACTTATGGTGCCTCCTCGACAATAAGTATCGCAAGTAATATTTCTATAGCTAAAGCCCAAATATTGCTAGAGAATGACATAGGGATATCCATGGCTCTTTCAGTTTCATTAAGAATTTGTCAATACTGTTTCCTTTGTTTCTTTTACTGGTTAGCCTTTTCCTACTTTCTTGGAACATTATACTCTGTTCCGAAAACACCACATTACCTATATGCAGGACGCACCTTAAAGTAGTTAGAAATGTAAGGCATGCTATAGAGTAGTTCAGTTGCTCAAATAGAGAATACATTCCACATTTGGATACCTCATCTCTTCAATCTAGCTACAGAGGTGGTTGGGTACGTGACATATCTATGATTTCACCCCGTGCTTCTTCCTCCTAAAATTCCACCTTGACTTTTTCCTTATATAATTATCGCACTGGACCTTTAACTCAGTGATTTTCCTATAAACTAAAAACTTAAAAAATAGAGTAGTTATCTTCGGATGACTATATTTCTCAATACACTTCATCCTATGCACAATGATACCACTAGATTCTTAAGTGTAGAACATAAAGAGTCATTATTGAGGATACTTGTGTGGTATCAAGTCAGGAACTTGTGTTGTATCAAGTTCAGAAGCTTATGTTGTATCAAGATAGGGCATTCTATTATATCAAGTCCTATTCATGAAAGATGCTTGTACTGTGATCCTGTGTTATATCAAGATAAAGATATTTTTTTGTGTCAAGGTCGAAATCTTGTGTTGTATCCATATTGGAGTCTTATGCTGTATCATGATTGGTCTTGTGTTATATCAATACTATAGACTTGTGTTGTATCAAGTCATGTGTATATGCTATGTGATGAATTGCTAGTCATGGTCACTATATGCTATAAGTCTACTCTAGGTCTTATCTACCCCTAGAGTGAATCACTTTAGCATATGACTATATCACCTCGGTAATACATATGATCATTATTATGGAACAATTCCTTTAAGTATGATATGATAAACAAGATTAATTAATTAAACACATATGAACCATGCAGTTTTTAATTAATGATAAATGAGATGAGAAGAGATATAGAGTAATGATTCGAATTTCCCATGTCATATCTCTAGTGAACTCGAATTGTAAAGATGTCAGTTAAGTCTCAGTTGTGGAAAAATATGTTTAGTTAATTAAGGAATCTACTCCTTGATTTATGCAAAGTGTTTGTTTGTGGATGTCACTAATTATGAAGCACTAAAGACATTCAGTTAAACTCCTAACTAATGGTCAATCATTTAGTTGATGATTGAGTTCAGTTGAGTCAGTTCACATTCAGTTTAGTCAGTTCACATTTAGTTCAATTAGTTCACATTCAATTCAATCAGTTCACATTCAATTAAAGGTATTTAACACACAGTGAATTTAAGGAGGGCACATATCTTCAGTATGGGAGAGAATTTTGAGGTGGAAACTTGGAACCAAGTCAAGGAAGGAGTAAAAGGTTAATGCATGAACAATGCACACAGTGTTCATAGTGCACAAAATCATGCAACCATTCAGTACCTCTCATTGTATGACTGAATAAGATTGTTATTAAAGTGTTATGCACTTGGCAAGGCTGAAATAGTGTTCAAAGTGATCTCTATTATCTAGTGCTGCTTTGATATCTCTTATCAAACAATCTTCTATGTGTTTTGTAAACCATTCTTTGCAATTATCTATCATACTGAAAGGATTTTTGGGTTTTTCATCCTCCAGTTTTGGAGGGTTTTACCAAGATACATCTTGTGTCTTATCGATTGAATGATTTGTGTGTTTGAATTGTTTATGAGATCTACATGCACTGTATTTGATTATCAAAAGTTTTAAAGTTCAAGAATATTTGATTATTTCTCAAAAATTGGCATGGTATCAGAGAAAGGGCATGCACGATATTAGTTTTGTGCAAACATTATAAACCTACGTAGATATTGAAGCATTTATCAAAGAGCTTGAAGCAATAACATCAATTTTTGTTAGACCAAAAGACCGACTTGAAGGCACAACAAACTTAAAAACATGGAAGGAAAGGGTGATTAACATTCTTGAATAGCATGATCTTGATTCCTTTATGACCACCATGATCGAAAAGACCACTACAAATGCAGGAAGAACCAATTACAAGAAGAATCAAGCAAAGTAAAAGAGGATCATATATGCCTCCATGAAGGAAAACCTCATGTTGGTGATCACACCATTGAAGACAAAAAATGAGTGCTTTCACACACTCACATTTTTTTATGAGAAGAAGGACCCTTCTCAAAAGAGGGATTTTAAGAACAAGTTGCACAACATGAATATGGAAAGATATGAGACCGTAGCTTCTTTCTTCACAAATATTTCATAGGTGAAGGATCAACTTGCAAGCATCAGTGTGCGGAAGAATGAGGATGACCTTCTTCAAACCACCATTGACGGAATCCCATCCTCATGGGAAACCTTTCTTGTTGCGGTAAATGGAAGAGAAGGGCATCCCAAATTCGAAATACTCTGGCGTGATTGAATCCAAGAAGAAGGTCACATGCAAAACAAAGTTGTGAGCACTAGGGAGAAGAATCTTGCCATCATGACAAGAACCAAGAAAGGGAGGAATCCATTTTCCCCCAATAATTTTTTTCGTTCAAAGAAGAAAGAGATTAATAAAAGTTTTGACAAATCAAAGTTGCTATGCTATTATTGTCAAAAACTGGGACACTTTGCAAAACAAAGTAGTTCAAGGAAAATAAAATAAGGAAGAACTCATGATTCCAACGTTATATAAGAAACTTTGAAAGAAGATGCACCCGAAGAGAAAGAAACAAGGAGAGAGTATTACCTTATCTCTTCTATTTCTAGATATATCATCACAGGATAAGATACATGTCTTATTGACATTGGTGCTTCCAATCACATGTCAGGATTCAAGGGAGCAATCTCCAACCTAAAAGAGAAACAATTTGCATGCATGGTAGAATTGGGAGACAATTACACATACTCAATCCAAGTATTTGGATCCACATCCTTCCAGATGAGTTTGGTAGATGCACTACATGTGAAGGACATCCTTTATGTCCCTGGATTGAAGAAGGACCTACTCTCTATTTTTGTTCTTGAAGATAAAGGCATTGGAATCATATTCATGAAGAATCAAGCATACTTGTAGTCGAAGAACAAGAACATTGATATTGTTATTGTTATTGGAGTTAGAGAAGGAGGACTTTAGAAGGTATCAGGAAAGCTTACTTCATCCATGACACATCATAATATCATCCCATGCGAGCTATGGAAGAGGATGCTTAGACACTTCCACTTCAAAGCACTCTTTGGTTTGTAGTGAATGGTGAAATGTATGACTAGTTTTTATTTTGTACATGATGTTGTTTGTCAGGGTTGTTCTATAGAAAAGAATGTTAAAAATAAGTTTCCTAGAAGCCATACTATATCTAAAGGAATCTTATATTTAGTGCACTCAAATATGTGTGGACCCATGTCTTCCCCTTCCCTAAGTGGGCATCTTTACTATATTTTATTCATTGAATATTTCTCCCATAAGACCTGGATTTACTTCATGAAAGCCAAAAGTGAAACCTTTAGTAAAATTAAATAATATAAATCCTTAGTTGAGAATCAGACAAGTAGGCATATCCATACCCTAAGGTCTAATAATGATGGATAATTTGAATCAAATGCTTTTAATAAGTTTTGTAGTGATGCAGGGATATGTAGACAATTAATAATTCCTTAAAACCCAAAATAGAATGGGGTTGCAGAGAGAAAGAACATAATTGTTTGTAAGGCTACAAAAGACATGTTACATGATCAGGATCTATCTTCTTATTTGCAGGAAAAATCCACTAGTACAGTAGTGTACATATGGAATAGAAGTCCACATGCACTCCTTAATGAGAAAACAATTGAAGAGGTGTTCAATGGCGAGAAACCAAACATATCACATTTTCAAATATTTGGATGTCCTATGTAGATTCACATACCAAAATAAAAGAGAACCCAAATGGAACTTTTTGGAAAGAAGGGAAATTTTGTGGGATGCACTTATACCTCCAAAGCATTCAAAATGTATGTACCTAGTGAGAGACATGTTGAGGTTAGTCAAGATGTCAATTTTGATGAGGAGGAAACATTCAAGCGGTTAAGAGAGATTGAATGTGATCTAGAGACAAAGGAGGTTGAGGCTCCTATATCAGAGGATCATGGCGATGATTATTCCCCTTCTAATGTTTAGAGGGAGAACCTAGTAGACCATGCAGAGATACCTGTCATTGATGAACTAGTTGAACTGGTTGATGGACCTCCTACAAAGAAGAGGTCAACATGGCACCAAGATGTATGGATATATACTAAGAAGCATGGACAACCAAGGGGAACTTCCAAAGAGATCTCTATGTATAAGGCCACAATAATCTAGAAGTGGGATTTTATAAAGATTTGTAAACCTTCCCACATCTTGAAACTAAGATTGACTAACTGAGATATCGTCAAACTATTGGGAGAGAACTTGTTAGCGCTTGTTACCAGTTTGTCAAATGGTTGGCATGTATTTTCCAATTATGGTTAATATGTGTTCTCCAATAGTTTTTGCTCTACCAAATTTGGTATAGGTTGAAACATGGCAATGACATCCAAAATAATGAAAGTGTTTACTAGAGTTATAACATCTTGTGCCAAATTTGAAGCACACAACAAATCATGTCCACAATCAACGATGGACAATGCAAATAATGAACTCAAAAAGTTATTCATCCTTAAATAACTTTGAAATTTCATGGAAATCCATGAGTTGCATGGTCACTGAAGTGGCAATATAACAAGAAAAGAATCCAAAAGTAGAGTGCAAGCTAGGCATTACTCTCAAAATCTTAAAGTCGCAATTGTTTTGTCAATATTTATCAAATAAAAATCCTTTAGGGTCCGTAAAAGTCATTGTGCCCATGATTATGGGAATCCTCAATGCCATAAGGACACCATTAAATAAGATTGTGATATCCTTGCAGAATCAACCAAGAACTTAATGGAACCCTTGACGTCTATCATCATCCAAATAATAATGAGAAGTATTAATCCTTTACCTAATACTTACACTAATGAGAAATGCATGAGTATGATGATAATGATGCATGGTAGGTATTTTAAGAAGCTTCTCCTACAAATCAAGTTTAATATATCAAAGTAAAACTATTTCAAATACATGTTTGATTCATCTACATTTTGATTTATCAAGTACAATATATTAAAGTAAAATGATTTCAAATACATGTTTGATTTACCTAAGTATAATATATTGAAGTAAAATGATTTCAAATATATGTTTGATTTATCTAAATATTTGACAATTCAAGTACAATATATCAAAATATAATTATTTTATTAAAATCAAATATAATATATTAAAGTAAAATTATTTCAAATATGTGTTTGATTCATCTAAGTATTTGGCAAATCAAGTATAATACATCAAAAATATAATTGTTCTATTTAGAAAATCAAGTAAATATATTAAAGTAAAATGATTTTAAACACATATTTAATTCATTTAAAATATTTGGTCAATAAAAATAATCAGAAATATATTTGACATTTTATTAAACTAAGAAAAAATTAATTATAAAAATATTAATTTTTTTTGTGTTTTCTAATAATATTAAGTAAAAAATTATTAAAAACATATTTTTGATCCGTAGGACCTCAACTTGAATGCATTAAAAGTTTGTTGTCAAAGAATGCGTTCAACAGGTTAATTAAAGGAACAGTATTAACAGAAATTAAATGCTCAGAACAGGAATGAAAACCACAACACTGATAGACGGATACAAGGAAGAAAACACAGAATCAAAGTCACAAACAGAAGTTGATAACGGAGTTCACCCCCTCCACTGGGCTACGTCTCCGGGTCCCTCTCCAATGGGAACCGATCCAATTAATGGCTTTAAAATGGTACAATTGGTTCTGGACTCTGCAAATCAATTTCAACAGTATGGACAAGAGTCTGCAAGACCTCTTCTCTGGACTAATACAAATTGGCCTTCAAAAGCAAAGAAAAGCCAGCTAAAACAGAGAAGACAGTCGACTCTTTACAATCACAGCAACTGGACATTAACAGTAAAGTCTTCAAGACCACCTCTTTGAAAGTTACAAAACTGGACTTCAACAGGAAAAAGAAGCCAAGTATAACTGAGAGTAGTCGACTTCAAAAGGAATAGCATGTGGATAGCTTTACAGAAAAATGCTCTCTCCAAGCTTCTCATAACAGAGAAACGTTGTCCTGCGCTCTCAACGAACTGAGTCCCCTTGCTATGAACGAACTCCTCTCCTTTATTACTCATCTTTGCCGTTACAAAGGAGCCAAAACGTTCAAAGAAATGCGACTGTTCACATCCCATGAAACGCGACATCAAGGCTGTTCATATGCCTTTCGTTGTTATTCCAGCTGTGGCATAACTGCCAAGAAAAGCTTGCCAACTGTTACGAATAAGCTGTGAGAATTATGAAATATCCTGCCATGCCAAGGATCTGACCTCCAAAACCATACGTAAACTGAACTTCTGGAAGTTTTAGTCAACCGTGCTTCGCCGTTGTGGAAGAGGATAAGCAACGGGCTCCGACGGTCTCAATCGGCTGTTGACTGGTTTTCGAGTTGGAGGCTTTAGTTACTTTGGTTTCCGCCGTTGCAGACTGTCAGTTGATAAAGTCTCCTGATTTGAATTTTCAACCCCTAAGTCTTGGGCCTCCGCCGTTGCAGCTGCCAGAAGTGTTATCCTTTATCTATCTGTCGTTGCGGCTCTCGAATCGCTCCGACTTCCGATCCGTCCGAACGTCCGTTAAGATTTCGCCGTTGTGGAAGGGAGAAGCCTTTTATCTATCCGCCGTTGCGGCTCCTGAATCGCTCCGACGTCCGTTAAGCTTCCGTCGTTGCGGAAGGGAAATTCTTCCGACCTCCGACGCGTTAATATTTGCTTCCCAGTTATCCCGCGGATAAATTAGTGGTTTTTTCATTCGATGTTGCGGACAGAGATGCGCTTCAGACTTTCGATGTCGCGGAAGGAGATCTCCTCCGATCTGTGTATTTTTGCTTCCGATTTTTCACCCGCGGCTTCTTTGAACCATGTACCATATTGGATCTTTACAGAGGAATAATCCGCCGGATTAATCCTCCCCATTGGAGAGCTTTTGGACCACCAAAAGCCTGAATTATTCTGCAAGTAAGTGAGGGTACATCTCCCTCACTTTCCCAATCTCCATCCATCTTGCTTTGCTAGGATGCATTCCTTTCAGCCCCACTCGAAGGTACTCAGCATTCCCTCTTCGCGAAGTTCTTACATTTCTGTCAAGAATAACATCATCCTGCAACTCTCTCATATATTCAGGTGCCAAATCATCTATTGAAGGAATCTGTATGTTAATTTCCTCATCCATGATCATAGCAGGCTCATACAATTTAAGATTCTCAACATCGGATAACTAAATAAATTTGCATGTATGGAGGTAAATTCAAGTGAAAATCATTAGTACCGATCTTTTACAAGATCTCAAAAGGACCATACCTGATAGGTTTAAGCTTTTTACCTTCACCTTTCATCCTTTCTTTGGTGATATGTAACCAAACTCTGTCACCAACCTGAAATTGATGATCAACTCGATGCTTGTCATGCCTGGTTTTGTACTTGGCCTGGCTCTTCTCCAACTGTTCTTGAACTGCCTGCTGCACTGTTTGGATTCTCTGAATGAACTTTAAAGCTTTATTTGCATCATGATGTCCATCCACTGCATCTTTGCCAAAAGAGAAGTCCATCGGTGTTTTTGGCAGATAACCAAAACAAGTTTCAAAAAAAGATCTTTTCGTGGAAGAATGAACTGCATGATTGTAAGCATGCTGTATATACTGCAACTGCTCATCCCAAAGTTTAGGATGCTTACTACAATATCCTCTGAGCAGCTGAACCACTGTTCTATTCACTACCTCTGTTTTCCCATCGGTCTGTGGATGAAAAGCTGTACTTTTCTTCAGTTTAGTGTCCATAAGCTCCCATAAAGTTGACCAGAATTTTCCCAAGAACCGGGAATCTCGATAAGATACAATAGACATGGGTAGCCCAAAATGTACCCAAACATTTTGAAAGAATAAATGAGTTGTTTGTTCAGCAGTGATCTGCTTGTTACATGGCATTAAGATACACATTTTGCTGAATCTATCCACAACGACATATAGGTAATCTTTTTCTTTTCTAGACATAGGTAGTCCCCCTACAAAGTCCATAGAAATACTTTCCCAAGGACGAGAAGAAACTGGAAGAGGAGTGTACAAACCCAATTTCCTATTGCTAGGCTTACTTGTTGCACACATAACACAACCTCTTATATATTTAGCTACAGTTTCTTGCATCTGAGGCCAATAGCAGTGATTCTGCAATACAGACAATGTTTCACTTACTCCAAAATGTCCCGCAATTAATGAACTATTTGTTTCTTGAATCACATGCACTCTTTCTTTCTCTGGAATACAGAGTTTACCAAGATGATACAAGAGCTGTTCATGCACAAAATAGTTCTCTTCCTGTTTACCATGTATTAGTGATGCATATACTTCCTTAAAATCTTTATCTTCCGCATACTGTTCAATATAACTTTCATGTGTTAATGAACTGTTCTGAAGAATGATTGAAGCATTTATAGGTGGCCTTGATAACATGTCTGCTACTTTATTATGAATTCCCTTTTTGTACTTGATTACGAGATGAAAATGTTGTAAGAACCCCATCCATCTTAAATGCCTACTTTGTTGTATTTTAGTTTGAGATTGTAAATATTGAAGTTGTTGATGATCAGTATGTATGACTGTCTCTTTTCCCATGATATAATGTTTCCACTTCTTCACACTCTATACTAAAGCATACAATTCTTTGTCATAGGTCGGATAGTTACTTACCACAGTAGAGAATGTTTCTGAATGGTAGCAGACTGGCTTCCTTCCTTGCATCAAAACTGCTCCCATGGCAAACCCGCTGGCATCGGTTTCGATCTCAAATGGTTGCTGCAAATCTGGCAATGTCAGAACTGGTGTTGTGCTAATCTTTTCCTTCAAAGTGTCGAAGGATTTCTGATGCTTGCCTCCCCACTGAAAAATTTCTTTAATTCTTGTCAACGCATGTAATGGAGCAGCAATGGAAGAAAACCCAGAAATGAATTTCCTCCAATACTAAACCGCACCCAGAAAACTTCTGATTTCAGTAACGGTGTTAGGCCGTGGCCAGTTTACAATGACAGCAACCTTGGCTGGGTCCACTCGCAGGTGGCCTCCACCAATAATATGGCTTAGATATACTAAAGAAGTTTTAGCAAATTGACATTTAGACATTTTTACATAAAGGTTTTCCTTTCTCAGTACATCTAAAATTTTCTTCACATGTACAACATGCTCTTCCCAAGTTTTTCTAAACACAAGGATATCATCTAGATATACAATTACAAAATCATCAATGAATGAACGAAAGACACCATTCATGACCCGCATGAAAGTAGCAGGTGCGTTACAGAGCCCAAAAGGCATCACAAGCCATTCATACAAACCCTGTTTTGTTTTAAACGTTGTTTTCCAAGCATCATGCTCAGTAACACGGATTTGATGATACCCACTACGCAGATCCAATTTTGTAAAGTAAGTTTCATGTTTCAGCTGATCAAGCAAATCATCAATACGCGGAAGATGATACCTATTTTTAATGGTGATTTTGTTAAGGGCCCTGTAGTCGATACACATCCTCCATGACCCATCCTTCTTTGGAACCAAGACTATAGGAGAGCCACAAAGGAGAAGTGCTGGGCCGGATGACCCCCTTCTCAATCAGCTCCTGAACCTGCTTCTTGATCTCCTCATTCTGCATTACAGACATCCGGTACATGGCTATGTTTGGGAGTGGCACATCCTACTGCAAATGTATCTCATGCTGAATCTCTCTCTTCGGTGGTAACCCCTTCGGATCTTGAAACAAATCATCATACTTAGAAATGATGTCAATCAGTTCAGATTTATGCTTAGGGTCACATTCTTCAAAATATTTAGAGACTTCATCATTTTTCATCTTAACCATCATCAACACAAAATTCTTACTAGCATTTACCAACCTCTTCATTTGTCCTACAGAGACTATTGCTAGATTGGTTCTTATCTTATGTTCTCGTACAATATATTCTACACCTTCTTTAAAAAGATGATACTTATTATGCTCTCTATAAAAGACTGCTTTCTGGTCATACAAATATGGACTCCCAAGTACAATTCCACAAATGTCAAGTGGTACTACATCCAATTCTACCTCATCCCTAAACCTTTCAGTAATTGCAAATTTTAATACACATTTCTTTGTAACTTGCAATCGTGTATCATTAGTAACCCAACCTAGAGGATAGGGATTTTCATGAGGCACAGTAACTAAATGCAATTTCTTAACCACTTCTTCTGATATCAGATTTACTTGTGAAACACTATCAAACAATGTATCAATCTTTGTGTGATTGGCAATGACACGAACATGAAACAATGCACTTCTATCTTTATCATTTTGCTTAGAAGTAGATGGCAGACTTGTACTTGCACTAGAACTTGATTGTGCATCAATGGGAAGTGAGATACTTTTATCCTTACCTTGGATTCCAACAGCTGTAACCTTTGTTTCATCACCTGAGTCGGATCCCAAGTCTTGAATAGCTACTGCAGTAGCTTTTGCCTTTCCTTTATCTTTGTTTCCTCCGTACTTCTTTGGTCTTAACTCTGGATGAAGTTTCCAACACTTAGAGACATCATGTCCCTTCTAACAATGCGAACATGTAGGATTTTCACCCTCTTTCTTAACAGTAGCCATCTTATTTTTCCCCTTATCTTTACCTTTCGATTTGCTGTCAAATTTAAATGACTTCTTCACAAAAGTATCATTAGCATGCTTACCCCTGGCTTCTAAATGGGTAGCTTGAACACATACATCATCCAAATTACTGGGATTAAACATTAACAAAGTATGTGTTTCAAATAAGAATGCATGCCACCAATGTACTTAAGAAGAGTTTCCTGTGTATCTAACGAAACATTCAATGCAATAGCCCTCTTTCTGAATTCATGAGTATAATCTTGAATGCTTTGTCCTTTAGCTTGTCTAAACATTTTCCATTTCATGGTTAATTGCTGCATGTGACCTAAAGGATAAAATTGCTTCCTCAATACTTCAATGAATTCATTCCAAACTGAAATAATTTTACCATTCTTTCGAAGATATTGCTGAATCTTGCTCTCCCACCAAGTAAGAGCCATTCCACTCATTCTCAAAGTGGCCAATTGAATCGTGGAAGGGTCATCATTAATGCCATGCACCCTACAATATACTTCAAGCTGCTTGATCCAATTGTCTAATTTTTCAGCATCTACATCTCCATTATAAATAGGTAATTCAAATTTTACATCCAATTTGAAATAAGGCATATTAGGACTTGCAGTATGAGAAGAAGAAAAAGTCTGTTTAGTGTCAGGAGGATCACCATCACCTCCTACTCCTTTACCCTTTTCTTCTGGCTTCACTTTTGCATCTTTGGATGAAGATCCTTCTTCCTTCTTCTTCCTTTCTGCTTGCTCATCGAGTAGAATTTCCATCATGGATTTCATGCTCATAAAAGCCTCCAGAAACTTAGTTTCAGAAATAACAGGTTTTTCTCGTTCTGTATGTCCTTCTTCTTCCCCTCGTGGAGAAGACATGGTTCTTGAGAATGTTCTCCTGGAGCCAATCTCAGGATCTCCTTCAACCAATTCTCCTTCACGAACCTTTAACCTGGACCTGGTAAGCATTCACAAACTTGCACAACAGTCAACCAGCTCTGATACCAAAATATGATCCGTAGGACCTCAACTTGAGTGCATTAAAATTTTGTTGTCAAAGAATGCGTTCAACAGGTTAATTAAAGGAACAATATTAACAGAAATTAAATGCTCATAACAGGAATGAAAACCACAACACTGATAGACAGATACAAGGAAGAAAACAAAGAAACAGAGTCACAAACAGAAGTTGATAATGGAGTTCACCCCCTCCACTGGGCTACGTCTCCGGGTCCCTCTCCAATGGGAACTGATCCAATTAATGGCTTTAAAATGGTACAATTGGTTCTGGACTCTACAAATCAATTTCAACAGTATGGACAAGAGTCTGCAAGACCTCTTCTCTGGACTAATACAAATTGGCCTTCAAAAACAAAGAAAAGCCAACTAAAAAAGAGAAGACAGTCGACTCTTTACAATCACAGCAACTGGACATTAACAGTAAAGTCTTCAAGACCACCTCTCTGAAAGTTACAAAACTGGACTTCAACAGGAAAAAGAAGTCAAGTATAACTGAGAGTAGTCGACTTCAAAAGGAACAACATGTGGATAGCTTTACAGAAAAAATGCTCTCTCCAAGCTTCTCATAATAGAGAAACGTTGTCCTGCGCTCTCAACGAACTGAGTCCCCCTGCTCTGAATGAAATCCTCTCCTTTATTACTCATCTTTGCCGTTACAGAGGAGCCAAAACGTTCAAAGAAATGCGATTGTTCACATCCCATGAAACGCAGCATCAAGGCTGTTCATATGCCTTTCATCGTTATTCCAGCTGTGGCATAACTGCCAAGAAAAGCTTGCCAACTATTACGAATAAGCTGTGAGCATTATGAAATATCCTGCCATGCCAAGGATCTGACCTCCGGAACCATATGTAAATTGAACTTCCAGAAGTTTTAGTCAACCGTGCTTCGCTGTTGTGGAAGAGGATAAGCAACGGGCTCCGACGGTCTCAATTGGTTGTCGATTGGTTTTCGAGTCGGAGGCTTTAGTTACTTTGGTTTCCGCCGTTGCGGACTATTAGTTGATAAAGTCTCCTGATTTGACTTTTCAACCCGTAAGTCTTGGGCCTCCGCCGTTGCAGCTGCCGGAAGCGTTATCCTTTATCTATTCGCCGTTGCGGCTCTCGAATCGCTCCGACTTCCAATCCGTCCAAACGTCTGTTAAGCTTCCGCCATTGCGGAAGGGAGAAGCCTTTTATCTATCCGTCGTTGCGGCTCCTGAATCGCTCCGACGTCCGTTAAGCTTCCGCTGTTGCAGAAGGGAAATGCTTCCGACCTCCGACACGTTAAGATTTGCTTCCCGGTTATCCCACGGATAAATTAGTGGTTTTGTCATCTGATGTTGCGGACAGAGATGCGCTTCTAACTTCCGATGTCGCGGAAGGAGATCTCCTCCGATCTGTGTATTTTTGCGTCCGATTTTTCACCCACGGCTTCTTTGAACCATGTACCATATTGGATCTTTACAGAGGAATAATTCGCCGGATCAATTTTACATTTTATTAAATTAATAAAAAGTTAATTATAAAAATATTAAACATATATTGTATTTAAAAATTAATTAAAGAAATTTCTTTTCTTGTAATGCTCCATTACGTTTAGAAATATCATAAAATTCTTGTAAATAATATTATGTGTTTTTAAACTCTTATAACATTGTAAAAATTTATATTAAATATATCAATTTAATATTATATTTTAGTTTCCATCTTAATCCAAAGGAGCCTTCCCAAAAGCAAAAAAACTATATGAATAATGCATATTTTAAAGAGAACGTGAACCAAGGTTTACACTTATACAATAAGAATGTAATATAAGAATATTCAATAGTTATTTAAATTATTAATAATCTGTATAAAATTAGGAAAATCTAAATGTGTAATTAAATCAATCACTTAATAAAATTGGTATAATGAAATTATAGAAAAACCATAATGTAGTTAATTAACACAATCATAAAAGTCAATGATGATCTAACTCACTTTATATAGTTAGCTAGTGGAAGAAATACAACACATGATGTTTGTTACACAATGATTGTCTAACCAACTTTATATTGTTAGCCATGTTAAAGTGGAAGAAAATATAAAACATATAATGTTTGTTACACTAATATATTGGAATATCATGATACTTTAATGTGTTATCTATGACATTTTAATGTGTTATCAAGTAATTTAATTGTAAATATAATACCTTGGATATTAAAAAAATTATATTATTTTATGATGTTATATTTTATAAAAATAAATAAACATTTTTATTAAAAGTTGTAAAATTATAAATATAAATCATATCATATGAAAATGATAAAAAAATTATAATAAGATAAAAATTTGTAAAACAATTGTTTACAATGCATTGGAAGTAATTGTTTTAATACTAAATATAAGTGGTGTTTTATATTCGGAGGAAGATTGGAGGTTAATCTTTTTGAATGCTATAGAACAAACTCAATGACTCACAAGTGATTTAATTTGTTCTATCCTCAATGCAAGGATTTTGTGAAAGCAATAATAATGAAAAAAGATTAAGCTTTAGAAACTATCATTCATAGCTTGAAGGGTCATTTTGGCACTCCCATAGATGGGGTTTAGTGTAATAGGAAATGTTTCCTACTCTAGTGGCAACAACTCTCCCGTGTTGTCTCGTTGTCATCTACACCCTTAGATATTGTCACATATGTCAATCACAACTTCAAGGTTCCTTGCTTCTTTGAAAACAATAATATCTTGTAATGGCACCCCCATCATACATGAATGTTTCCAAAACAAGTACCCATTAACAACCTTACTTAAAAGGAAGAAAACCAATGATATAGATGGATTTAATTTAAAAAAAAGAAGATAATGATAATGAACCAGTTCTTAATTAGTTATGGTCGAACTCATATACAATGATAAATGGAGTAACCACGAAATGGTTATAATTTATTATATTAATTTTTGTGCTAATGGTTATTTTTTATTTGATAAGCCAAAATATATATAATGAATCCTAAAAAGTAGTCCATGGTTTTTGAAAAGAGTTGGCATCTTCATGAAACACTAGTTCCCAAGCTTTGACACTCCTTGGGGAAACTCCCAAATATCCCTATATACTTATGGAAGGAAATAACTACTAAATGATTAAGGCATGTATCATGTATTTAACAAAAAATGGAGAAGAGTTAAATATAAGTAAGGAATTTCTAGATAGTATGATTTTGGATTTAAATGGTGGTTTTTGAACTCGACCACTATTATGAAAAAACAATTTTGATAGAATTTGTTTTTCATGAAATATGCCATCGTCTAGTGAACTATCTACTGACATTAGTTTATGAATATCCTGGAGAATAGGATTCACTTAGCCCGAATAATTATATGGGCAAGTCTTTCAAAGGCAAGGAGAAAAAATGCAATAACAATGAAAAAAAATAACAAGAGAGTTCATGGGCCATAACCCCTTCTACTGCTTCTCTCATACACCAACATCTTTGGGAACAATCAATAGTGCAATCCATCTAACCTGCCAAGCTAGATAGACTTATTCTGACACCTTCAAGGAAAGGAGGGGTCCCTAGAAAAAGACCAAAAACTTTAGAATCAGAAAACCACACCCCAATTTCCTATTGAAAAATAAAGCACCCATTTGTTGTAGAAAAAGTTAAACAAAAAGTATCAACTACAAAAATTAATGATCACACAATAAAATATTTCATTAATTAGAGTAGAAGACAAAGTCCACTCTCCTTAAGAGAAAGAGCCAAAACTATTGGAGTTTAGACTTGACACCCTCTTCTTGTATGGAATCTTATAATACGGAATCTTATAAAAAGGATATGGAAACTCTCCACCTTTTTGTTACTAGACTCCCCACTTACAATTATAGTTGGAGATGGACTTACCTATACAGAGGTTTATGTTAATAGTTCATTTCTTTTCTATCAAAATAGAAATTAATTTTTTTATACTAAAAATAATTTTAATATAGATACCTAAGAAACATATGGAATTAATATTTCGTGGCACACTAAAACGATAATTGTTTTTGGAAGTATTTTAAAAGATACAAATGAACATGCGTTAAAGATATAAAAAAATATTTTATTATAAAACTGAAAACTTTTGAGTGCCCAATTGGTACATAAATGCATAAAAATCTATATATACTACATTTTGGGTCAATTTTCCATGTTATAGATGTTGGATTAATGTCATAACATATTGTCATTAAACATCTTGGTGTAATAATGTTGATTCCTTGACGTTTCAGATGTTGATTAATCAATACAATAGTAATTTTCCTTCTTGAATTTATATGGGGAAACATCGATTAATCAATGTTACACCCAAACACCATATTAACACCTATCACATCTACATGTTCCATGTCAATTGACATATGAGTCGATTAAGTGGAGATGTACTTACAATTTTGTGGCATTGTCCACATTAGGCAACACCAGAAATGTATTTATTAGTAAATGAGTAGATAAATAAATCAACATTCATGGCATTTTTTAGAAGATACTTTGTAGAAAAGTTACAATATCAATAGGGAATAGGCTTAGTTTTAATGTGTGGTATTATTTACTTTAATATCAATAGGTAATAAGCATAGTTTGAATGTGTGGTATTATTTATTCTAATATCAATAGGGAATAAGCATAATTTGAATGTGTGGTATTACTTACCTTTCAATAGACTAAATTTGATTTTGTGTTATTAATGTAGATATTCTATTGTAGTTTTTGTAACTTGATAAGAACTTTGGGTCTCCTTGTTTAATGGTTCACTATATGAATGCGCTTGTAATCATGAGAGGCATAACCAATTTACTTTGAATTCTTGGAGCATCAATAAAACTCAAGAATTGATGGAGACAAAGGTCCAAGTCTTGAAACATTGGCATGTTTACTCGGTTATTAACCTAAATTTCAAGGTCCTACCATACTATATAAATGATTGGTCACAATGATGATTCAATAATGGAGAGATTTGATTGAATCTATATGAGTTTCTTTAAAGTATTTTGTATATGACATAGAGTAATCATTTGACCTAAGCTTCTAATTTTGACAAGAGTAGGGAATATTACATCTTAGATCTAAGATAGATCCAAGATAGGAGATCCCTTCTTATGTTCTCAGTTTTTCTCTATTAAGATCAAAACTCCATCGACATCCTCAATCAAGAGATTTATATAACCACATGTATTAATGGATTGGATATTACTCATCGAGTTAGTAATCTCTAGTCATTCCCTAATTTTCACTTTAGCAATGATATTACAACTAGAGTAGATGGATTTTAATTTGTATTGAAATAAATACCTAATGTTATGGAAGACAAATTCACTAATACACTGGAAGAGAGCACCATGGGACATCATGAATGTTATATGTTCCTATGTGGATATGGTCAATTATCACCAGTTATTTACCCTGATCAGAATAAATGTTATGCAATAAAGTTTTTCTCTATTCCCCTCTTCATTTTGTATTCCCATTTAAATGGGGAACTTAAATATGTAATTACAATATAGGTAAAGACATTTTATTTTTCAAGTCCAATCCAAAAGGAGGTCTCCATAATCTTAAATGGAAAAAATTTACTTTTCGTTCATAATTCTATGAGAAGCTAATTAATATCCCTTATATCAAATACTTGAGGCATGTTTTGGATCCCCTAAATCAAATGACCAGGGATATTAAGTGGGCTTGCACTTGACATTAAGTTGAATTGATTGACTTAAAAACAAGTGTTATAGTGGACCCCATTAAAGATGAGAATCAACAAGATATTTCATGAAGCTTTGGTTTAGTGTTTACGGAATCTTCATCTAGATGTGAAGTCATATGTTTGGGGCCTATTGGCCTTAACCATACTCACATTTAATGATGGTTTCTATCTACAAAAATTCTTATGTTGGATAAGGGATAAAATCATAGAATATATATAAGAATGCTCAAGTATGAGGGTTATGGATTTGATAGTGATGGACTATTGATATTTCAAATTAAGATTTATGTATGTTCAAATGAAGAAATTCGTAAGTTGATACTCACAAAATTGAATGAAGCATTGTATATGGCTCACCCTAGAGTGAAAAATATGTCTGGGTTTGAAAGTGTTATTCTTTTGGAATGAAATGAAGAGAGATGTAGTAGACTACATTTCTATATGCTTGGAATGTCAACAAGTAAAGGCTAAGCATCGACACCCAACAAGATTATTGTGACCATATGCAATCCCATAATTGAAATCGGAATTGTTCTCAATGGACTTAGTAGTTGGATTTCCAATGATATCGAAAAGACACGAGTCAATATTCGTAGTAGTTGATACTTTGACCAAGAGTGCACATTTTATTACTGTAAAGATTACCTATCAAGAACCAAAGATAAAGATAGTGTTGTGTTGGTCTTCGGGTTTAATATGAATCTGGTTATATCCTGAAAAACCATCCATAAATGAAAAAAAATCACTACCTGTACATGCATCAATAATCTGATCAATGAACAATGTGGGGTAGTTGTCCTTAGGACATGCCTTGTTCAAATCCCAGAAATCAGTACAAATCCATATATTCCCCTGTTTCTTATCAAATGGAATGGGATTGGATACCCATTCTGTGAGAGAGATTGGGTAAATGAAATCGACTTTCAACAGTTTTTCCACTTCAGCCTTAATGGTTGTCGCTTTTCATGGATTCACCATTCTAATATTTTTTCGAACAGATTTAATGGTAGGGTAAGTTCTGATCTCATGCTCAACAATTGATGGGTCGATGCCTAGCATCTCCTCATAATACCAGGAAAAGACATCATGGAATTCCTTAAATAAGGCAGTATAACTGGGAAATCTCTTCAAGTGAAGAGTTTGCTCCAATATGCACATTTTCCATGACATCCGGTTTGGTAGAGATATTGATCGATATGGTGGCAGAAATTTTGGCCATGTTCCCCTTAAAAAACACTCCCTCCTTGGGAAAAGGATTCACAGGTTGATCAATACCTTCAGCAAGTCTCACATGGAACTCAGAATTTTCTATCCTACTCAGGTCTAGAAGGAATTTGGACTTGTGATTTAAGTCCTCAAAAATTTTCTCGGGTCCTATCATAGCTTCTAGAATGGCTTCATCAGATGACAAAAATATCTAAGAATTTGTACAAATAAGTTGACTTCTCTACCCATACGGGAAGTAAGATTCATCTGACTCTTCTGAGATGGGAGGAGTCAAGATGAAAAAAATAGTAGCATTGAATGTATATTGGTAGGATACTTCTACTATTTATAAGGGAACTTGAGGCTCGTCTTGCGAAGGGAGAACCCATGGGTGAGTTTTATCTACAATCGTACAGATGTTATTCCCTACATTAGTCGTTCCTAGGTATTTTATAGGAGCAGGCATATCAAAAGTGCCCATCAATGACATGTACACCCCAACTCCTAAACTCTCATTCGTTGGACGCGAGTGATCAATCAAGGGTATGTTAGACTCTAAAGTCTCCATATGGCCCTTCCAAGTATATGACAGTTTGTCAACTATAACCAACTTTCCTTTATGAGGGAACACGAGGAATCTGAAAACGAACGATGGAATAACACACATTGCATAGGTCCAACTCCTCCACAAAACTAAATTATAGTCCATAGGGGCATCAAGAACTTCGATTTCTACAGATACATTTTTCCCTGTGAGCTTTATGTCAAAATATGGCAGGATACTGTGTGGGCGTAAAGACCTTCTATCGAAAGTAGTCAACAAAGTACTAGATGGGACCAACTCACGGGATCCCGGAGCTTTCCAACATGAAATTGACATTACACATGTCGATTCACCTTCATCTATTATTGTTCATCCAATGATTTTTCACCATGGACTACATCAATTTAAAAGGAGACATGGTAAGGTAGGCATGGTTTGACATCAGAAAGATTAAACTTAGCCATCAGGCTCGCATTTTCCATAATACTGATGATCGCCAAAAGTGCATTTCACTTCGGAGGACAAATTTGCATCATTTCTGAGGCTGACATCACACAAAGGGTTTGGGACAGGGATTCTACAACCAAGTAGTTCAAAGAGGTCCTCATGTTAGGGTTGTGAAATGTCTTTTTGAAAACACCTTTCGGCATAGTATCAACCAGTTTATCAATTGAAAGTGGGGTTGATGTTTCGATAGTCTATTTATCTTTCTGTAGAGCCTCTGTTTCATAATTATTGGCTCTGGTCTGTAGTAAGGTGTGGGATCTAACCATATTGATATATGATTGATCAGTAGAAGCAGCATTTTGTGTTCCCCCAACGTTCTTCGAATCACTAGAAGTTGCATTTTGTCATTGCGGGAATGGATCCTTCAGGACAACGGGTTGTTTTTGTCTCAAAAACTTCTATGCTTGATCCATCAAGGGACATTGATAAGTCAAATGGTCTTCCTGGAAGAGCTTGCAAGGAAACTTGACTTTCTTCTTTAATTTTTTGCCCCCCTCAGCATTGCTTGTCGGTTTCTTCTTATTCTGACTTCCCTGGCCCTTCTTACTCTTGTTCTTATTCCCATCGGGATGTAGAGTGCCCTTTTGGGTATATTGTGCAGTATAAACATTGGCATTATAGGGTGAGAGGGTGGCAATGTTGGCTACCTCTGGTGCAAATTGTTTCCTTGACAATTCATGTATCTGTTTGGCCAATGATTCTACAGTCGGTGACTCAACTAAACCAACCACACCATCAACATGTGGTCCAGGATTTGGTTTAGAAAACTCCATGTTAGACCTTAGCGCATCAAGAATAATATCATAGAGAATCCCAGACTGAGCATAGATCAAGTCAAGTTGATGGGCCCTAAGTATGGCCTCCTCCTCCAAGGTCACACCCGAAGTTGAAATGTCTTTTTAAATATATGACAATAAATACTTCAAAGATCATTCCAACAGGAATTCAGGATGAATATTGTCTTTATGAGCCTCTTTCATATTCTCCACTCTTGAATATGGTCAGATATGTGAGTGGCCTTGTTTTACCAAAAGGTCGACAGAAGGTATGTGTTGGCATCATACTAGACAAGAAGTTGAAAGTGGTTCAAAAAAAAGGTTGTCAGATAAAGAAAACTGTCATAGGTGGCAAATGGGAGTTCGATATACCATTTAGCTACCACATTGGTCATAGTTTGTTGAAACATCCTCAGTCGAATCGAATGACTGTTCAACGAGTTGGAGGAACACCACAAGTGAAACTCCGTGACATGGTCACCTAGATATTCTCCAGTTTTCCCTTCAAAGTTAGGAATTTTGATAAGGTAATTTAATCAGGACCGGTGTCCAAGTCAGGATTGTGGCGCGCAGGGTCATTCATGAGTTTCGATAAGTCTAGAAAGTTTAAAGTTTCCAGAAATTGTAATATGGGCCTAGCCTATGATTGATATTGTAATATCCCAATTTTGGCCCCATTATATTAAAATTGCAAATGATGTAAACATCATTAATTAAATCATGGTGAGGAGTTAAAGGAAAATTCCCTGCCATGGATTTAGCGATTTATGTTTCGGCAATTAAAATCGATGTCAATGGTATTCGTGCTAGCCAATGGCATAGTAATTTTGGACATCATGTAAATATGCAATTAATAAAAATACCCACAACTAGTAGTATGTCAATGCAATATTAAAAGAGATGGGGGCATGATTTCACAAAGAATAGGGAGGGAAAATATTCAAACCCTTGAGCCAATAGGTTTGAGCCAAATTTCAATGGGAGAACCCATAAAGCTATCAACTACCCATTTTGTCTTTTATGCCCAATAATTTGATTTATTCCATAAATTGGTTGAGGTAGTTAATTCCTTGGGATTGGAAGGCTATGGAAGTCAAATTCAAATTGGGGCAAGCCATCATTTTTGGAAACCATGTTTTTGACTTATGGGGCAAGAAAACTCCACGAAATTCATTCCTCACCCATTATTCACCCATACGTTTTGCTCTCTCACGCAGCTAGAGCTCATGTGTGTTTCCCTTCACATTTTTTGAAGTTCTCTTCATTTTCTCCATGGTTGGGAAGTCATTTTTGTAATGTTGAGTGGTTGGGATTTCTCCTTCATGTTTTTCTGTGGTTTCCTCATTTAAATGGCTAGGAAAACCCATTTTTGTATGGCTGAGTGAATGTGTAGCATATATTCACGATTTGGGGGTTTTAAAAGGTTGTTTTTCCTTTACTTGCGTAGACGAAGGTTGTTGTGTGTTTCCCTCACGATTTTCTGCATTTTCCTCATTGTTCTCCAAGCTAGAAACCCATTTTAGTTATGCTCAATGGCTGGGAAGATAGACCCACATTTTAGGTGTTTGGGGAGGTCTTTTTTCCCCTATGAAGCCCGAGGATGTTTCCTGAGATCGCATTTCCCACTTAAGGTGTTTTTCCCATCTTCCATTTCTGTTTGTGGTTTCCAAACATTTTTCTACAAACCCAGAACTTTTATTTGGCTGTGACGTGCATCCTTGTGTTGGCTTGGATGAGTAAGTCCAAGGAAACCATATGTTAGATTGTTTGACTGTGTTTGGATGTGATTGTTGGATTGGATGAGTACGTCCAATGAACACATATGTTATTGGCTTGTTTCCCTAGTATCCTGTTAAACCCAGTTGTTTATTGGCTTAGTTGGATAGTTTGTGAAACCCAACTGTGTGTTGGCTTGAATGTGTGTGTATGGTATTATTGTGTGTAAGTATGTGGTTCCCTAGTTCCTTGTGGAAATCATGCCCAACTCGAGGGTCGCAGTGGTGTTGAGATATTGATGAGCACACTAGCCTATGGTTGGGTGGAACGTTGCAGCGACATAGCCAGTTGCGGGGAAGCTTCTTCTCAATATAAGTATTTTCTATGTATTTAAGTTATGCAACTATATCTGTTTTAAATTAGCATGAACATGTTTAATGCTTGAATGTGTTAAATTTATTTTTCTTTCGCTATATTTTAATAAATTATACATCTGCATATGCATTTTATGTTATGTTCATGGAGCTATATTTCCCGTTTTGACAGTAGCAGCAGTGTAGTTGTGTCCTCTCCGTCGAGTAGAGGGGAGGGGACATGACAGATATTGAGGAGTTTAGGGTGAGGAAGTACCCACACCAATGTTCCAAATGCCAAAGGATTTCTGACCTGAGGTGTTTTATACTTTGTTCGACTAATTCCAGCAGAATATAGAGTTGTAGATACAGGAGTTGTAATTCCCCCACTAAAAAGTGAGAAGGGAGGGATTTCGAAAGGTGTAGCCGACACTTGAATAGAATTTTTAAATTTGAACCCTGAAAAAGGGTTCAGGATTCCGGATGACACACCTTCATAGGTATGTGTAGGACCTACATAAGGGGAATATGGAGGAATGTGTCCTCCATACCATGAAAAACCTTGTACAAAAGGAGTGGAACCACTAGGACCACTTTGAGTGCTTTGAAATAACAAAGAAGAAGTAAAAGGCACACTGGGTATCCCAGTGACCACCATGCTATATGGAGAAGCAATGTTTGAAGGTATCGAAGGATTATCCACCAGGGCACTCAGAGACATTGGGGATGAGTATCAAAGTTTAAGGACATCACTGGTGTGGTAGATACATTTGGCCTTGGTACACTCATAGCAGTAAAGGATAGACTCCACTGGACATCATGGTTGAATTGGGGGTAGACATATCCCCCATATCTTCTCCTAAAATAGACATAACAAAACCCAAAGGAACACTGATTCTAGGTTGACTGAATGGATGAAATTGCACTAAAACATGATCTCTTAAGTCAATAAGAGGTTAATTGTAGTTCCTTGCAAACTCTTCATCTTTCAAATATTTAATTTCCACTGACAAAGGATCTGTATGAGTATAACGAAGTCCAAGTTCCCATGGACTTTCACTGACACCAGTTGATTCAAAAGAACTGTTTGTGTCCAAATCTCCTCCTTTGAGGTGGTGGTGGAGGCAATATTGTTGGAAGCAGAGGAAGGTTTTGCAACCTTTGAGACCTATGAGTTCAGACTAGATCAGAAGCAGTCAAAATATCACACCAATCCATAGCCAAATATTTAAATCACACACCTAGAGGTCATACTAGATCACAACTAGTCAATAGAGCACACCACTAAGAAATCCTAAGTATCACAAACACATGCAGGTAAAAGATATACCTTCCAAAGGAGTGTTTGGGATGATTAGGGCCCTAAACAAACCATTGAAGATTGAGGAAATGTTACCCGAGGTCCCATGATAAGTTTTCTATGTACAGTGGAAATAGCCGCTTCCACCGTCACCTATGAAAGAACCCTAAGAATGGATACTAAGGTTACCAAGCTTACAAAAAGATTCTTATAGAAAAGTCATTGGTTTCACTGGTGTGCATGGGAAGGGTAGCTAAGCATGAAATTCAAATAGCACTGGAACCTCATAGGGCCCAAATAGGTACTGAAAGAACCCTCATATGCATAAAAATCTTGGTATATGATCGAATGAAGTATTGGATTGGTATATCCAGAACTAAGTCCTCACACGACCTCGTGCTTAACTCTTGTGTTAGAGGATCTTTCTGGTTGATCTCTTTCAAACTTGGATTTACTAAGAGACAAGCCACTAAGTTTGAGTTTAAACAATCTTGGATAGTTGTAGATGACCTAGTCCAAGATCCTAGCCAAAGCTAGTTTATGTAGTCCCTAGAAAGAAAAAAGTTACTAGTAAATTTTAATTAAAAGTGTTCTTTTTAGGGTTTATTATTACTCAGGGTATTGGAAGTGAAACTCGTGATGTTATGACTCAACTAAAAGAAAAAGCATAAACATTTCAAAATACAATTGCTATTCAAATTCTTTTTCCCTTTTTTAAAAACAAATGAAATTTTCTTAATGGAATTTGAAAAACAAAATATTTTTTACTTTTTCTTTTTTAAAATAATTCAAAATGAACATACAATGAGCCTATATAAGACTAACAATGCAACAAAATGCTTTGTTTTTGTTTTATCTTTATTAAAAATCAAAATCTAAATGCAAACTAATGGACCCAAGCAAGTCGTAAATATGAAAATATGTAAACGCGAGATTCTCTAATCAGGTCCCACAATCACAACCTTTAAGACTTTGCAAAGTTTTCCCAAGAACCTACTTATGTTGAACTACTTCAAGTTGAAATCAAGGTAGATAAAAAACTTGGAAGAAGTAAAAGTCACAATAACTAATAAACCAATCAAACAAAGATGAGTAGACACATGTATTGACAGAGGTTAGAACACTCAGGAACTACTCATACTTCAACCAAATGTGCCAAGCGGGAAGACCTAAAAGAAACCCTACATATGCATTCAACCTAACCTAATAAAAAAGGACTTATAAAATCCAGATTTATTAAGAGGGATTTCCAATAAGATACAGACCTATAAAGACTCTGGACACAACCTTATAAGTAGTTGGGATATCAAAAAAATTCAAAGGATACCAACCCTAGAGTTCTATATACCCATGTACAAGAAATCGTGATTGTTCTTTGACAAAACCATGAGTCACTTGCGACTGTCGTCAAGGAAACTCATGAATTTACAGAGAAATTGTGAGTGAAAGTACTAGCAACTCACGATTGGTTCCCAAAATTTTCAAAAATAAACAAAACAAGGCCAATAACCATAAAGATATAAAAATGCCTGGCTGAAAGACAATAGTCACAAACCATGAATCGAAATAGACAGAAGAAAAACTGGATAGAAATCTTGATTGAAGAGGCCCCAATACAAAATAGACTCCCCAGTTCTATTGTGAGGGATTTCTACCTGATGACTTGGGGTAATAGGGTCACCAACATACTAGGGTGTGACTTGCAGACATCTATTGTTTATAAACATATATAATAGAAACAGAGTTAATAAGACATGTACCTTTTTATTGATGGTTAATCCAAGCTTTAACACTCCTCCTTAGATTATCCTTATCCTTCTGATCTTCTATACCTGCAACAGATATTGATATTCCTACATAGTATATCTTATTGTTATATAAATAAACATGAACATATTACAATTGCATTTAGAAATAAATAACAATATATATCATGATTCATAACAACAAAAGCATGCACTAAGACAAACATGGAAGAATGACACTCTATATTAAAGAAGTTTAGGAAACATTACAACCCTGTCTGAGACAAGCTTCTTCTACAGACCAAGAAATGAATCCTCCTTTATCCTCTCTCCAATGGATTCCTCTAACATAACTTTTCTCTTAAAATTGGTTCCCCTATCCTCTACCCCTCCCCTCTCTTTATAGTTGCTGGTGACGAGAGGATTCAAGGCCTAGGATGGTTAGGGGAGTTAGGGAAGTTACCAATCCAAACCCAACTGCCCCTAAAATAATCATCTTTTTATTTTTAAATTCGATTTAATGGAACTCACGGGTATATAAGGAAACTTGTGAGTGACTCACGACTTTCTTTAAGGGAAGTCACGATTACAACTTTTTAGAGATGACTTGCGGGTTGCATATGGGCTTACCCGCAAGTGACATGCATGTTTCTATGATAGGGCCCACGAGTGCAAGGAAAATCATTCTTAAGAAGTGGAAAAGTTGTAGGAGAAATCAGGTATCAAGGATCTGATTCATCTATAAGGTTATTGTCACTTCAATCCATAATGTCCTTTTGTGCAACGACAGGATGGAGTCGTTACTCGAATGGAGAGGTGACATTTCATGGTATAAAAGTAGATTACTTCATGAAATAGGTATAGGCTATGCCTATCATCAAATACGATGGTTAGATGACCACTCACTTCATGTTCAATCAGATTATCACCGAGTTAAGGATCCCGAAGTAGATTGTCACTTACCATGGCAAGCATTTACAGAACAAAAAGATGGCAGAACTAGCTTTGAAATTGGGGTTTAAGCAAGAGAATTCTTCTTCTTATTACCCCCAAGTGGATGGCCAAGTCATAGTTGTTAACAAATCCCTTAAGACCATTCTGCAAAAAAAAAAGGAAAATCAAAACAAATTGGCATATCATGTTATACCTTGCTTTGTGAGCTTACCAGACCGTGGCTGAGACATCCATTGTTTTTTCCTCGTATCAGTTGGTTCATGGGGTGGAGTCAATTTTTTCGATTGAATGTGAAATCCCTTCGTTGAAACTAGACATATAATTCTTACCTAACACATCTGATTTAGAAGAACATTTACTCCACTTAGAGCACCTGAATGAGAGGCGTAAGGATGTTGTGGTGTAATTGAAAGAAAATAAGTGTCATATCAAGGCCCAATACGATAAGTTTGTCCATCCTCGTCATTATAATGAAGGTGACTTAGTCCTTTTATATAACCAATCTATTAAACCGTTAGGGGCAGGTAAGTTTAACCCTATGTGGCATGAACCTTACATTGTGAGACATGTCCGAGAAAAATGTGCCTATGAGTTAGAGGATTACGAAGGGAATTCCCTGAAGGAGCCTGGAAATGGCTCTTTTTGAAGAAGTACTATGATTGAACTTCAACTCAGGTTGGTACCTTGTATATTATTGTACAGTTTTACATAGTCTTTGGTTTCCTTGTAGGGTTCTTGGTTTGTTGACATGATTCCTATGCTTTGGAAGATGGCGGTGGATTATTCCATATACTTAGGATTTGTTGATGGTGCCAGTCACCCACTAGTATAAAATGAGAGATAAATGACGAGGCGACGAAAAAATTTGATCACCACAGTTTTTTCAAGGTATAAATGACAAAATTTGAGTGATCCAACTAAAAAATGACCAATTGGGTCATGGGATAAAATATATGACTAGATAACAAGTAACTAAACTAAAAATGACCACATTATAACAATAACATTAAGAATATGAATTGGTCATTTATTTGGTCATTGTTAGTTGTGTCACTCCAACAATGGAAAATTGCAATTTTGACAATGAACTTGTACACTTTACTAAATTCTAACACTGTAAGTCGATTCAGAGAACCCTAGAAATAGAGTCTGTGAATCCATCTACAGTGTTAGAATTTAGTAAATTGTAGACCCCCTCATGTGTCACAGCTCAACATTAATGCATGAATCATATTTGCACCACTTAATTACATTAACGACCTTATGCATAGTATTTTGTTCTTGGAGAATAATGAATTTGCTTATAAGATTTACATCCTTCCCAAGATATCATAATTAATTTTTAATACATTTTTGATACACTCATTAATAAAAACCATCCCAAGCTAAGATATCGCAAGTACCAAAAATCTAAACTAAAAATAACCACATAATAATTTGTCATTTATTTGGTCATTTTTAGTTATGTCACTCCGACAATGGAAAATTATAATTTTGACAATGAATTTGTACAATTTACTAAATTTTAACACTGCATAAGCATTCATAGACCCCTTTTAGGGGGTCTCTGAATCCATCTACAGTGTTAAAATTTAGTAAATTGTAACATTGTTGATGGATCCAGAGACATGAGCTAGTGTCGATGAAACATGATGTCATAGGAGAACCTACTGAATTTTTTTGCTAGAACATTTTATATGTATTGTCACATCCATTTCAATGTGCTTATCATGTCCATATCTTATTTCACCTTTTTTGCTTCGTATTATCCCTTCGACTGATTCGCCAAGTTGCATCATGTGCATCGATATCATATTAGTGTGGTTAAGTCAAGTCTTGTATATTTGTTGTCTTTCCCTCTCAGCATTGTCATGTCATGAATTCAATGTCATTATGTTTGTATCATTATACTGGTCACGTTCATATTTTGTTTTAAAAAAACCATCATTGGTTGACTCTCTTGGAAGTCTGTTAAACTTTCAACAAGTTCATGTATTTTGTATCATCATGATGCTAGCCAAGAATTTTCAATTTTACAACTGCTGTCAATTCTCCATATGCATCAATTCATCATGGTTCTCCTCACACCTGATTTTGGAAAGTTATAAAGTTTCCCTCAGTTCTCTCCCATGCAAAAAATTGTCAATATCCTCAATTTTGAAAAGAAAAAAGTCCTCTATTTCTGTAAAATTATTTTAACGGTACTTGTTGGATGTATTAGACGGCCATCCAGACGTTGTTGATCGTTCAATACCACTTAACATGAAACTCATATCATATAATATTGGGGCTTAAGTGAAGCTTTAAATACCACTTAGAATGGAACGCATATCTCCCCACAACTATCATGTAACCTTTGGGATAGAAAGCACAAAACTATTGTGATTTCATTGCTCTGGAGGAGACTACTAATATATATGCATAGATTCATCTTGAAAAGAACAAACCCTAGAGCTAGCTTGGTTTTTTGTTATTGTCATCATGTTAATCCATTCAATCTAATTATAGCAAAACCTTAGCAATGACCTTGAAAATAGATTATTATTGTTGTTGTTGTATGGTAATATATATATCATAAAATTATTCATATATATTAGTTAATTTTTTTCAGCATAAAATATATATTAGTTTATATATTAATATAATATATACATATTAATCTAATATAGTTAATATATTAATGTGTCATATAGTTATTGTATATTTATATAGTTAATATATGTAATATATTTATATCCGTATTAAAAAAAATTTAAAAAAATAAGAATATAAATAAAAATATATATATAATAAAGAGTGGGAAACCAAATAATAAAAAAACAAAACAGAGAAAAGTGAGGGAAAAGTGAATGAGGTGGAAAAAATAAGTAAATAAAAAAAACATTGGAGGGGACATAGAGCAAATGAAATTAGGGAAATTTTCAAAACCAAGCTTCAACAGATCTGATCTGTCGAGGTTGAATGGTGGATGGGCTTTTCATTCTAGAGTGGGGTTTTTCCATCAAGGGCCCTTCCCTCATTAGAGGAAATTTCACCTCAAAATGGGCCTCCTAAAAAAAATTAATAAAATAATAGTTTTTATAATAAAATAATATTTATTAATTTTGGAAGAAGAAAAGAAAAAACTATTTTTTTGTTTGTATTTTCGACATATCTCCTCGTGTTTCTACTCAAATTTCGATTGGGAGAGATCATTGGATGCGAAATTAAATTCTGCATCCAACGAGTACCCACTCAGCATACTTTTGACGGACCCTACTACCCCAAAAACAAGAAATACCTGAAAACAACGTGCTGATGATGTCATCTTCACGTTTTTTCAGGTATTTCTTTTTTTTCGGGTAGAAGGGTCCATCAAAAGTATGCCGAGTGGGTACTCGTTGGATGCGGAATTTAATTATGCATCCAATGAGCTCTCCCGACCGAAATTTGAGTAAAAAAACGGGGGGATATGTCGAAAATACAAACAAAAAAAGTATTTTTTTTATGATACCTATCCCCAAATTTATATTAAAAAAGTGTTTAAGACCTATACAGTATTTCAAATTTAAATCAATTTCATTGGCTAACACATGATGACATGGAATTTGAGTTAAATTTAAAAGGCCCATTTTGAGTTGAAATTTCCTCTAATGATCCTTTTTTCCTTAAGAAAAAAAATAGTTGCGTATTATGTGCTCCTTAGAGGATTGCGCGAATGAGAGTCACTTTGAAAAGTTTTTGTTTCAGTTTTTACACTTCCTCGCAGTTAAATTGGAAGGATTCTACCATGCCTCTACCAGGTCATATGTTAAATTTCGACCTATGAATTTCTTTGCTTCCATGTGGATCATGATTTCCAAGTTAGTATTTTATGAATTGTCTCATTTTATTGTTATAGAACCAAGGAGAAGTTCGAGTTTAAAATTTGTAGAAACCCTAGCTCCTCCCTTTCTAGGTAATCCTTGCCATTTGTTTGATGCTTAGAATTTCCTAGCTCCTCTCTTTCTAGGTAAGACTTGTCATTTTTTTTATGCGTAGATTTTCCTGGATGAAGAAATGTCCTCAGAGTAAGGAGAGGAACTTTGTGAGAGATGTAGTCTTAAATCCCTAAGTCTTATTGATCTCTTATTCTTCTCTGGATGTACTTTTTTATTATTCAACAACAAAAATCAATCAACGATATTTATGTTCTATCACATTATTTAAACAAGTATTTAAAAATACCAAAGAAATACTAAGTTACCCACTAATTACACCTTGGTTTGAAATGGATCTCAATTCTCAAGAATCAAATCCACTTAGCAACGCCTGCATATTAAACTAAATCTATTAGTGGTAAATCTTCCTCTGTCATTGGTGGTTATTATTCATAAAAATTTTAAATAGTTCAAGGTAAGCAACTACCTCTCAATCTATCTCCACTTCTATAATTAGGCATGCATTTGTGGGGGCTATAACAGTTAAAGGTAAGACATAACAATAAAGTATATAGAAACACGTGCTAATTTATTAAAGTATCTTTTTAAAAAATGTGCAAATTCCTTCTTTACACTAAAACAAGATACTAGCACAAGCTCACTTATTGAATTTGTATTTGGAGCTCAAGTTGTTGATGCTTCAATTTCATCTAATTAGTTAACAACTAGAATTTTGGGCTATGGATTTTGAACAAGCTATTAATTGGCTCTTGGATATAGAACTAGGGATCCCTCCATTGGATCTATTGGTGAATCTGCTTGAAATCCAACTTGATATGGATCTATTCGGAAAGGAATTGTGTCTGCCTTTAAATATTCTCCTATACTCCTAGTGTTTTCACTTTGGGTATAAAATGAATATGCAAATATGCTTGAACTATGGCTACTCAGTCTCGATATGGGAAACAAAATGTCATTGGATCCATTGGTTCTTGAGTACTTATAATCGGTTTTGGGTCTAATAAGAAAGCAATGATCATAGGTTTAGGGTTTGAACCATTAGACCTTCTCTAAAATGAAACAACCCACTTAGAAAGTGTGCCAAATAACTCAAAGAGTGGGTGATATCTCCAGAATAACATCAAACATGAGCAAGGAACCTTCAAAGGTGGACTTCCCCAATAATACTACACAAGTATATGTACAAGCCAACCTCCAAACATGGCACAAAGACCCTTCGAAACTGGACACTTTTTCCATAATTCAACACTCCTCCTACTGTAAGGCATGAACTAATGTGAAAGGATCTCTCCACAAATTACCCCCACCACTGGATATGTTGTCACATACGTAGGTTTTACAGGATGCCAGATTCAAGCACAGTAAGCAGGTAATTTCCAGTTGCTTGGTAAAATCATGCCACATAATATGTGTTAGACCAAAACATAAACTTAGATCTCTTCATTATGTTCACCAAATGATTTTCTTCAGGTTTTTAGGTTCAAAACAAGGTTGGAAGCATCCCCTTTATTTCTGAACTGATGATAAAGAAAAATTCCTTGAATTTGGGTATGATGAATGGTCATAAAATCCCATAAAAATCATATTTGAACCAAATGTTACTAATAATAAGACACATGTGCGGCATACATTTTTTGCAAATATATTTTCAGATGCCTCCTTTTTTTTAAGAAATGACCACCATAATGATGTCGTATGTGTCTTGTAGAACATTGTTTTGTGTTTTAACTACTAAATAAAAGGAAGGATGCGAATGAAGACACATCACATGAGTTTGTTTCAAGCTCTGTATGAGGGTTCTGTAGTTGAATTCTCTTCCTTCAAAAGATAAAATTATGAGTGGTCATCATAAACAGCCCTAGCGCCTTTGAATAACTTCCTATGGATGAATAATTTGACCATTGTATGAGATCACAAATTGGTTATATGTATCTACATCAAGAATTTTTACTGGTAAGTCTATAAATAACAACCCCAAAGGGATGTTTGAAAAACAGGATAACAGAGAAATAACAATAAACAATAAACAAGATGCAGATATTAAAATACATTACAAGAGAGACACATATATAACATGGTTCACCCAAGATGGGATACGTCCACACAGAAATTTCCAGTCCTTTATTAGTATACCATCCAAAAAAATGAAGGGATACAACCTGCAGCAACCCCGTTGCACTTCCTCTTTACTCTCTCATAGTATCTCTCACACAATCATAGATATTTCTCTACAATGTTACAATACAATATGTAGCAGTATTACAATGCTTTCCTTTTATAAGGGAATTACCATTGAAAAATACCATGAGTCACCCAATACCATGGGATCGTAAACTGTTGGACAACAACCATCCCAAAAAATTATTTGAGGGGCGTTGCACACACAACCCCCTGTTGGGACGAGTGTATAGTAAAAATAGGGTACAAACATGGTTGAACAATAACATATTTGAATATGGAAGATCAAGATCCACAACCAAGAATCTCCCACTTGGAGACTGGTGACAACAAATCCATCGTTGCTACACTTGTGTTGACACAGTTCAGTCGACAAGTGTTCACTCACCATCGACACCCTTCGATGCAATCTCCCTAAACACCGACCTAGACAGGTTTTACCCTATCCAGTAACACCTGTGAAGCAGATGCAGTCTCACCCAATATGTTTGAGGGAGGGTTGCAGGAACCACATTTCCACAGAAGGGAAGAGGACTTGTGCACCTAATCTCTCTCTGTCGCAATAAAACTCAGAGATATAGAACATGTTGTAACTCTAACATTTATCCAAACTATTCATCATCATTCGCACCAGATCTAGTGTTGCAACATTCCATCATTCAGAAAAGAGATCACCATGTAAGAATTCATTCACCATACGAATACTTCTTATCATTCAAAAAACAAAACATTAAGAGATCAGAACATATTATCCACTTAGATCGCATCAATTAGGGTGCAATCTCCCTAAACACCGACCTAGACAGGTTTTACCCTATCCAGTAACACCTGTGAAGCAGATGCAGTCTCACCCGATATGTTTGAGGGAGGGTTGCAGGAACCACATTTCCACAGAAGGGAAGAGGACTTGTGCACCTAATCTCTCTCTGTCGCAATAAAACTCAGAGATATAGAACATGTTGTAACTCTAACATTTATCCAAACTATTCATCATCATTCACACCAGATCTAGTGTTGCAACATTCCATCATTCAGAAAAGAGATCACCATGTAAGAATTCATTCACCATACGAAGACTTCTTATCATTCAAAAAACAAAACATTAAGAGATCAGAACATACTATCCACTCAGATCGCATCAATTAGGGTGCAATCTCCCTAAACACCGACCTAGACAGGTTTTACCCTATCCAGTAACACTTGTGAAGCAGATGCAGTCTCACCCGATATGTTTGAGGGAGGGTTGCAGGAACCACATTTCCACAGAAGGGAAGAGGACTTGTGCACCTAATCTCTCTCTATCGCAATAAAACTCAGAGATATAGAACATGTTGTAACTCTAACATTTATCCAAACTATTCATCATCATTCGCACCAAATCTAGTGTTGCAACATTCCATCATTCAGAAAAGAGATCACCATGTAAGAATTCATTCACCATACGAAGACTTCTTATCATTCAAAAAAACAAAACATTAAGAGATCAGAACATATTACCCACTCAGATCGCATCAATTAACTACAATATTTGGAAACATCATAGATCACATTGCAAAAAAAGAGAACATAGATTTTTTAGCAATATTCTCATCATATTAACTTCTGCAGGTCAACATACATCTTTGAAACACATCCCTTGCTCGACAGCCTCAAACCAAAACCCATAAAACATTTTGCAAGACACACATAAGAGATGGTTCTTTCCACATAATACAAGATGCGAATAATCTCCAATTGATACATTCATTCATTCATTCATTGATATCTATCACTACATTCCTCACTCTATTTATAATCTTACACATTGAAAAAAAGGTCCTCATATAACTAATTTCCTAACTAGATTGGGCCAAAATTACAATAATGCGACCAAGTGAACCACTTGTCAACATCTTCCTCTTGCGTAATTTACTTTGACACTTGTCTCTTTCTCCTATGTTTCACCATGCACATCCAATCTTCCTTCCAACAGGCCCCAAACACAAAACTATGGATCATCCCCGAGCCACATTAATTGGATATCATGTGTTCACTTAACTTGGCCTTGAATTCGTCATTCCTTATTAACTTTCTCGACCCCTTCCTTATTTCATGCATTGATTGTTGCGCAATATTTCATATCCTGATCAGTTGAGTGCTCTGCAATCTTCTCTATCACTTGTTCACTGATGTCCTGGAACTCATCTAACTGCATTGTTCGGTGTTTATGCTTCTCTCGCACTTTGCTGGCTTGTTTTTGGAGCACCTTCAACTCTGTTTCCTTGCTGACCTGTACAACTCAAGGCATTGATTTCAAGGATTCCTGCATCATCGCTAGTTGTTCCTCTGCCTCATGAAGTTGCGCACCTAGCTATTGTAATTGCTTGTCATGCACCACACTCATCCAAAACTGTGTGGTTTATTCCGCTATTTCCTTGGCCATCTTCTCATAATCCTCGACTTGAGCTATTGCATCCTCTATCCTACTTCTGTGTTCGGAAACCTGCTTAGGTGGCGTACTTGGTATCTGCCATTCCTATAAATCCTCATTTTCCTTCTTTAAATATGTGACTATCTATCATATGCGCACTATCTTGGCTTCCGTGAACATCTCTGAGGTGATGTCAGGAATCTCCTCACAAGCGGCTGAGATTACCTTCTCCAATATTTCTCTATCATCAAATTCCTTCGTCCTTTCTACTACCTCTACTTCCTATTCTTTATTCATCCTTTTGATCTCCTCCTTTACCAATGCAACTTGCTCTTGCGACTTCACTAACTTTCCGTGCACGATTTCTTCATGGTCTGTGATATCCTCGATGGATTCCTTCTATAGTTGTAGAAGTGTATACGTGGGCATCTCGTTGACATCGATCATGATCATGTCGAATTGCTACATGGGTGCATCGAAATCCTTGCTTCCTATATTTAGCACCCGTAGTGGAATATGCACAATTCGAACCCATTTTTCCGTACTTATATTTGCTTCCCTTTGCAGTACATCAACCTGTGGTACTTTCTCCAATATATATTTAGTTAGGTATTGCAACAATCCCTTAACTTGGTGAAAATATTTGGTCGAATGTTGCTTCAGCTACGCTTGGCTCTCTACAGTTATGGTAGTGATCACAGCCAGTATGTGACCAACTTGGTCATTTTCCATCTTGGTTGCACTGCTTCCCTCGCCTTACTCAAACCTTTGTTTGGTTATCCCACAATAGGATTTGAACCCAAAAATCCGATGACAGAATCTGACAACATCCCATATAAAGTACATTTTTGTCGATTTGCAATGATGAAAAGTATTGTACCTTTCGATTTCTTTAAGCATCGTCAAATTTTTGACGTCATTAGCATAGGTTTTTCGACGACACTTTGCAATACTATGTCGTCAGATATGCAATGGACATGTGTCAAATTTGTGACGGACGTGTGTTGAATTTGTGACGACACTTGGAGGATGATTCATTGGATATCCGACAATAGTGTGTTGAATTTGCAACGACACTTGGAGGATGAATCGTCGAATTTTCAACATCCTTTGGCTATTTTTTGAAATAATATAAAGACATATTTCAAATAGTTTAATCCCATATTTCCAACGGTAACTAGGTTCATATCGTTGGATATTCGACGACTTACGAATTATAACTATAAACATTTATAAACATTCCAACATGTTTTCTATAGAAGCGATGGGCAGTTTGTGGAAATTATTTATTCCTCGACGGATGGTTTGAGGAATTGTTTTATTCTTCAACGGGCGGTTGTGAGAATTATTTTTTTCATTGACAAACAATTTGTGGGAATTTTTTGATTCTTCGATAAACTTACGTTTGAGAAAATTGTGATTATCACCATCATCTCCATCATGATCATCTTCATAATCATCGTCATTATCATGATGTTCAACATCATCGTTTTCATCATCATTATGTTCATCATCATCATCACCATCCACATCACCATCGTCATCATGTTGATCTTCATTATCTTCATCATCATGATCATTTTCATCATCATCATCATTATCATGATGTTCAGCATCATCCTCTTCATGATGATGATGATTATGATAATAGTCATCATCATCTTCATCATCATCATCAACATCATCATCAACATCACCATCATCATCATCGTCTTCATCATCATCATCATCGTCGACATCGACGTCTTCATCATCATGATGATCATTATCATCATCATCGTCATCATCGTCGTCGTCGTCTACATCATCATCGTCTTCATCATCATGACTCTCATCATCATCATCATCATCATCATCATTATCATTACCATCATCATCTTCTTCTTCATCATGTTGATCGCCATCATCTTCATCATCATGATAATTACATGTAGCATCAATCTTATCCATGAACAAAAATCCAATCATGAGACTTCATCAATAAGACAATTCAAAAATACATGCGCTTATAGACATACTGGCCACTAAGTGGCTTATCTTCCTTGTTTCTAGTATGACATTAAATTTAGATTTTTATTTTTTGACATTTTTTATTATTAAGATGAAAGTGACTTCATCATCATCATCATCGTCATTGTCGTAATCTTCATCATCATCATTTTCATCATCATCGTCTTCATCATCATGACCCTCATCATCATCATCATCGTCATCATCATCATCATCAAGTTGATCGTCATCATATTCATCATCATGATGATCACCATCATGATCATCTTCATCACCCTCGTCATTACGATGATGTTCAGCATCATCGTCTTCATCATCATTATGTTCATCATCATGATCATCATCATCATCACCATCATCACCATCATCTTCATCATGTTGATCATCATCATCTTCATCCTCATGATAATCATCATCATCATCATCATCATCATCATCATCATGATGTTAATCATTATCGTCTTCATGATGATGATGATGATGATGATGATCATCATCATCATCATCCTCATTGCCATCATCTTTATCATCATGACCCTCATCATCATCATCAGCGTCATCATTTTCATCATCATGTTGATCATCATCGTATTCATCATCATGATCATCGTATTCATCATCGTCATTATCATGATGTTCATCATCACCATTGTCATCATGTTTATCATCGGTGTCTTCATCATCATGATCATCTTCATCATCATCATCATCATCATTATCATGATGTTCAACATCATCGTCTTCATCATCATCTTCATCATCATCATCTTCATTGTCTTCATCATCGTCGTCTTCATCATCAACACCCTCATGATGTTCATCATCATCGTTTTCGTTGTCTTCATCGTCTTCATCATCATGACCCTCATCATCATCATCATCATCATCATCATCATCACCACCACCATCATCACCATCATCTTCATCATGTTGATCACCATCGTCTTCATCATCATGATAATTAGATCTAGCATCGATCTTCTCCATGAACAAAAATCCAATCATGAGACTTCATCAATAAGACAATTCAAAAATGCATGCGCTTATAGACATACTGGCCACTAAGTGGCTTATCTTCCTTGTTTCTAGTATGACATTGAATTTAGATTTTTATTTTTCAACATTTTTTATTATTAAGATAAAAGTGACTTCATCTTCATCATCGTCGTCATCTTCATTGTCTTCCTCATCATCGTCTTCATTATCATCGTCATCATCATCATCGTCTTCATCATCGTCATCATCATCATCATGTTGATCGTCATCGTATTCATCATCATGATCATCTTCATCATCATCGTCATTACGATGATGTTCAGCATCATCATCATCATCGTCATTACGATGATGTTCAGCATCATCATCATCATCATCATCATTATGTTCATCATCATCATCACCATCATCACCATCATCATCATGTTGATCATCACTGTCTTCATCATCATGATAATCATCATCATCATCATCATCATGTTGATCATCACCATCTTCATCCTCATGATCAGCATCATCATCATCATCGTGATGTTCATCATTATCATCTTCATGATGATGATGATGATGATGATGATGATCATCATCATCATCATCGTCATCGTCGTCATCATCAGCATCTTCATCATCATCATTTTCATCATCATCATCGTCGTCATCATCATCATCGTCGTCGTCATGTTGATCGTCATCATATTCATCATCATGATCATCACCATCATGATCATCTTCATCATTATCATCATTATCATGATGTTCAACATCATCATCTTCATCACCATTATGTTCATCATCATCATGAACATCCACATCACCATCATCATCATGTTGATCATCATTGTCTTCATCATCATTATAATCATCATCATGATCATCTTCATCATCATCATTATCATGATGTTCAACATCATCGTCTTCATCGTCATCTTCATGATGATGATGATGATAATGATCATCATCATCATCGTCTTCATCATCATGACCCTCATCATCATCATCATTATCATGACCCTCATCATCATCATCATCATCATCATCACGATCATCGCCATCATCTTCATCATGTTGATCACCATCGTCTTCATAATCATGATAATTAGATGTAGCATCAATCTTCTCCATGAACAAAAATCCAATCATGAGACTTCATCAATAAGACAATTCAAAAATGCATGCGCTTATAGACATACTGGCCACTAAGTGGCTTATCTTTCTTTCTAGTATGACATTGAATTTAGATTTTTATTTTTCGACATTTTTTATTATTAAGATAAAAGTGACTTTATGACAAAGTCAAAAGTTATGAGAAAGTTAAAATTTAAGATAGATTGTATGAATAATATGATCATTCTCAATTTAAAAGTAAATATAATAACAATGACCAATTTTGTGAAATATTTTTTAATAATTGTATAAGTAATTATTTTAGATATTCTAAGATCAAGAATAAATATATTAGATGGTGGATGATTATTAACATATAGGATAAAGTATTACAAAATCATTGTAACATTTGAATATCAAGAATGTTAAAATATATAGCCATCTTACCTTATTAAATGGATAAACTTAGGAAATATGATTTTATTGGACATTTTTGCGGAATTTATTTTTCCTTGTTTATCTACGGTTTTTTCTTGCAACGTGACCACTAGAGGTTTTTGTGAAAATTGGATCATGGTGCTCCAATGTGACAAGAACATTGATACTTTGAAGACAATAATGTATTAGTGCTCCATGAATTTCCTACATTATATATATATATGCTTTGAAATCAATATTAAAGATACTAGATGGAGGTTTTAGTGAAATTGAGTCATGGTGCTCCAATGTAATGTAATTGAAATTGAATTGATGATTATCATGATGATGAAGATGATTGTGATGACGGTGATCATCATCATTGCCATCATCATCATCACCGTCATCATCTCCATTACCATCATGATGATGATGAAGACGACGACGACGACAACGATGATGATGATGATGATGATGAGGGTCATGATGATGAAGACGATGATGATGAAGACGACAATGATGACGATGATATTCATCATGATGATGATTAAAATTATGATGATGATGAGGAGGAGGAGGATCATAATGCTGAAGAGACGATGATGATCAACATGATGATGATGATGATGAAGATGATGGTGATGATGGTGATCGTCATCATTTCCATCATCATCATCATCATCATCATCATCATCACCATCATCATCACCATTACCTCATGATGATGAAGACGACGGTGACGACGACGATGATGATGATGATGAGGGTCATGATGATGAAGACGATGATGATGAAGATGATGACGACGGTGAAGATGATGATGATGACGACGATGATGATGATTATGATGAAAATGATGATGATGATGATGATCTTGAGGATCGTGATGATGAAGATGATGATGATCAACATGATGAAGATCATCATTGAGATGGTGATGATGGTTATGATGATGATTATGATGATGATCATGATTATCATGATGATGAAGACGATGATGATCAACATGATGATGATGATTAAGATGATGGTGATGATGGTGATCATTATCATTTCCATCATCACCGTCATCATCGCCATTACCATCATCATGATGATGAAGACGATGACGACGACGATGATGAGGGTCATGATGATGAAGATGATGATAATGAAGATGACGACGATGATGACGATGATGATGATGATGATTATCATGATCATGATGATGATCAACATGATGAATATGATGGTGATGATGGTTATGATGATCAACATGGTGAAGATGATGGTGGTGATGGTGATGATGGTTATGATGATCATGATGATTATCATGATGATGAAGACGATCATGATCAACATGATGATGATGATGATGAAGATGATGGTGATGATGGTGATCATCATCATTTCCATCATCATCATCATCATCATCATCACCGTCATCATCTCCATTACCATCATCATGATGATGAAGACAACGACGATGATGAAGACGACGATGATGATGATGAAAAAACTCAATACAATCAAGATCCAAGTCAAGTTTAACATTACTCGATGTAAGAGGAAGGTATTGATGCAATATGACTAGATAATTAGTTATGCAATATTAAGGAATATTTGTAATTGATGAAGGCATGATTGAAGGATTAAAGAGGACGAATTCACTTATGGACGAACAACATAGCACATTAGATGGAGAAGTACACACATTAAATGATGGATAACAATATAAAGGTAAGACAAGACATTTGTTTTAAATAAGGAATTCAATGATTGATATTGGTTTTATGGCCCTTGTCAACTTAATAAAACAATTTAACATTATCGACACCAGCCAAACGATTTTATGACCTCTCGCGCTTGTGCAGATTTCTCTACAATATTTTGTCCATCCTTCGACCCTCCGACTAGTAAGAAAACAGAGGGAGATAGCTGCAACTTTCTCTACAGCATTTTGTCCATCCTTCATCCCTCCAACGAGTAATAAAACAGAGGGAGATAGATGCAAATTTCTCTACAGCATTTTGTCCATCCTTTGGCCCTCTAACGAGTAAGAAAATAGAGGGATATAGCTGTCGATTTGGAGAGAACCATTACACTGGGTTCGATTTCGAATGTGATAGGGACCTCTGCAATAGTATTTTGTCCATCCACAATATCAGGACCTTTGGCGAGCAAGCAAATGGTGATAAATAGGGCGATTTGGAGTCCTCTCTAGCATTTCATCCATCCACAGTATCAAAACCTCCAAACAGAAATAAAAGGGAGATAGGTGATTTGGCGGGAGCCAAGGTTTCGACTTCGATTGCAAAGAGGTTCCCCCATTATCGCACTGTCTTGTTTTACTGCTTCAACTCTTCTCTACAATGATTTAACCCTTTGCATTCAATGAATTGTTTTTACAGTTGACTCCCAGGTTGGCTATTTGCGTTGAGTTTTCTGAACGAAAGGCTGACTATGAAGGGCCAACGATCGGTAAGTCAGTTACCAACCTTTCATTCACTGCCCTTTAGTACCTGTCTTAAGGGCACAATAATTAGGGGTTTAATTGAGCCTTCTCCTGATATTGAGGATGGTTTCCAGCTTGTCATTAAGAATCCAATTAAGCTGTAGGTGTTTTATTAAGTGTTGTTCCATGATTATTGGAGATAGGTCGTGACTATTTGAAGGTTGCTAGATATGGCTTGTGACTATTTCAAGGTTGCTAGGGATGGGTTGTGACAGTTTGAGCCTGCCTAGGTTGGGTCGTAACCCTTGTTGACATTCTAGTGTTTGGTTGTGAATGTTATGATCCTGTTAAGGTTGAGCCATGACCATGGTTGGACTCTTAATCCTTTGGTACTTTCCATTAACCTTGGAGATATATGGATCTTTGTACGATTCAGCTTTATAATGGTATGCATGATTACAACAGAGTTGGTACTTGTGAGGACTTGGAAACTGTAATTGGAAATGGGTATTGATAACAAAAAAAATATTGAAGTAGACGATAAATTTGACAATGGGTATTGATAACAATATTGCTTTAGTCATGCAACCTAATTATTGATTGATTGTTGGATAACCTATCCCTGAACCTAAAGGGGGTCCCCCTTCACTAGCCAATGTGCTTGCATTGAATGAAGACAGTTGCTTTCTTGAATGAGAAGACTTTCTAGTATTTGTATTTCTTGTTGAGATGATATATTAAGATTGAGACCCAAATGCACCAAATTCACTTGTAAATGCATGCATTGACGATGAAAAACCTTGACTCCTAGGTAGCCCTGTAGCATCAAATATTGTTCTTAAACTCTTTGATGATATGTCACAATCAGAAAGAATTTCACCCAATGTATGAATGAGAAAATCCACAGCATAAATATTATCTATAATGTGCATGCATTTATGGTATTCATACTTTGGTCTGAAGTCCAAAGCCTTGTTAATAAATTTGTTTGCAAGAGCAGCTTTAACACCAAATGGAGGATTCAGGATTTCAATGAGATTTTAGCCTAGACAGATTCAAATCTAGATTACAAGTTACAACTACTATTATCACAGGTCAACCATCTAACAAACAAGATACCAACCAGCTTGTAGATGAAGATCAACCACTTGGGTGAAACAGAGGACCTAAACAACATTAGGTATTCATTACAAATATTAACCGAGAAAAGTAAAGATCAATCATGCATCACAGAAGGTTACTCAGACAACAAACATATTATACAGAAGTTAATCCATTCAATCAACCAAGAAAATGTTCAACCAAACAAACACGTTTGTGATTTAGTCAAACACACGTGAGAAAAGTCAAAGAAGGTTGGTCGGCTCCATGAAAGTGAGGTGTCATTGATGCACCTGCCAAGGTTTAAATCTCCCCAAAGACATTTTCCCCTCGTGGGACACTTGTGATAGTGCTAGTGCTTATGCTTGTGTTTATAGATGGGGCCAGTTGTAAGTCACAAGTGAATTTGGTAGAATAGATGTCTGTCAATGGTGTCTGCTTAGCCAAAGGATGCTCTCGTAGCCTGTGAGACCCTTTTTTCCACATTCTAATATTGTCACATGCCCCAATTTGAAAAACATTTTATGTTTTAAGAAACATTATGTTACATTTTATGTTAAAGTTTGTAATTAATGACCAAGTGGGGTCAAGGATAATTTAATGTAATTGTTGAATATTTTATTAATAAATAAATGAAAGATGAGACAACAGCTTAGGGAAGCTTTTAAATGAGTGTTTTAATGGTCACTTGATGGAGAAGGCTAGGTTGAGAGCATATTGACACTTGGCAGCATCCTCAAACTACTTCTAGCTATTGTAGGTGGAAGCTTCCCTATTTTGTGGTCATGTTCTCCAAGAAAGTGGAACAAGAGCAGGTGGCTCATTTTGTAAAAACTGACCCAAAATACCTAGGCATGCTAATAAACTTCCCATTGAATATAGTTGAGGCTTCTCATTATGGATTTGTGAACATTCTGAGTGAATGAAGTGCACAAGAAAAAATCGATGGAGGGGACTAGCTGAAGTATGTTTTGAGTGAAAAAAGTGCTGAAGACCTAAACTAGTGCAGCTATTCTAAGCTGAGTTCATATTGCTGCATGTAGAACTGACTTACTGCTGAACACTCAGTGGAGTTGTAGAGGATTACTAGACTACATCTCTCACCCAGTACTTCTACCAGGTCAACCAAGAGACAAGCTCCGAGGTCCTGAGAATTGTAGTCTATATTTTCTCTAGGAGTTGGTTGGGAGGAACAGGTTCCTTAAGCTGTTGTCACCTCATCTATATTTCCAAGTTCTACTTGTTTTATTCAGCTATCTAAGTATTTACTGTTATTTGGAAAGTTTAAGTTTAATCAATGATATGTTATGCTTCTGTTCTTATTGCTGCTAGGGTTAGTTAGGGGAAATCTATATGCTGTGAAAAGATAGTAAGTTCTGAACTAGCTAGATTAGGCTAAATGATTAGAAGAATTTCTAGTTTAACTGATATATAGAAATAAAATACCTAAAATGTATTTTTCCACACCTTTTATAAGGTAGTACTCTAGTACAATAGGTTAGTTTAATTTCAGATAAAGAATCGAATGAAGTATGCATGCATATGAAATTATTATATTCTACAGGTTCATATGTATAAATTGTTTGTATGCTTTCTTTTATACTTTTCATTTAGTTAGAGTACTTGAACAAAATAAACAAAAACTATTAGGAAAGAGCTAAGGGTATACAATAATAGTTTGTGTAATGGTTTACACAGTAGATAAAATTATTTTTATAAGTCTATTTTTTTTAATAATTAACTGTTATTATATAAACAGGAATTAGCCTTAACTAAGACTAACTTAAAGAAACAGTGTACAAGGCCAAAACATTTACTAAATAAATTCATCTAAGTAAAAATGCAAACTAGGGTAACCCCAAAAATGCAATACTAAGTCTGTAATTATTCTAAGAAGGATTAGGATTTATAAATAAACCTGTTTAAAAGAACTGTAAATATATATACAAACCAAATTATACACCCCTTCTTATTTGAAAGGAAATTGTAATTTTTACTTCTGATATAAAGAAAAACCTATTTACTCTATCATATGTAACCATAAAAAACAATTGGATGACTGTATGAAATTACCGACATTTACTCATAAGCAACATTAGTAAATAAAAACCTGTTATCATATTATCACATTCAGAGAATACAGTAAAGAAACTAGGTTAATTAATCTATTTTCGTTTCCTCTATTTATTTACTACAGAAGTTTAGTACTGACAGTAATAACTAATTTATAACCTGAAAACCTACTGTCGAAATCCTTAAATGTAATTTTATACTAAAAACAAAATAATTATCCAATTACTCAACCATAACCTCTGATAGGTTAATTTTCAACATTAAATAACCAAAATAACAAATTATTACAAGACTTCCTTCTTCAATTTAAAAACCACATATAATTATATATATTAATGGAGCATAATTACAATCAATAAGCTATGAGCTTATTAAATGGAAATTTAAACAATATATTAAAAAAATAGTAAATTGTAAACATAACAGTTACGGACCTATGGCCTTATACATCATTGAGTCAAGGCTTAAAAGCCTGATCGAAAAAAAAACAACATAACTATAAACAAAATCCAAGACTGAGAAGGCATTTGTCTCGGCTGTGAAAGCCCTAACCCTTCTTTTCTAAAACAGCCACTAGGGATTCATAAAAATGGAACCAAACATCTTGTAATGGCCCCTGGCCTTTCCAAACTTTTACAACACAGTACATCACAGCTGAGCTGAAAAATCCAGTAAAACAACAAACTCCATCAACTAATTATCAACACCATATACCACTGTCGGAGAAACTCAGTGAAACCGAGGCTTACCAGAAGAGTCATTTTGGTGGAGCTCCATCGCTTGGTATCTTTCAACTCAAGATCCATCATTTGGATGGGAGCCTGTGAAAAAAAAGGAAAGAACCACAGTTACTTTAAAACCCTTTGTAGCGAATTGATAAACTTTAATACTGCAAAATAGGATAAAAACTGAAGGATTCATACCTGGAATTAAATCTTTGACATCGTTGTAAACAAGGCAGTTATTTTCAAACCCTAGCCACCATTTTCAAAGACAACGAGCTCCATGAGGTACTATCAAAAGAAGAAACACAGTGCTTAGAGTTCCAGATCGAACTCCCCAAACCACGATAGAGCAGGATAAAATGCCACACTGACAGTTCGGCAGTAAGAATAGTTAACCCCTAATCCAACAAGAATACACTACGACAACCCAAGAGCCATGCTCACTTCCATAGCTCACCAAATCACTAGGTATTTGCTAAAAACACTCACAGATTCAATGTAACAATAGAAGCATCATTGTTGTAGAGTTGAGCAATGACAATGAAGGGTATATCCACAGAACAAAGTTAATCACCCAAGTGCAACTCTTTATGCAGTTTAAAGAAGGATAGCGACAACGAAGTTCACTCTGTGGAGTGACAAATAGGCCAAGCAACCATGAACTCATGGCCTCTCTTCCATAGAAAGGTAAAGTTTAGGTAAAGCAAGAATTTAGGGTTTGAAAGAAATTTATATGGCAGAAACTCCAAAGTCAAAACCCTATCGATTAAGCATCGAACACGTAGCTCCAAATCTTTATGCTAGGATGGGTTTGGTAATATAGTCGAAACTCTTTGATTTTTCAACCTGCACATTTCAGTGTAAAAATTAATACCATATTATATTTTGTCTTGACTTCGTTGTTGTTGCTAGGGTTTATGATTTTTCTTACCATAGAAAATAACATGGGAGTTTGTAATTGGACTAGGTTTTAAATATAAGCTAAAAACCATGAAATTGTATAAGAAAATTATGCTACTCACATAATAAACAATGTTGTGTAATTAGGTTTTAGGAATATACAAATGAAGAAAGGAATCATTTGGAAATAAATACTTATAACCATAGAAGATACCTTGTTAGGACTTTAGTCTAGGTATTAAACTATGGACACTAGCATATGATTTAATCAATAAAACCCTTATGAGGTGAGAAAATCATACAAAGAATAATAGAATAGACCTCCTTCAAGAATAATTCTTTTATATTAAAATATAAGGGTAACAACACTTTGGTTTAAAGAAAAACATTGGTATCAAGGCATCTCAAATTTGGTAAGTATTTGAGTAGTTATAACTATCCTTTATACTAAGTACTAGTTTCCATGTGTGGTTATTAGACAAAAGTATTTTATGACTTCAATGTGATCATAGATCTTCTAGGTTACTGTAACTCTTTAATGGTAAAAAGAAATTTGTTCCACAAGATGCATCTACTAGAATTACATACAAGTTTTCAACCAAAAATCACAGGTTGAAAGTTAAATGAACAAGTTCTATGATAGTAAGCATAACTGAGCTAAATCCAGTTTATTAAAATATTGTTATTACTAACAATTATGAAGATTTCAAACAATAAAGATCAACGATACCTCTTACTTGGCTCAAGATGTAAAACAAATAATTTATCTAGCAATTTAATTTATGCTAGTGGAGATGATAAATCTCGATCTGGAAAACTGGTAACAAACTTCTTACCTGTAAAAGACTTGAAACATAAGCATCACTTCACTACATTAGCTATAAGCTAAGTAAGCCTCGATCTCAACTGAAGTTCTTTCCTACTTTTCATAAGACAGTAAAACAAACTTAGTACTAGAATTTTAAACATATGTTTTACTACCGTTATATAAAGCCGTAATTCAATTCCTTAACATGGAATTATGAAAACAATCTGGTAAGTAAACAAACTAGAGTCTTACAAAATAGTTAGTTCTAATTTAATACGGATTAAAGTAACCGTTAGCAGTTAATTATTTCTTAGGTAATGACGACTGTAAACATTTTATGCTACATGAAAAATTTTAAATTTTTACGATTTTTAAGGAGTATTACAAATATATCACATCAAATCGTTTCTACTTTTTGGTGTTCATTGAAATTATATCAATCAAAAAACAAAAAACAATAGAAAGGTCAACCAAGTACTAACTAGATCAATCACAATGTCCAAAAATATTAATCAAATGTTCAAAGTCAATTATCTAGAACAATGTTTGATAAGAATTTCATAGTTTGGCAAGGGCAGTATTATATGAGATGCAATCATTAGGGATGCAATACCTGAAGGAACTGTTAAAAATACATGGAAATTGTCAGCACAGATCCATGATAATATTACTTGGACTTGGAGAATTCATATCCTGTAGCAACCCATAGATTAGAGTAGGAGCTCTATATTTTGATATATCAACCAACACAACAAAGCTTGCAGATAACAGAAACCAACATCATTAAAAATAGATTGTGGATTTATGGGAATGCTCCCTTGGAGAATACGACACATTTCTCCACCATTAAACCGCCTTGTCCCTCCAATCTTGGGTCATTTTCGACTATAAATTAGTAGTAACAAGACATAATATTTGAATATGGGCTGAATCTAAGGGTTGAAATACATTTTTGGGCATGTTTCAATCTTAAAAGGTGATGAATAACAACATAAAACTAGCTTTGGTAAGTTCCAGTCCAATTTAGATGGTTAAAGCTCCAATTTTGGGCATGAGCAGGCATGGTAAGAGAACTCAATTCTCATTTACAAACTATTTGGAGGGGTTTTGAGTGCATTGTGTGCCCTAGAATAACAATATACAAATTTGATATAGCCTTTTGCATTAGGGAAGGTGCCAAAAGTATAAACAATAGTCATAAAAGACTTAAAAAATCCAGGTTTGATGTGTGTTAGGGATTCATGTGTATGAAATGAAAGCCCTATAGGGGGTGATTTACCTGTGTGACCATTCATGCCTTGTTTGGAGTATTGTTCAACCTGCGTGGGGCACTCATGGCAAGTTTAGATAGATTTGCATGGTAGATTGTGAAGCAATTGTTGTTGCAGCAGTTGGATCCTTCAGTCGGGTTGAATCCTTGAATCATTACACAAGTGGAATCCAACAAAGCATTTGCTCTATATCTCTATGGAATTTAACCTAATAAAGATGCACGATATGGAAATTTATGAGAATTTTTGGAGCTTGGGTCTCCTTTTGTTCAGTATATGTGACTTCAAAAAGATTTGTGTATTTCCTTAAGAATATTGTTAACGTCCCTCTTTTTCAAATTAGAAACATCAACAGAGAACTCCATGGGGGTGCTACTCTATCTAGATTGAGTTGTAGAAGAAGGTATGTGATCTTAGATTAGCAATTTACAGCTTCCAACTCCATTTCTAGCAAGATGCTTGGTGTTGTTCCTAAAAACTTGCCCAACTTTGGAGTTGAGGCTTCTTCATTGTTGTTTGGAAGGCCAAACCAAGCTCAACCTGCCCAGAATTGTTGTTGTATGTTGCTATTTATTACCTCAGAACTTAGCCAATTTAAAAAATGGTTGAAGTTTGATGGTATAAACAATGCTCAGACTCACCCAAGACTTCTTTATCATGCCTAGAGGTTGTTCATGCCCTTTTTAACTACCTAGAATGCACTCAAACCTGTCCAGAAATGTTTTTGAGTTCTTGTTACAGATGAGTTTGGGTGAAATTATGCCTCTTTAACTCTGTTATGCGCCCAAAATTGACCTTACATGTACCCATGCCTTTGATCTATGGTTTTACATGAACCCAGATTGCCAAAATGTACCTAGATCTACTCTGTCCGCCACTTCTATCCTCAAAACAAGCCCAAGTTTGATTCTCTCACTCTGTCTCTACCCATAGACCTAACATTAATTCAATTTACTCACATTTCGACTGCTGGAGTAGAAGGTTGCTTTCTGCTCCTAGACATGCCCAGAACTACTGGTGCTACTGATTGAGGTCTGTAATGCACCTAGAGGCTAGAACTGCTCCCAAAATGTTGTTTGGAGGCTAAGAACAGTTCATATAATGTCTAGGTTTGGGATTTATGGTTGTTTTGATGCCCATGTATGTTACTCTCATGTTGTCTTTGCCAACAATCAGCCCAAAATTAGAAATCAATGTTGTTTTAGGGCTGCTTGAGGCCACAAATAGACCTAGAATTGCCCATAGTGCTGTAAAAATGGTATAGACCTATCTAAAAAGTAATCTTTATCATAGGACAAAGATTTCTATTACATTTACCAATTACAATAAATATTTGTCATAGGATAAATATTTCTAGAATTCCTTTTCTTGTAATTGGTAATAGCCCCATTAAGTTGGGATCACTTAGAATACTAGGAAATATTGGGACACAATATACTATAGAAGATGGGCGAGAAAATGGATCAAATGAAGACTAGACTAAAGGAAGATAAAAATTGTTAAAATAACTATAACAATACAAAAGGGGACTTACTTACCTATAGTTGGTTTATTGGTGTCTCAAGCCCATCTTGATGAAGAAATGGTTTCCTAGAAGATCAAGTTTAAACTCTTCCTAGATTAACCAGCTTAAAAAAAAAAGAACTATAAAGATAACGAGAGGGTTTTTTGTTCTTCTCATAGATATGAATATTTTATTTTGGAAATTTATCTGACCTATATGCTTAGTGGGGACGAGTACTGAAACCAATAAATACCTTTGTGTTGTTGCAAAAGGCTTATCCTTGTAAGTTAATATAAAGTACAAAGAGTAGGCCTTTACATCACTAATTTTCCTCTTTCCACCATAGTGAGGGAGGAAAGCATATCCAACTAGGTTGTAATAGTAGAGGACATAGTGTACTCTCATAGAAATGCACTTAACATAAATTTTAGTTTCTTAATATTCCAAAAAACTTTGGAAATCCATTCAATTGAAGCCCTTTTTAGGATCCTCAAAGTTGCTTTATATCATTTTTTCCATGAAAGAATTTGTATAAATTAATAGGTTTCATAATTACACATGTCTCCATATGATTTTATATATGGAAGGCCTTACATAACCCCTCTAAGTTGGAATCACTTAAAATACCAAGCAATTTTGGGACTCAAGATACTACAAGAGATGGAAGAGCAAATGGCTAAGACAATGATTGTTTAAAGAACTATGCGAATACAAAAGGGGACTGATTTCCATGTAGCTTATTTAATGGTGTCTCCAACCCATCTTGAAGAAGAAATGGCTTCCTAGAATATCAAGTTGCAATTCTTCCTAGATAACCAGATTCAGGAAATAAAATTATAAAGATAACCAGAAGGTTTTCCAGTTCTTCTCATAGAGATGAATATTTCAATTTGGAAATGTCTATGTCCTATATGCTTGGAGGGGAGGTGTGATGAAACTATTAAATACTTTTTTGTTGTTGTTTCAAAATGCTTAGCTTTATAAGTCAATATAATGTACAAAGAGTAATCCTTAACATCATTGAATTTCCTCTTACCACCACAATGAGGAAGGAAATCATATCCAAATGGGGTGTAATAGTAGAGGACACAATGTACTCTCCTAGAAAGGAACTTAGCATAAATTTGAGCTTCCTAGTATTCCAAAAAACTTTGGAAATCCATTCAATTGAAACCCTTTTTAGGATCCTAAAAGTTTCTTTATATCTCTTTTTCCATGAATAGGATAGAGTAGTGATCCAGAGGACATGCCAAATGGACACTAATAAATTTCACCCAGATCATAGCATAATTGCTTCTCAGCTCACAGAATTAGCCTAGAATTGGATTTCTGCTCATTCTTTGCTGCTAAAACACGCCCAAAACTACTGTTCAATTACATAAGTCAGCCCAAAATATGGATAGGAGGTTTATTTTTTCTACTAGACATGCCCAGAACTGCCTGAGATCATTTGCATGAGTTCAATCACCAATAGAGGCCTCTTCAAACTTTTTCTTCCACCTTTTTTTTCCCATGAAAGATGGCACCAGAAAATTATTAATATATAGTGATGTAAAATTTCTTAGTTAGGCATATATATTATGTTGAGTTCTTGGGATTAAACCAAATGGAAGACTTTAAAATTGTCTGACACTAGTGAATCATTCACCCATTATAAGGGAGAGAGGTGATAGATTTTAAAATCATTAGTGCTTTTCATCCTCGAGGATGGAGACAATCCATCTTTTCAACCCTCCAGTGCATTGACTTTCTACAAGGAATGGAAGTCAGCCATTTCTCCACCTATATAGACTTAAGCTTCTTGTACAAAGCATGATTTGCACTTGTATGAGGATAGCCATTTTCCAATTCAATACTTTAAGGGTTCAACAATAAGAGCGACATACTGTTCTGCAGCCTGCTTCAACCAAAATATTGGTATCTTCTTCCGTATCCATGATTTTATTGTAAGCTCCATGCATGAGTCAGCAAAGCAAGCCCCAGTAAAGTTCATGGTTCCAGCCAGAATATATGCCATCATAGCCTTAAAATGCATATTGTAGAGTATTTTTACAAATTAGATGATGTCCCCACTACCAAGTACCTCCAAATTAAGACCAAAGGTGGCTGTTAACCCTCTAATAGAAAAAGGAAAATCTTCACAAGTGGAACGAAGGAAGAAAGTGCAAGAATGAATTAGGTTGTATAGGGTTGGAAATTAAAACATGGACTTAAAATATGGATTCACATAAACTTTGTTGAAAATTAATGGATGGTAGTCTAGACATATATATGCCAAAATGAATAGCACTAGAGGGATGGAATTATGAGGGATTGATGTCTAGAGAAGGAATGTTTTCTCCTTGTGTTGCATAAGTAAGTATTGTGGTTTTCAAACAATTGATCCAACATAAAATTTCAATAGTGGTATACTTAGTAAATCCTACCTTTTCCTTTCAGTTATAGAAATTGTCCTGATAATTCTATACATCCTTATTCACCTTAGTGGTGCCATAGGCTAGCTAGGGTGTGGAATGGAGATTGTAGTATAAATGAAACAATCATTCCATGGCATTTTTAGGTCTACGTTTCCTTTGTCTATCCTCTATGTTTCCTCATTTCTAGCATATTATTTCACCTTAGATCTACAAACTCAGGAATGCATTATTTATTTTTTCCAAAACCTACAAACCCTAATTTCCCTATTGTTTGTCTATTGTTATCTCTCATATACCTCTTAATGTTTGGTTGTAACCTTAAATGATGGATCCATTCCATTCCGTTCATGAAGAATTCCATTCAATTGAACCCTAAACATGAAGAATTCCATTCAATTCAACCCTAAATGATGGATCCGGATGCAACTGATACAACCTCAAAACCATAATGGCTATCAGGACAAGATTCAGACGGGACAAATCAATCATTTCCAGCAATGTAACTTGGGGAAAAATTCCATTTCCTTGTTTAAACATTTTTCTTCATGTCAAGCTGAGAATATTATGATGATGGATGTGACTACATATCTCTCTTGAAGATATTGTAGATACAATGTCTAATTCTAAAAGGCCTCCTTGGGCCTCCCAACCTGGGTCTCACTTGTACAAGTTGTAGATCAGCATAAAACCTTAGCTTGTTTTTAAACAAGTGTTTAGCCTTGAATATCCACATCTACAATATGAAGGATTTGTTAAACATTAGTAAGTACCCTTATTTTAAAATTGTTCTTCAATGACTGAAAATGATCATGCTTGATGACAAAAAGAGGTATAGTCCAGAGAGTAACATCTGAGACGTGTGCATTGAGTTATTGGGTTCATTGGATATAGGGTTAAACACTAAAACTAGGAAGCGTAAAACCATGGATAAAAATATGATATTCATAGAAACTTGTGTAAATATCAAGAAAATAGTTAATGACAAAATGAATAGATAAGGATTGATTTATTCGGTACATTGGATACAGGGGTAGAATATATTATTAAACATTTGTTACAATTTTATAACATTTAGTTTAGGAGAGGGTTCTGATGAGTTGGAAGTTTTTCTAAGTTATATGTAAGCCTACGGGTGTAGAGTAAGGAGAGAGGAGTGGCCAAAAAAATGAATAATTGGGCCAATGTAGACTGGAGAATTGACCTAGAAGTTGTGTGACTAGGTCGGTGTAGTGATAGAAGCTCTTAGAATGTGAACTCATCTATAGAGGTTGGAGAAAGTAATGCATTTCGTCGGATATCCGACATATATGCTATACTACCGACATCTTCAATTCGTTTATATGACTTTAGCCATGTCTATAGGGAGCACAATATGAATGTAGACCATTTATCCAAGGAAGCATTGAATATGAAGGCTGGCCTCCTCTTCTTCTCGTAACTTTTAGAAGGAGAAATCATTGAGGAAGGCATGATACAATTAATTTAAGATATTTTTTATCTGTGTGGCATAGCCCTTTTTGGTTCTTTCTACTATGGGATACATCAGCATCTTTCTTGTTTTAGCTGGGGATATAGAGTTTGTTTTCATCCCCTCATGGGTGTGTTTTCTCCACCCTCGATGACTCCTTGGATAAGCTGTTTGGGCTCCTTATGTTCTCTGTGTGGTATTGCTACTTCAGTTTAATGATGGGATTGCGGGTTTTGTCCCTCCCCTTCAGATAGTTTTTGATACTTATGATCTCCACTCATTAATGGACTGACTTATTGCCAGGACTATGTAAAAGTTACCTTTTATTCACTATTGAATATCAAGAAACACCTCTTTTTCTTCTGAAAAGAAGTTATAGAATATTTGCAAATGATTTTATCACATATATTGAGATCCGTAAAATGGGTCTTTTATGTTTTTGGGTGAGGAAACAAACTAAGTTAAAATAGGTACACCTAAGAATATTGTAAAAAATATAATTTGTATTTTGAGATTAATTGGCTGAAGCATTTGATATGGAATGACTTGATATCTATATCGTGTTAAAGGACTATGTGATGAATTGTTATACTAGGGAATTATTGATATTATTTAGGATAATGATATCACTATTATGTCATGTTTATAAGTCTTTCTGATTTTTTTTCTGGTATTTTTATATTATTTGCCAAAAAAAAAATTCGGGCATGGTGCAGGTAGAACCAAACAGGTATTTTTCAGACCTGTCTTCCTACAACAAGGGGAGTTTGGGAATGCTAGAGGAAAGTGATACATTCAGTAGGTCTATAAGGGCTAGATCAACTAGATGTCATAAGATCAAAATAAAATTCAATAAATGCATGGAATTTTTTCTCAGAGGAGGGGGTCATGTTCCTATGATGATGAGATAGTAGGAGATATCGAGGTGCCCTTAAGGTACAAACACCTAGTGAAACAATGGGTACCTAGGGATATTCCTCAAGTAAACACTTATTTTTGTGTGAATGAGAGGATATATAGAATTGCACCATCGTCATTACATGGATTGAGGTTGTTTTGTATGGATGGCATAAAGGTTGGATACAACAAATGTACAGAATTGATGGAGTATGTTGGACCCTCTTACAACTACAGTGATTGGATGTTCCTGGTCCAATATATATGAAGTATGCATAGATATGGGTTGTCAGCAAATTATATACAACTAAAAGACAAAGATCAAAATAAAGGAGCAACGTTGTACATTGACGGAAGGCCAAAAATAACTGGGAATAATGCGGGGTTTATAAAAAGTACACCACCAGGGTCTACACTTAAGCAACCCAACTGCATATTTGAGTCACATGAAGGAAATCCTGTCTTTGTATGTGCCATTAAATCAATAGTTGTTGGGGAAGAACTGCTTATTAATTATGATTTGAATCGTGTAGATACAAACACGGTTAGTATGGCTTTGGTACATCCAACAATTTACCCAACCTTTTATTAATTATTTTAAGATCTATACGAAGTTTTGTTAGCATATAATTATAATTGTCTATTAAATTTCCTATATTGATTTCGCAGGGAGGTGATGGGGAGCTCATCACCCCAACAGAAGGTGAGAGGAGTACATGATCCACGAGGCAACAGGTATACATCAAAATGTTATGTTTTAAAATTGTTTTAGTGAATATTTGTGTTTAGTTAGTTAATTTTCAGTATGATTTTTATGCAGGGTTCTCTCAGGGGCACCTCCCTCACAGAAGATGTTAGTATACTTGCATCAAGGTGGCAGGTATACATCGATATTGCCATTGTAAAAATTTAGGATGACAAACAGATCTGTTGTTATGTATTTTCATTAGTATATTCGGTTCATTTATATAATCTTATCTATTTTCAATGCAGAGTGTTGATTAGGGAAGCCAACCGGCTATTGATCAGTCGACTGTAGCATCGGGGAAACAGGTAAACATGAATGTAATTCTACATTTTAAATACTTTAAAATTGTACACATGTATATCATGTATCATAATGTTTATTTTTTATGTATTTTTTCATTTTTATGTTTGCGATCATGATGATAATTTTGTCTACTTTTTTTCCAGGTTGATGATCAGGGAAAGTCCCTAACTATTCATCAGACAACTGGAGCCTCGAGGAAACCTATAAACCTAAATGTAATTCTGCATTCTAAATACTTCAAAATTGTACACATATAAAACATGTAGCATAATGTTTATTTTTGTTATGTATTTTTTAGTTTTTACATATTGCGTTCATTGTGATAATGTTCTCTACTTTTTTTGCAGGTGGATGATCAGGGAAAGTCCCCAGCTCTTGATCACACCACACCCTCATCTAGGCATCAAGTAAACCTAGATGTAATCCTAGGAATCTATCATGATAGACAATTTTTGTTAAAATAATTTTTTGTGCAGACTATTGCTTCAAAGACTAAGCAATGTTTTATATATTTTTGTTGCAGACAGGGGATTTGGTTTATGAAACACCAACTCAGCATTATTTACAGTTTGATGTCTCCTAGTTGATGAAATATAATGAAATTAGTAGGTTTACAGACCCATTGAGGGTGCTATAGAATACCATTGAAAAACAAAATGAGGAACTGGTTCTTCTGTCATTGACAGTTCCACAAACAGAAGAGATCAAATCAAATATTCGATTGTTGTTCCAAAGATGTTGACAATTGCAAGTAAGTTCTGGAACCATAATGTAAATTCATTTAGAACTTTATAATTTTTAATTTTATATGATATTGAACTTATAATACAATGGTTTGTATTTACAGAAAATTATGCAGCTTAACAGTGGTGGTCAAGGAATTGTTGGTCCCAGTGACCAAACCACTCCACATACACCACATATTGCTCCCTTTTTGTCCACTGAACAGTTGGCAACACGCTCTGCGACACCCCCAAGGTCAGCAGAGGGTGCAACCGATGCTGACTGACCCACAACAGATGTTGCCAAATAAGGGGTGGATGTAGGGTTAGATACTAATGCTGATGCTGAAGCAACATTTCCTGGATCTCCTCATGTCACTAACATTGGTTCAATAGTGACGACATTTTTGGTGAACGAAGAACTTGTTCCAATAAAGATAGAGAAGATTCTAGGTGATTATAGATTGTTCAATTTAATTTTTATAATTTGTGTCTAATATACCGATAATAATATTTTTTGCAGGAAATTATGTATTTTATAAAAATATAAATGATTTGTCCTTGGAGATCTTCGGGCCCACCATCCACACAAGGTGGGACAAACAGGAAAAATATTTAAAGGATGAGTTGACTAATCACTTGGTTATTCTGTTCGGAAAAGATAACTTCGATACATAGAAGGTCCTACAGAAGGCTGGACAACATCTAAATATTGTTCAAGACCAATATAGGGTTCACCTAGAAAATAAACCTAAGTATGAGCGCCCTCCGATAATTCCATCAAGGGAGTGGAAAGCCCTGGTGGAATATGGAAAAGAGAAGGGTCTGAGAAAAGTAGGAAAGATACAACCAGGAACAGGGAGGTATGAAGTACATTCCAAAATGTAATGGTAAGCCTTATTATTATTAGTTTTTATATCGAATTTGGAACATCGAATGACGTAATTCAACACTTGATTGGGCTGTCGGAAACATCTAAGGCCACCAAGGAAAGAATATAAAAAAATGGTCAACACAAGCTTGGGCCTAGAGGTTATTAGAATTTGGAGGCCCGATATGTAAGTCTCAAAAACCCGAAACTACATCCAAATAATATATAGAAAAATATTTTCATTTTATTCTAGAAAAAATGTAAAAGTAATGAGATCATGCAAATATGCAGGCCGACTGGTTCAAATAATTTCCCACTGAGGAAGACATGAAGCTTGGCTTCGAACAGGGATTTGACACCGTTGTTGAACGTCAGAGAAGCTTGTCTGGGCATATTGCACGATATTCTGCTGATCCATTTGGTGCGCAAGTATATAAAAACTATATAGTTTAATGATAATTTATTAATTCTCATGCAATTCATTCGTTATAAAAAAAAATGAACATAAATTATTTATTCCTTTTTTAGCAGGAAAGTAATGATCATGTTCATGTTGAGGATGTATACCAACCAGACAAAGATCATGCTTCAATTCCTAGTAATGAATTTTTTAATATGCTACTTTGTTGTATAGATAATTGCAGATGATGAACATTAATTCTAATTCTCCACAGTTCAACTATAGAGCATGTAGATGCAGATAACACTGAACAGATTGAGCCTGTATAAGATAATGATGAACATGCTAATGTGCCCATGCCAGGTAATAAAAAACCTTTGTAATGTTTTTTTAAATGAATTACTTGTATTTATAAAAATAAAATAAAAATTAATGAAACATTTTGACATTATTGCAGAAATTCATAGCCCCTCGCCGCAAGTTCAACTTTGTGAGCAGTCTAGTAGGGAGACCGATGATAAGATTCTGGATGATGTGCTTCTGACTAAATATTTAAAGAGAATAAAAGTATAAAGGAAGTGACTAAAGAAATTTTGAGTAATTCTTATTTATAATAAAAAAATTTACATGGTTTTTTCCTCTATTTCATGAATGAATGGTTGAATGAATGCTTTAATGAATGGTTTACTGATTTTTTTTATCCACTATTGACTAAATGAGTGGTTTAATGAATGGTTTAATAAATGTTTTTCTTAGCTGTTGAATGATTTAATGAATGGTTTAATGAATGTTTTTTAAAGCTGTTGAATGATTGAATGGTTTAATGAATGATTTAATGAAATCTTCTTTCAGCTATTGAGTGAAATAATTTTTAGTAAATTGTTATTTTCAAGTAGATGCATTGGGTTTGGGGAATTGAGAGTGATGTGAGGGGGGGGAGGGGCCATAAGAGCTTCCACCTTCACATGGTTGGTCCTGTTTAGTAGAGAATATTAAATTATTCTTGAAACGGAGAGGATCTCTATGAATGGTAAGGAAGAATACATTAAAAACAGTTATTTCTATAATTGTAGTGTTTAAATTTTACTATTGCTATTTGACTCCTCCATTGGAACTTGTTACAGATACCGTTGAGAAACATTTTCATAGTTAAGAGGAAATAAATGGCGTTTTGATGCGATCGATGGCCTTATATACATAGTGTTTTTGGTTCTCCATGTTTTATCGAGTGATCTATTATTAACAATTAATTTACTTGAATAGGTGAATAGTATTGTAGTTTACATTGTAATAGTATTGTATTTATTTAGGTTGGTTTTGTTATTTTCATAAACAGACAAATATTTATTTGATGGGTCCTAACATGAATTATTGCAACAGGAAAAAAATTGAAGTATGTTGAATGATGTTTTGAAAGGTAAAGCAGAAGAGGACAGTGTGAAGCTCCACAAATCAAGGTATAATTATATTTTCTTTTATTTGATTGAATTGTGTATTGTGTATTTATGCATGTGCACACACACACATTTAGTTGATGATGGTGATTACCATACATTCAGGCTAACTTTGTTCTATTTGATCTATAAACTTACCTTAATTAGTTTGATTTATCAAGTTGTTTCTATGATTGAATAACTTGGAAAATAAACTTTTGATTTTTATGAGTTAGTAAGTTGTAGAATCCAGTCTTTTCACAAATATTTTTAAAAATAGATCTAATGTATTTGTAGGCCAAGAATTCCAAGACAGTAATTTTATAATGTATATATATATATATATATCCTTTCCTTTATGTCATTCTAGTAGTATCACTAGAGTATGGTACTGGTGAGCTATTAGAAAAACCTATTCTTTGCTTGAGTGTATGAGGGTGGGGCCAAGTTTCTTTTTGGGTTTACCATCCATAAAAGGATGAAACTCTTCTTTCTAGTGCAACATCTCTAGGCCAGTGCCTTGTCAATTTCATGGAGAAATTATACTCCTAAAATGCTCTGAATATTAGGTGAGAAGGACTCACTGCCACTCCCCTCCCCCCTTATTCATTATCCATCCTAGCCATCCCATCCATCCTATCCAACTAGCCATCGATCCCAACAAGACCAGCAACACCATCCATCCTAGTGACCCCATCCATCATATCTAGGAATATCAACAACCATTGAAGGGATATCTTCCCGACTTACATCACGTTTCTATTTTGCTAGTTATCTTCTTCTGAAGCTAGGTTTGTTGATGACGGGATTTACTCACCTACAAGGTTTCCTCCATCATCGTATTTCCCATTTAAAATATATATATATACATTATAGTCCCCGGCTTCATTATTGATTATATTAATTGAATCTACACGCTCATAGGCTCCCTGGACACCTTGACCAACTTCTTCTATTTAGAAAAATTCATCTGAAACCTCCATTATTCCCTCTTTCATTTGTGAGCTTGAGTCAGTTCATTGCTTCAATTTCTATATCCTTCTGACTTTGGCAGTTATTAGTTCTGTCAATTTTCTACATGATGGTACTATTTAATATATGTCATCTTTGTTTATGCACTTTTCTTATTTGTAGCCTTAAATTTTTCACATTCACGCTTTTCTTTTCTTATTTTGAATTTTTTGGGGGGATTTTGCTCCTTAAACTTGGATGATATTTGCTTCTTTGCAACCTCCACAGGGATTTTGTGGGAACTGGGTACATAGCCTCAGTATGGTTGTATTCATGGCTTGATCTACATCTGAAAGGTAGGTTTTAATAGTCCACCCAATATGATGAAATTATTTTGATATATCATTAATCATGAGTGAACCGTCCACATATCCCACAGATCGAACGTTGATATGTAGTGCACGAAATCCCTTGTTCTAATAATGATATTGTTGGCAATGAACAAATGAAAGATTAATTTGTGGAACTGAGCAATGAATAAGTAACAGCGTTAGGTATTGTTTATTTTTCCCCAAAGAACTTTATCCCACATCCAGCATTCAATTAAGTTTTAAAGTTTAAATTGACGAGACTTTGTGAAGTTAGAGATGAGTTGTGCAATTATATTACCCTGCGATCTTAGTCAATGAGTTTGCTCGGCACATGGACTATGCCTTGTCGCAGGACTTGGCTTTGGTGCATGTCAATCAAACCGTGATATTAATATAATGATACCCAACTAAACTATTTCCAAGCTCACCATTTGGACCCATATTTTTCTCACCACTTGACCTATTTTCTCAAGCAGTTGACCCAATGTTTTGCAAACTTTCAAACTTTGACTCATAATATTCTTCAATAGAACTATAGGAAATAAAAATAATTTTAATTAGGGAAATTATTTCCAAGCTCACCACTTGGCCTATTTTTCTCAATCGGTTGACCCAACTTTTTGCAAGGTTTCCACTTGGACTCATGATATTTATCAAGATAAATCAACATAATTAATTATGGATGTGATAATTTATTTTCGTAGCAGTGAATCCATTGTGGGGGGGTATGTAATAGTCTGTGGGTGGGTAAAATACAGTTCTATAATATGTTTGTCCTTATGAGTGAGTTTTTGGAATACCTAATGCAAGGACCTAGAGTGGATTCGAACCTATCTCATAAGCTCAACATTGAAAAGAAGATTTGAGAAGTTAAGATAGTTATGAAGAGGTTTATTTTTCATTCTACTCATAAACTGTACTTATTTGGCCATAACTAGTTCCTAAGAAATCCATAAAGTTACATATTCATCAATTGAAATTATATTATTTAAATATCATAATTTATAATATTAAAATTATATTTAATTGCATTTTAATTGCTTCGACCTAAAATCTTTGGAGAATTTTGTCTTTGAACATGGAATCTCCATGAGCTCACACTCAAAGAAAATTTTGCAAAACAATAGTATGGTTTTATAGTCCAAAAGTTATGTCAAACTATGATTTTGGCACTAAAACACAATTGTTCCAAGGATACCTTCACTTAAGTCTAATTAAATGCAAATTCAATCCATAGATGTAGTATACTTCCTTATTGTTTTTAGGTCCGTAACAATAAACTTTCCTAGATTGTTACCAATTTTGGTAAGGGTATCCCATTCTAATATTCAAACAAAATATTGGAATTCTATCCAAATCAAATATTTGTTAATGAATCTATAGGTTGACTAAATCCAAGTTGATATGGATTCATAAAGAGGCAAGCTTCATCCATAAACTAGGGAACTTACCAACAATGTGCACTATGTCATACTCAGCCAAAACTTAGAATAAAAACCCCTCTGCATTAGGTTGGATGGACACCATATCCTCCAAGAAAGAAACCCATAAGTCTTCTATAGATTTTTTAGTGATGACCATAAGCTATGAAACCCTCGTATCATGATATGTAATAGTCCTTGTCCTCCTCCTTTAAGGGTTGTAACTGCTGAACATTACCACTGTGTAGGGTTGATATTATGCCCATATCTACCTTTTCTAGGGTTTTTTCTGCCCAAAGGATTTCCCAGAACTTTGGATTCAATTCCCAAATTCATTCAAAATTGTCCAAACATGACTTGGGATTGACCGAAATTCATGTTTTAGGGTTGTTATTATGCCGAGAATTTTATTTTGAGATATGAATTTCAAGAATCCACCTCATGCTGCATAATATAATTCTGAGAATGACCCTTAGTAAATGCCAAAAATTTGCCCAATGTTTATGATAACAAAGCTGCCATGTTTATGATAATTCGAAGAAAGTTTAGAACTGATCTTTAGCTATTATTGTGTTTACTTCAATGCTAAATTTCAACTTTTGGGGTACCTTTCTTCATGACAAACCCTAAGTATTAAAAGGATGAAATTTTACTATGCACTTTACTATTTTGACATAGTGTATAATGGTAATGTTGATTGATATATATTATGCATGTTGCATTTTACCTTTTATGGTATACATTTTCGTGTCTTTGTTATTGAATAGTTTAGTGAGATCATTTCTACTTGTGAGCTAACATAGCTCACTTTTATCACAAAGGATGGAAAATTTCATAAAGGAAAAATATTAGACTATCCTATTTATATTGTTAGTCATAAATAACTATATCTGAATTCATAGATGTGATACATGTTTTTTTATGTATGACAGATGGGAAGCATGTGGGAGAAAAAAAAATTGATGCGTAGTTTATTCAAATGAGTGATATGCTCAAAGTATACCCAGGTTCAAAGGTCCCAGCTGATGGAATAGTAGTATGGGGTTCCAACCATGTCAATCAGAGTATGATTACTACTGAGTCAGCACCAATGTCAAAGGAGGTTGGGGGGACAATCAAAGGAGACACTATGAACTTAAAAGGGGATTGTCACATTCAAGTGACAACAAGTAGGTTCAGATGTTGCTTTATCTCATATTATTCATTTGGTTGAGGCAACTCAAATGGCTAAAGCCCCAATTCATAATTTTGTTGATTATGTAAGCTCTTGTCAAACATATCTTTGTTAAATCTCATAAATTTAACACAAGCTATAGTGTTTATAAATTGGCCTCATGTTTTACAAACATTTGCAAATAATACTAAGAATTCCTTTGGAAATAAGAAATCAAATTTTGAGATTCATAATAAGATTAAGTAGTCATTTCATTAAACATGTTGTTGTGTTGTACTTGCAGATTGCCAGTGTTTTTATTCTTGTTGTTGTTGTATTGGATTTTGTGACATGGTTGGGCTGGTAATATTTTTCAGATCCCTTCCTAACATAATTTTACTTCAGATCATATGTTCTTATAATTTTATTTTATTTTCATGTTTTATTTTTTTATGTAAAAGAAGAATCAAACAAGTTGATTACTTTAGTGCCAGCTTTCTGTAGGTATCTTGATGGAGTACTTGATTCCTCTCCGAAAGAATGGCTACCACCAGCTAGTAATCACTTTGTTCTTGCACTAATGTTTGTTATCTCAGTTCTTGTCAAGGTAGGAAGTTGATGTGTATGAGAATGATGGGTATGGTCGCTGTTATAATAATCAACCCATATTTACCTACCTTAGACATTGATTAAATCATTTTTTTCTTATTACCTAGTTTCCTAGATTCCACTCTATGCTAGTTGCCTTCTACATGTCATAGAAGTCAACACTTGCTAAAAATGAGTCATGGAGCGCTTGGGAAACCTCTTGGAAACCATATTTAGCATGTTTGTTTTATTCCAGATCCTCCAAATTGCATATCTACTTTTTCTGTAAAGTTGCCTGTTTTATTGGGAATTAAGGCAAAAGGAAAATCTAGACTAGGTGTAGTTGACTTGTTTTTTGCCCACATCATCCTCCATCCTTTTATCCTAATAAAAGAATGTATGAGTTTTCTTTCCATCCCTTATTATCTTTCCTACTTGAATTTTCCAATTTGTGAGCATCTTAGTGGATTTGGAAACTGCTTTATGCACCTATGGGGGATTTGACTAGATTTAGTAAGCCTACTTTTTGACTATTTAGAATGGAATCCTTATGCATTAGAATCTCTCATGTAATTATATATTGCAGCATCCTATTACATCACAAGTTTGGCTATTGTACACTTATTAAATATAGATTAGTGTTATGCTCCAATTTCAGTCTCGATGTTAATTTTGCATGTTTGATTAGCAATTTTGTGAGTGTAATTGTTCTATCACTTGGGTTCAATTTACACATGGTATTAGAGCCTTTGTAGATCAATTTATCTCCTTCCATATTGCTATTACAGGTTTGACATCTTGACTGGGAGTATTTTTTGCTGACTGAAGCGCACAGTTTTTGAGCTATGGACCAATCTCAGAAGATCATCTTGACTCCATTTAATTTCTTTGAATGGAAAGATGAGATGGATATATTGTTGAGAGATAAAGGTCTCTACAGGGTTACTATGGAAAATGAGGCAGAGCCCAATGCAGCTGCAAAGAAAATAAAATGGCACAACATGAGGGATGAGGCCTATGGTGTTTTGTGTCTGAGCATTTCAAGGGACCTCCTCTTCCATCTTGATGGATTGACATCACCTAATGAAGTGTGGGAGAATATTGTAGAGCATTTTGGTAAGAAATATGAGATGAGAGGACATCAAATCAAGAATGAGCTGATCTCCTTGAGTCCTAGTAGCTTCGAATCCTTGCAACTCTATTTTTCCAAGTTTAAAGCCCCTGTTTTGCAGCTAAAACAGTGTGGAATTGAAAAGAAGGAAGAGCAACTAGTTTTGGCCATACTCTCAAAGCTTGGCCCTAACTATTCAGTGTTTGTTTGAACCTTCCATGCCACCAAGTTGACAACTCAAGCCTGGAATATGCCTAAGCTTGCAAAGTTCATGGAATCCCTCACACAGGAACAAGATAAGTTGGTGATGATGGGCACCATCAAACCCTCCAAATACCAAGATTTGGTTTTTGGAGATTCAAGGGTGGATTCAAAAAGCATGAAAAAATCTAAATAGCCACCTGAGCAAAAGAGAGACAAGAACAAGTCTCAAGAGGAGCCCCAAGGCTCCAAGAAGAACTTCTAGAAGAAGAAGAACAAAGGAGAAATGAGCAAGTGCGCATACTATAGTAAGGGCTATCATCCTACGAGCTCTTGTATGAAGAAGCAAATTGACATGTTGACCCAACTCCTAGAGAAGAATAACATCTCCCTTCCTGATTGCTCAAAGAAGAGGGAAGGAGGATCAAATTCAAAGGACAGAGAGAGAGTACATGCTTTGGTTGCTGGCACATTAAGCTCACCTAGCTTCATCATAGACTCTGGAGCTTCTAGACATAACGGTTTCGACAAAAGAGGAATTCTCCTCTCTTGACATGTCGAAAGTTCCACCAATAGTTTTGGGACATGACTCTCTCACTGACAGTTTGGGAAAAGGAAGGATTGATCTTGACCATGGTAAGTTCAATAATGTGTTGTATGTTCCAAGCCTTGCCTCTAATCTCTTGTCAGTGTATCAGATGGCTCACACAGGGTCTCCAAAGAATGTCATCTTCTCCCCTGATGATGTTGAAATAATTGAGATTTCGAATGGTAAAGTCATAGCAAAAGGTGTTGTTGATCACACTTTGAAGGTATACATGTTTTCCCATTTTCTACCCTACTCAAACCCCTCTGCTCTTCTAATTCATGCTAATAAGGCAAGCAAGCTTTGGCATGAAAGATTTGGCGATCTTAACTACAAGTATCTTTCTGATTTGAGTGAAAAATATATGGTCATAGGGTTACCAAAGATCAGGTTTTCCAAGGGATTCTGTCAAGGTTGTATCCTAGCAAAATACCCAGAGCACAAATTTGAGAGAGCTAGTCATGAGAGAACCTCTGCACCTCTTGAGTTGATCCACAATGACATTGCTGGTCCATTTCCTCATATTTCCATGAGTCAAGCCAAATATGCACTGACCTTCATAGATGAATTTTCTAGGTATTGTTGGGTTTACTTCCTAAAGCATAAGTCTGAAGTTTTTGACCTCTTCAAATTCTTTAAGGCCTTGGTTGAAAACCAGTCTAGGAGGAGACTCAAGATCCTCAGATCTGACAATCGTGGTGAGTATGTCAAGTCTGAGTTCATTTAGTATTGTAAAGATGTAGGTATTCAGATGCAGCATTCAATCCCTTACACACCACATCAAAATGGTGTTGCTGAGAGAAAGAACAGGTCATTGAAGGAGATGGCAACCTGCATGATGGAGGCTAAGACTTTTCCACCAAAGTTTTTGGCCGAGGCTATAAAATGTGCATCCTACATCTAGAATAGGGTTCCTCGTAAGTATCTTGATGGTATGAATCCTTTCAAATATTGGAGTGGGCACAAGCCAGATGTGAACCATTTCAGGATTTTTGGCTCAAAGGCTTGGGCTAGAATTCCAACTGAAAAGAGAAAAGATTTGCAGCCCCAAAGCCAAGAATTCCTATTTGTTCGGTATTCTAAAGATTCAAAAGGGTACAAGCTGATCAACTTGAGCACTAAAAAATCCTTCATTGAAAGAAGTGTTTAGTTCCAAGAAGAGCCTTTAGTAGCAGTTGAAGTTGGACAGTCTTCTTCATCACTAGATCCATTGATTGTAAGTGGAGAAACTAATGATTTTACTGATTCTGATATGTTTGATAATGATGATTTGGTTGCAGATATTGAAATTCCTACAAGACCAAAATGGGCAGCAAATACTATTCATGCAGCTGGGGAACTAGCTGGAAATCCTAGTGACACTAGGAGGACTAGATCTCAGTTTGAGAGTGCCCTGTGTATGAAAGATCCTTTATTTGATAAGAAGTGCTATATAATGGTTGAATCAAATCCATAGACATATTAATATGCAGCACATGATCCAAGATGGAAAACAGCCATGAAAAAAGAATTTAGCTTGCTCCAGAAGAACAACACTTGGGAACTGGTTGATCTTCCCCCAGGGAGGAAGCTAGTTCAATGTCAGTGGGTTTTCAATACTAAGTTTCCTGCTGATGGTTCACATTTGAAATATAATGCAATATTGGTATTCAAGGGCTACTCACAAGTACATGGTATTGACTACAATGAAACCTTTGCACCAGTGGCAAAGAAGGACTCCATAAGGCTAGCTTTAGCCATTGCAGCTTCAAAGCAGTGGCAGGTACATCACATGGATGTGAAGTGTACTTTCCTAAATGGAGATCTCACTGAAGAGATTTAAATGCAGCAACCTGAAGGGTTTGTTTCTAATCCATATTTTTTGTGCAAGCTAAAGAAATCATTGTATGGGCTCAAGCAAGCCCCCAGGGCTTGGTATGCCAAGATTGATGGCTTTCTGTTGTCATTGAGTTTTGTTCGATGAAAGTATGTTCATAATGTTTATTTGAAGCTGATTCATGGTTCTTTGATGATTATTGTCTTGTATGTGGATGGCCTTCTGATTACAGGAAGTTCAAAGAAAGAGATTGTCTCCTTGAAGGATGCAATGAACCATGCATTTTCTATGACAGATTTGGGATTATTGAGCCAATTTTTGGGTCTCGAAATTGCTCAATCCCAACATGGAATCAAAGTACATCAGTCTAGGTATGCCTTATATTTTCTAAATAATTTCAACATTAAATATTTCAATCCAAGCAAGACTCCTTTCCTTTCAAGAGTTAAGCTTGAAGAAGTAGGTTCTTCTCCTATGGTAAATAATACACTGTATAGGCAGTTGATTGGGTGTTTGATTTATCTCACACACACTCAAAATGATATATCTTATGCAGTTAGTGTCACTTCAAGATACATGGATCAGCCTCATGAGATCCATTGGAGAGCAGCCAAAAGGATCCTTAACTTTGTTCAAGGAACAAGAACTCACGGGATCTTCTACAAAGCTAAATATGATCTTTATTTGATTGGGTTTACTGACAGTGATTGGGTAGGTGACAACATAGATTGAAAGTCAACATCATGATATGTGTTCATGCTTGCAGAAGGACCAATCAACTGGTCAAGCAAGAAGCAGAGTGCCATATCACTCTCATCTACAGAAGCAGAGTATAGAGGAGTTGTAAATGCAGCAACTCAATGTTTGTGGCTGCAGGGTATACTTGGAGAATGTGGCTTAGAATCAGAGTTTTCAACTATTATCTACTGTGATAATCAAAGCAACATTCGAATCTACAATGATCCAATTCAGAGACAATGAACCAAACACATTGAGATCCATATGCACTACATCAGACAGCTTGTGCATGATGGCACCATTCATCTACTCTTCTGTGCATCTTCAGAACAAGTAGCAGACATCTTCACCAAAGTTTTTTGTGAGAAGACATTCAGCAATCTCAAATAATTGCTGGGGATTTCAGATCATTCAGTGAAGCATGATTGATGACAAGATTTTCAAATTTTGTTTTACTGTCCATGTTTAAGGGAGGATTTTCCCTCTGGGTTTTTGCCTCTTTCCTTAGTTGAATGGACAAGCAGTATGTAAAGGGTGACTAGGCCTTGTTTCTAGGCCCTATGGTTTTCTGATATTTACTCATAAAATCAGGCTTAAGGGGGGGTGTTATAATAATCAACCCATAGTTACCTACCTTAGACCTTAATTAAATCATTTTTGTCTTATTACCTAGTCTCCTAGATTCCACTCTATGCTAGTTTCCTTCTACATGTCATAGAAGTCAACACTTGCTAAAAATGAGTCATGGAGCACTTGGGAAGCCTCATGGAAACCATATTTATCATGTATGTTTTATTCCAAATCCTCCAAAGCGCATATCTTCTTTTTCTGTAAAGCTGCCTGTTTTATTGAGAATTAAGGCAAAAGGAAAAGCTAGACTAGGTGTAGTTGACTTGTTTTTTGCCCACATAATCCTCCATACTTTTCTCCTAATAAAAGCATGTATGAGTTGTCTTTCCATCCCTTATTAGCTTTCCTACTTGAATTTTCCAATTCGTGAGCATCTTAGTGGATTTGGAAACTGCTTTATGCACCTATGGGGGATTTGACTAGATTTAATAAGCCTACTTTTTGACTATTTCGAATGGCATCCTTATGTATTTGAATCTCTCATGTAATTATATATTTCAGCAGCCTATTACTTCACAAGGTTGGCTATTTTACAGTTGTTCAATACAGATTAGTGTTATGCTCCAATTTTAGTCTCCTTGATGTTAATTTTGCATGTTTGATTAGCAATTTTGTGAGTGTAATTGTTCTATCACTTGGGTTCAATTTCCACAGTCACGAAGGTCCTTAACAATCATGAGTATATAATATACTTCTTTCAGATGAAATAATAGATGATATTTAATCATGCAAAACTGCGCCCCCATCTCGAATTCATATATACCAAATGAGTTGAAGCTTCCAAGATATGCACATTAATTCTCTTCTTTCACTTCATGGGAATTGGTAGTGTTTTTTTAATGAATGATAGGATTTTTTCCCTTGGATTAGTCATAAAATGGATAAATTGTATTTTAATTTTGTTGTTTTCCCATTGTTTTTTGATTTTTTTGTAATGTTTATTTCTTATTTCTTTCGCTGTCCATGATACCACGTTCTAGGCTGGCATACTTTTTGGTTTTTCTGTGGACTTCTAAGTGGATTTTACTGTGTTGGGACCTCCTATTTTCCACTTTATATGTATATCTTATAGGCCTTACTGAACTCTAGCTAGTATCACTATCTAATCCTTGATTCTCCCCAGGTATGTGAGAAACTGTGAAGAATGCTTTTGAGATTCTTCTAGTTCATTATACATCAGCCTTTATGCCACATTTATTTCATTATGTAACTCAAAAGTGTACGCCTTTAAATTTTCCATACTAGTCATATATGATTTATAGTGAGCTACCTCTCCTTCTAGGGTGGTAATCCTTCTCTTATAAATTTCCATTTCTTTGACCATATTCTAAATGTTGAATTCATTTACTTCAAAGAAAGCAAATCCTGCATAGGTAGCGACTGTAGGATTGGCCTTTACTTTTGTTACCATCAAATTTTTGTAATTATTTTGAGATCTAAGACTCTGAGCAACTTGAACTTATTTTGGGTATGTCTTACCAACCACCTCTTCTCCTTATCGAACACGAAAGAGTAAAGGAAGCAACAACATCAGTTTTAGAAGGTGTGAATTTTCCCAAACCTAACTCATAAAGAGGAAAATTCACACCATCGATGAATAACAAGGAGGAATCAAAGGATGTGTCTAGGTTAGAAATTTTGACATCCATGCATTATGTGTTAACAAACTCCTCATTCCTCTTATTTTCAACATCCTCCCTTGCCTTTTCCTTGGCTTCTTTTATTACTTTCTTCTTTACATCAAGTTTTTCTTTTTCTTCAGCTTCTTGTCTTTACGTTTCCCTTTGAACTTCAACCTCTTGTCTCATATTTTATGTCGTATTTTATGCTTCTCTTTATGTATTTATCTAATCTTCTTTTGTTGTTGTATCTATTGTTGCTACCTCTATCTAACTTTTCTCTTTTTCTACCCTTTCTTTATGTAAATTCTCTATCCTTTTGTCAGCTCCTCCTCTACCCTTGCTACCCATTCTCAATGCCACCTCACCTAATGAAATCTACTTCCAATAGACCTCTTCTTCTTTTCAAATTCAATTTTGATAAGGCCACCTATATTTGTAAGCATGGAAATGGTGGGCTACCACATCAACTGGATTGTGTCTCTGAAATCTCTCATGTCTTTAACATTTACTATATTGTATGCACATAAGGTTTGTCATTACACTAAAACTTGTAGATGTTGGTAAACTTTCCAAACCAAGCACAAAAGGTTAGTCGCATGATCCCATTGTGTAGGTTAGTCTACTACATATTCCCAAAGGTGCATCAATTATTCCAACACTACTTCAACACCCCCCCCCTCCTCCGACGTAACTCGAGGGAATTGAACTTGCAACCTTTCTCTTATACCATGTAAGTTTTGTTGTTACACCAAAACTTGCAAATTTTGGTAAAATTTCTAAACCATTCACACATGGTTAGTCCCATGATCCCAATGCGGCGGTTAGTCACATGATCCTAGTGTGGCAGTTAGTCCATAATATATTCCCAGAGGTGTGGCGGTTATTCCAACACTACTCCAACAATACACCTATGAAAAGAGGTAAAAAGGGCCACAATACCTTCTTGTCATGGGAGAGGGTTTCCTACTTCCTAAAGAAAAATATTGTCAAGAATGAGTTTGGGTAATAGGTGTAGGCATTTGGTAGCCCTAAAAATCCTAATGTATGCCCCTCTTTTAGTTACATACAAGTCTCCATTCTCACTTATTGCTTGCATTGCCTTTTCCTAACATGTATTGGGTAGTCTCACAAAATATCATGTTATAAATGGGAACTATGATATGCTCACAAATATTTATATAATGTATTATAAATGTGTGTTACTAAAGGATTTGGAAATATACATGGATGGGCACTATTCTTGGTCACCAATGATTTCACGTCTCTGGAAATATGTTAGAAACATACATCACATATAGCAAGTATGATGACATGAAGAATGTTGGAGTGAATATGGTGGTTGTGTATTTGGCTTTGGATATGTTCTTATTCATGGAGGTTGATAGTATAAATTTCTAGTTGAAAATGTTTTTGACCAAGGTGACTTAATAAATGAGTAGGACCCAAGCCTACTTGAACTCTGAAGAATATTCCTCCCCGTATACTCTAATTATCAATGCATGATAGTAATCTCGTAAGGAGTTCTCATATGATTTGTAGAACGCATTCCTAATATCCTAGCTCTAAATGTTTTTTTATTGATCCACCAATTATTAATGGGATTGTGATAGTTAATTGTAAATTGTAAGACCATTCTTTAGTAAGGTTAGGGAACTTATAATAGATATCTAGCGATAAGGTTGGAAAGAGGAAATGATATTCCCTATTACATATCTTATCATCTCGGTATTGATGTTTGCATGACTAATCAACCAAGGTATGAATTCATCACATTGGAGCATCGTTGGCCTCACTGGCACTTTATGAATATCTAAATTTCTGATCATTTGAGATAATCCTTCATCAAGATTTTCTTGACTAGCAAGTGGTAATTATGGATAAGTTTATTCTCTAAAAATTTGATACACTTCTCCCATTTATAATTGGGCTCATCATCCATATTGCATCATGTATCCCTGTAGAATGTCCCTAGGGTACCCATGTCTAACTATGGCTCAATTGATTCCTCTCTACCTAGTCTCACTTCATCAACTACATCCTTCAACTTCTTCTATCGTTTAGATTCCATCTCTTATTCTTGCAATTCATTCATGTTAACAACAAATAACATTAACATGTTTATAAAAAATGAAAGTATAATGAGCATGTACATGATGGTTTTCCTATTGCTAACAAATATATCATCTTGGAAGAAAGAATCAAAATTCCCTAATGGTGAAATTTGCAGGTTTAGTAGTAGGTTTGCAATGATTCAAAGATTTATTTAGTGGATTTAACATTGGGTCAAGGAATCACACATGGTAGGTGAAAAGGTAATAGCTACAGCGTTCCTCCATTTATGGGCATCATGAATTCATATTTCTTCTTCTTGTAATTTGATACAATGTAGGCCAATGATAATAGATGAAACCGAAATATCAAGAAAGATCAGGGTTTTTAAAGAAATAAAGGAAATGGGATTAGATAGTTGAATAGATGGATATTTTGAATAATCATTTCATTAAACATGTTGTTGTGTTGTACTTGTAGATTGTCAGTGTTTTTGTTCTTGTTGTTGTTGCATTAGATTTTGTTACATGGTTGAGCTGGCAATATTTTTCAGATCCCTTCCGAACATAATTTTACTTCAGAGCATACGTTCTTATAATTTTATTTTGTTCATATGTTTTATTTTTGATGTAAAAGAACAATTGAAAATTTTGATTACTTTAGTGCCTACTTTCTGTAGGTATCTTGATGGAGTACATGATTCCTATTTCAAAGAATGGCTACCACTCGCTAGTAATCACTTTGTTCTTGCACTTATGTTTGTTATCTCAGTTCTGGTCAGGGTATGAAGTTGATTCTTATGAGAATGATGGGTGTGGTCATGAATGTCCTTAACAATCATGAGTATATAATATACTTCTTGCAGACAAAATAAGAGATGATATTTAATCATTCCTCCCATCTCAAATTCATATATAACAAATGAGTTGAAGCTTCCAAGGTATACACATTACTTCTCTTCTTTCACTTCATGGGAATTGGTATTTTTTTTTAAATGAATGACAAGATTTTTCCCCTTGGCTTAGTCATCAAATGGATAAAGTGCTTTTAAGTTTGTTGTTTTCCCATTGTTTTCTGATTTTTCTATAATGTTTTTTTCTTATTTCTTCCATTGTCCATGATACCCTGTTCTAGGCTGCCATACTTTTTATTTTGTCTGTGAACTTCTAAGTGGATTTTAATGTGTTGGGACCTCTATCAAATAGGACGTTGAGGTTCACATGTTTTCCTTTATAACGGTTATTATTGGTAATCTACCCAGTGTTATAGATAGGATATTGTTCCTGAGTTGTGAATATTAGACATTGCAGCAGTTAAGGGGAGGGTTAAGGCTTATTTTAATGATTGTCACAATGCTTTATCTGTCATCTTAAATTCCCCAGAGACCATAAAGTTCTTAAGAACACTAAATGAGGAATTTTTACTTTTATTGGATTTTAAAGTTCAGGCTTAAAAATTAATATTTTAAACCAAGACTTGTATCTCATCTTTGAGTTCATGGAAAATGGGTAGCTCATAAACTAGATCCATGGTGCAAGGTCATGTGTTGGGGATCTGAGTTCTAACTTGGAACTAGAGGCTACAAATTGTCGTGGACATGGTAGAAGGGTTGGAGTATCTTCAAACTTTTGTGTAATATTTGCATTGTAATGTGATTTTTTTTCAATTTTTTTGTTTGTTTGACCTATAAAGATATAGCTCTCCTTAAACTTGGGTGAGATTTGCTTCTTTGTAACATCCATAGGGATTTTGTGGGAACTGGGCATAAAGCCTCAATATGGGCACAAAGCCTCAATAGGCCATGAATTGTATTTTGGATTCATTCATATGTTGGAATCAAAGGGAAAGAGATAGGATGCCATAGGATACCAACCATGTATTCCAATCCATGATATCCCATTCCTTCAACAATGGATTTCACACATGAATTCCTCACAAAAAAACTTACTATCGGCAATCCATTAAAATATACCTATTCATTGCCTCATATAAAGAAACATTCATACTGTCATGTTTTATTTGGGATCAAAATAACTCCTTCAATTAGGGTAAACAACAATATTTCCATCAGATAAGAACTTACCGTCATAATCACTATTTTCCCCTTCCAACTTTGGTTCAATACCTGAACAACATGAATGTTTAAAGGATTTTACCTACACTCCCTATTAGTTTCATAAAAATCATGTGTTTGGGCATGAAAACTCATAGTCTTATTAATATTCCTTATGGATATATCCATATAAAAAAGTATACCTTATTCTAAAGATACCTTTGAAATCTTGATCAACTCTTAGTCTCATTCCTTGTCCATCTCATGACCTCATGCCTCAATACACTACTAAGTAGCTTCTATAAAAATATTTGTTGTAGGTAAAGTATGAAATAACAAGTAATATTTGTATAGGAAATCATCTCCAAAAAGACTCCTCCAAAGTATTTTAGAACACAGAGCATGATTGAACCAGTCCAAACACTTGAGATCCCAACCTCCCATACATTTGGGTAGAGATATACTTTTACCAAGATGGTAAATGAAATTTGGAATTCTATAAATTACCATACCATAAGAATCAGAAGATCTTCTTTTGAATGTTATTGGTGGCTGAATTTAATGAAAAGGACTTTAACAATTGACACCACTAAGAATGTGGTGACTAGGAGAGTATATGAATACATTTTAGATGCCCATGTTCTACTATGGCTTGGGTGATATGCATTAGTATAAAGGCTGAAAAGTAACATCCCACTCTTCCAATGATGTAGAGTTTTCTTGAAAATAGTCACTTTGTGCTGCTAGGAAAGTATATGAATACAATCTCTTGAAAAAAAAAATCCACTCAATGGAACCCAAGATAATCACTTTATGCAATGTATAGAATTCACGACTGAACAAACATTTGTTATGACATCCGAGAAGAAAGAAAAATTAACGAATACCCAAGTTGGAGGGTTAGGCCTTCTGATATAAAGTATGGCTTATTGTTGCTTTTACAGCCCACCCTTGCTGAAAATATTTTTTTTTAACTATACAATAGCTCATCGGTTATTCGACGAGGACACCATAACTCCGACAAGCGCAATCTGATAAGACATCGTTAGACATTGGACTAAACCCATCGTAAAACCAACTCGCACCCATCACAAATTCGACACCATCACCATCGAAAATTTGACAACCTGGGAGTCGCACAAACGACAAGGTGAACTCGGACAATGGAGAAATCGTCGTCGGAGTAGCAAATAAATAGTCATCAAAAATTGGACTCGTCATAGTCAGATACCTGATAATAAATTCCTCAAACATTCGAAGGCATAAGCCTAAAATTTTACAAAGGAACTGTCTCACATTTGACAAGCAGAAGTCGGATTTTTAACAACCTGGGAGTCAAAAATTCAACGACTTAGTGGTGAAAGACTTCGACATAGTACGTCGAAAAGTTGACGGCTTTTGGAATGTGGTTGAATATCTGATGATATGCCACCAATGACATAAAAATTGTTGTTGTCAAATAAGTGACAGGATTCTTTCGAATTTTAGACATGGCATCCGTCGGATTTTGGGCTCAAATTCTATTGTGTTCCTTCTTCAACTTGTCGTTCTATCTCAGAATTGGTCGGGGTCTTGGATGATTCTTCCATTGATTCCTTTTTAGACTCCTTTTCTTTCTCATGATCAACTAGCATGTCGGGTGGTGGACCCGCTTCTATGTCTGATAGCTTCTCTACACCAATTGGGACTTTCCATTCGACATTCCATTCATCAATAATGACCTCCAGTTCTGCATATGTAAGTTTATATAATGCAGTGAGACATTGATTTTCATCATCATTTCACACTTGGATATGTATTGAATGGGGTCACATCGCAAAGCATGCTATAAGTCTATACTTTGATGTCGCCTCCTCAGTGAGACGCAAAACCTTGTCGATTGCATCTCGAAGGGCATCACAATAAAAATAAAATTGGATGATGGAGTCAATCTGTCTCTCCTTCATGTCGAGCCACCATAGGTTCTGATAGCATGTGCCCCTATACATTTGGGATAATTCTACGTACATTCCCTGATAAAATGTGGGCTCCTTCCACCCCACAAGTGCAATTAAAATCAATAGCCATGAATATGTAAAGGATCTCTTACCTTCTTGTATCAGCATTGCATCCTATGCCAATTAATTCAACAGAAACAATGACCAATTCATCTGGACTCCTTCGACGCACTACCCTATGCATGTAATTACTCCTGAGGTGCAATGGTTGGGTCTGTTGTTTCACACCATCTTCACATCTAACAGCTTGGTTATGAATCGAACGACCTTGTCATTGATAGTATTTATAACGTATGCACGTTTATCCCTAACAATGTCATACTTTCTTTGCATCTTTTCATCCAACCTCTTATCATTTTCCTTGACTCATAAGTACTTCGACGAGTCGAAACCCACCATTGGAAACCCAGTGGTATTAGATATCAACTCAATTGTGATTGGTACCTTTGTGTTGAGTCAAAGGTACCATTCTTGGAAATAAGCCAATAGTTGTTTGACGAATGAATATGCCTCTTTCGAGTGGCCGAAATGTGGCATGTGGGTGAGTCCCAATAGCCCCGACTACTGCAACACCAAATCCCACTGATGTGGTACTTGAACAACCAGATCGCCATCATCATGCATTTTATTTTTGTAGGGTTCAGTCATGCATTCTAGATATTCTAGAATGTCGTTATCATTGTAGGTCATCTTCATTAAATGTGGCACAATTTTCATGGGGACATGTACCACTTTTCGTGTGGTAAGAATCTTGATGGGATACCATTGGTTCTTCGTCAGCTTAACTCATGGTGCGCCTACATTTCAGGGAGTTACATACCCAGGAATATCGTCAGTAGTCACCCCCTTCTGTGTTGTGGAGTCTTCCTTGCCTGTCATCGAGGGCCCGGCCTCTGCCTCATATTTTGTGGCCCTGGTGGAACTACGTGTGGACCTAATCTTATGTGGTGGATACTTTTGGCGGTTTGTACCCCTCTTCTTCCTTAGTAGTTTGGGTAAACTCTCCTAGAGTCCAAAACTTTCCTCCATAATTAGCACGCTTATGATCGACGAATCTTGTACGCTACCACTCAAAATGACTTGAGTCATTGTTGCTAATATTTGGACCTCTCATTCATTGTTGTTATTTTGTGAATATCCTTTTCTCTCATGTGTCTTCCTTAAGAATATCAATGATTCATCCAATGGTCCTCTTGTCGATTCTTATAGCCTTTAAAGCATGTGTGGGAATGATCTTACCCATCATCACCAAATCCGTCATTGATCAACCAAATTCGCCATCAATTTTGCAAATCCAACGGTACAATTATTCATAAATGCGCGTCTCGTCCAATTGCGGCACCACCCATCTAGTTTAACTACTTCATTTATTTCCTAATTTGTCCCTATCGCACCTCGTCGGGTATTGCCAAGATCCCTTCTTGCGGTGGTACATGTTGTTTCACTTGTCGATTTCTTGTGACTACACTTTCCTACTTCCTGCAACTCCTTTCCCCTTCCATTTTTTAATTTTTTTTTACTGCGCAACATTTCAGTCATGGTGCCACAACTAGATATCGAGATAGGGTTTTAGCCGAATTCCATTCACTAACTTGGGTATCAATGTTCCATCTAACTATTGTAACTGTATCGCAGCTGCATCAGTGGGAAAATGAATTACATAAGGTCCTAACCAATGCATTTGTAACTTACTTGGATGCTTTGCAAACTTGTTTTCATAGAGTAGCACCATGTTTCCTCACTGGAAGTACTTTGCTTTGATATTTTGATCAAGCCATGCTTTCTGGAAAAAATATTCAACTTGATGGTGAAATCTGGTGATGAACCGGTCTTCCTCAATCTGTACCAATTGTGACAATCATTATTCAAGCGCTCCTTCATCACCCATACCTGTCGTCTTTGTGATGCGCAGGCTGGGAATAATATACCCCATTGGCATCACCGCTTATTGGCCATATACGAGCTTGAATGGTGTTTTCCCTATTAATCATTTGCATGTAGTCATGTAGGCCCATAATATCACAGGAATTTTCAAATCTCATTCATCGTGGTTTGTGTTACATACCTTTTTTAGTGCATGCTCCAATACCTTATTAAATGCTTCAACCGTTCCATTCGCTTGTGGGTGATATCGAGTGCTCTTCTTTTGCTGAATCTTGATATCCTCCGTCATTGTGCTAATGGTGCAATTGATGAAATGACTCCCTTGGTCACTCATCAATATTTTTGGACAATCAAACCGAGTAACGGCATTATCAAAGAGAAACCTTGTTGAAGTTGCAGCGATACAATCTTGTTATAATTGTTGTGCCATTTAGATCATCAAGCAATGAGTGCAATCAGATTCTTAATTATTATGCAGTGAAGAGTAATGAATTATACAAACTGAACAAATCAAATCTCATAGGAAATAGACAAGTATTGCTCAGATAATTACAGTATTATCTTCATTACAATATCGAGTGTTACATTGGTTTTACATAAGGAGGAATTCAAATCATTAGGGATAAATTCGAATCCATAACTGTATCTGACTGCATGGCTAACTAAATATGTCTAAATCACTATCGGAGTTAAACTGGCTAACTCCATATGTCAAATTCAGTCTCTCAATCAGTTACAATCAATCAAACCAGTCTAACTGTAGTGTTAGGTGAGAAGTAGGTGAGAAGTGGCACCTTCCCACATGCATCCATGCAAGACTAGCATTAACTGAACTGGAGGGAAACTAACTGAAATTAAATGAAGCATAACCAATATTAACTAGTTACCAACTACCAAAAATTGAAGGAGGTTGGTGTCGGAACTCCTAGTGTCTCTTAAATTGTAGGGATTGGCATAGGAGGTGCCTAAACTGATGCATGCAAGTGTTGTCAATCTCATCTAGCCTCTATCGATGTTCCCCACACTCTAGTTACTGATACATGTGGCCCCATTAGGCCAAGTGGACCCAATAATAATTAAATGACTTCTAAGTTAGGATAATATAATCTAATAAACAGTTTGGACAAGGGAGGATTATAAATCCTAACACCCCCCCTAAATCCTAACTTGGACAACTGCGGGCCCTGGCAACAAGGCCAAAATTCACCCATATACAATCTAAAAAATAAAAATGATTCTTAATAAACAAATTAAATAGGGGAAAACCTCATGGGAAACCCCTCTTCTCAAGATAAGAAGGAACATGAAAATACAAGTTATTTTTAGAAGAAAGGAAGCTCCCTCCTTTAGAAAATAACTTGCAGAAATGCTGCTGCAAATTTGCAGAAGTATGGTTATTCTATGCAGCAGCATCCTGAAGCTATGCATGTGAACCTCTCCAAACTAATGGCTATGTCTGTGTTGCAGCTGCAACTTTTCTCCCAAATTTTTTGAAATTTTGGACCCTCCTTTTTATTTTATCTTGCCTGGGAGTGTGTGGATTCATGAACTCTGTTTTGTTCTTCCCTCTGCTATAGTTTGGTTTGAAGTGAGGTCAATTGATTTCATGCTTTTCAACAAACGTGTTAATGGTGGAGTTTTGAAAATGCTGTCTTTTTGGTCTGAATGATTTCCCTCATCACTATCGAAAGTCTGTTTACGTTCAAGTCGGAGCTTGTTTCTCTTTGTTGTCACCGTTTTACGGGTTAAACAAGCTATTATCATCACTCCCTAGCCTAAATATTTTGAACACTTAATACTTTGTTTTTCGATAAATTTTTGCTATCAGAAGTTTTTGGACAGTAAAACGGAAGCCGTAGTCTTTACGTTTTCTACCGTTACGGAAGCTAAATGCTGAATGTTCCGACGGTTAGCTCTTTTCTTTTCCGATGCCGAGGTTTTTGACTTTGCGATATTTTCCTTTTCACTCTTGAAATGGTTTATAACTTTAATCAGAAACCATAGCACTTATGTCATCCACCATTGCGGCTCCTAAGTAGACTAACCATCCGACGTATAACTGTTATGCTTGACGATCAATAGTTGTTTTTTCTTGCCGATTCTGTGTGTTATTGTTTTTCTCTTCACTATCAGAAAGTTTTACAACTTTAATCGGAAGCCATAGTCCTTATGTTGTCCGCCGTTGTGGCTCCTCAGTAGACTAACAGTCCGCCATATAACTGCTCCGATTGTCGATGTTTTTTTATTACCAAGACCCATAGTTGGTTTGACATCCGCCGTTGCGGCTTTCTAGTAAACTATATTTCCGTCGCTTAGTTGGTTTATCTGTCGACGCAGTACCGGTTAGGCCTCTAAGCTTCCGATCGCCGATATCCTCAGTTGGTCGTGGAGCCCGTAGTCTTTCCATCACCCGCTGTTGCGGTTCTTCTTTGAACTAATCACCTGATCCTCAGTGAGTCCGCTTTCCGATGAAGTTTTTAACACTGACGCTTTATGATTAGTATTTCCAATCCTCAATGCCTAGACGACAGTTGCTGTTGTTTTATGTTTCCATGGCTTTACTGCTTAAACCTTTGTTTTTCGATGATTTTTTTTCTCTATCGGAGGATTTTTTAATGTTTGATTGGAGGGTTGTTCTCTTGTATCACCGACACGGCGGTTGCGTTGAGCTCATCATTGCCGGTGTTTAGTCATGGAAACTTCTGATCGCTGCATTTTTTATTTGAAAGCGGAAGTTACGGTCTGATTGTCTTCTGCAATGGAGGCTCCAGAATGGACTAACCATCCGCCATATAATTTTTCCTTTCACCGATGTTTTATGTTGACCACGGAACTCGCATTCTGATGGTATTTCTCCGTTGTGGCTGTGAATAGTACTATTCTTCCATAGTCCTTAATTTTTTGCTAGCCGATATGTTTTATTTGCCGCGGAGACTGTAGTCTTTCCGTCTTCCGCCATTGTGGCTGCGTAATGTGCTAACCATCTGACTTATAGAGTTTCCGATGTCGATAGACCTAATGATCTCATAGAACTCGTTGTCTTTCTGAAGCCCGCCGTTGCGGCTGTTAATACAACTATCCTGCCGATGCTTTACTGATTTTTCCCACCAATGAGGGTTTTTCCTGCCTGTTCTGTGTGTGTTTTACCCTATCTTATGGGTGGCGGAGGTTTCATATTCGTATCATTTTAAGGTTTTTGAGACAAGAGCGCAGTACAAGGCCTCATTTTGATGATCAGTTTTATTGTTAGTATCGTTTACGTTTGTTGAAGAGATGTAGTTCATATTAATGTTGAGTTTTTCGTTTAACTGCAGAAAGACTTAGAAGATTGTTTTCAGATCCGGTTTGATGATTTCTGCTATGAAGAAGACGTCTCTAAAAGAAAATTCAGAAGCAGATATGTTGCTCACAGATGGAAGATAGTGAAAGGTTGAGATCAACAGGTTATTGAACAGAATTGGTAGCAGCAGAGGCCCAGGCTTGGAAATGGCTCATCAGTTGCCAATCCGGTCTCTTTTACAAAGCGTTTGTAAATATTAATCTAAAATGTAACGTATTGGACGAATCATGAGCACTCACAAAGGACAAAATTATAAGATTAAAATGGTTAGGGGATCCCAAAGGTCACCCGGCGAGGCAACCCAAAGGTTTTGTTGTTTTTGTATAAAGATAGGAAAGTTAGAAGGAATAAGGGACTTTTTCCCAGTGAGATTTGTGAGGACATATTGTAAGAAGAACTATTTCCTTTTGCAATAGATAATTACAATTTGCCTGTTGGAGAAAGCTTGGTGGAATGTTCAAATGTTGTGCTATGTATTTGTTGAAGAGGAACTATTTCATTTTCAGCTTTGTGTCCATTTACTGTGAGATCGTTCTAACTCTGTGAACCTATTTTCTTGTATGAATGTTCTCTGGTTTATTTTATGAAAATTTCCACTATGAGTAATGAATGTTGTTCATAAACAATTGGCTATCTGGTTGTTCAAATATCTTTAAATGTTCATGTGTTTTGAAAGAAGTATTATCTATTTGTGATTTTTCATGATGCATGTACAAAATACATGACTCATTAATGAATGCTAATCTTTCTCCCCAGGGATAGGTTAGGTAGTTAGTTTTATTTTCTTACTGTGTGTGATTTAGATGTGAGAGAGTTTAAGATGAGAGGTAAGAACCTGCGCATCACATTGTGATTGCTCCTCGTATTCTACATCAATCTGCATTTTAGATAGGCACTTGCATATCATACTTAAAACTAAAAACACAAAAATATACACGATGGACTGGGCCACAACCGGTAAAACCTTTCTTTTTTGTTACTTGACCTACGGTAGCCGGACTGCAAACCGGACGGTTTCCCTACACCAAACAGTCACAGGCTACTTGGGAACGTTGACTGGGGAGAATCCCTTACTGTTGTTGCTTGTGAATTTCCAGGCCTCAACAGTTTTTGGCGCTAGAAGGAGGGCGCCAGTGCATGGCTAGCTGAGGAAACCCATTTTCTCGAGATTATTCCACCGGTGATAGTTCAAAAAGTAGTTTGTTTCCCAATCCAATTCCTAAAGAGAAGGGTAAAGAGCACTTGTATTCTGTCACGAAAGAAGTAGTTAATGATCTGAGAAGACACACTAGGGCCTATGTGAAGAATATTGGAGGATTACTGATTATCCTTGACTTTCCTAGAGAGAATATAAAAATAAAGACCGTCCTATATTGGAAGACTCAGTGTTGGTTGGAGATTTGGAAGAACTGGTAGAAACAGCCTTCCAGGAAGTGGTCCATCCTTTAAATCAAGTGGGCCCAAATACACCTTACAGTTCACCTATTCATACTCCTATTCATTCACAACCTCACTCTCCACCCAAACTCATGGCAGGCGTAAATGCAAATCAGCCACCCAACCCACCAAATCCACCACCTGCTTGGAAAGCCAAATCACCTTTAAACCTAACACCTCCTTTGCATGATTTACCTCAAGCTTTTGAAAAGATGCTGCCCAAGTTTGATCCAAATAAGAAGATCTTAGTAGATGACCATTTACAAAGTTTTTATTTGGCAATAGAAGGATTGAGGGTTGGGGAGCATGAGGATTTCGTTTGTAGACTTTTTCCCCATACCCTTAAAGGAGTAGCAGCATCATGGTATTTTGGTTTGCCTACAAAATCTATCCCAGACTAAGATACCTTTGAAAGGATTTTTAGGAGTAAGTATGCAACCCAAAAAACTCATGCCGCTCTCATGAAAGGACTGTGCACCTTAAAGAAAGAAAGAAAAGAGAAGGTGCATAGTTTTAACCAAAAATTCGCAACCTATATTAAGAATTTTTCTGAAGCTAACAAACCCTCAGATAAAGTTCTAATTGAGTATTATACCTCAGCTCTAGGACTCAAGTTGGCCCTGTTTGCCAAGATGAAAGCCAAAACTACGCTAGCAGAGACTTATGAAGAAGCGGAGAGAGTAGAGGCTGAAATAGAAAGCATCGAAGATTCTCCTGAACGATCAGGAGAAAAAAATGTTGGGAGGAAATCTTTGTTATTTACTAAGCCTAAAGAGGAGCAAGCACCAGATTTCGAGGGAATGGAAAAGATGATGCAGAAGCTCTCTAACAGAATCATAGACTTGGAAAAGGAAAAGGAAGCCCAAAATTTCTATAAACCTCATTACAAGAAAAGGGAAGACAACAATCAATCCCAACCCCCTCTGTACAGCCCTGCATCTATGAACTTAACGGAGGCAGGAATGGATAACTTTTGCACTTCCACCAACAACCTCATTTTGAAAAGAATTGTCCTCAATGGATAAATTCAATGACATTGGTTATGAATTAGCTGTTGGATTCCAAATTAACCAAGGACAACGATGAAGAAGGGAAAGGCAAAAATAAATCAACACAAAAATAGGAGGATGAGGCCATGATTTTATGGGACTGTGTATCGTTGTTTGATGGCGAGGAAGAAAAGGATCTGAGACATGAAAATATCTTGGAAACAAATGTAACGACGAGAAGCCAGGGGTTGATTAAGGAAAGCAGTCTTATGCTCTTGAAGATTAAGAGACTTCAAAAGAATGTTAAGAAATTTCAAGACAACTCCTCAGCTAATAAAATTCTGGAATTTACCATCACCAGTCAAAATCCTAGACAAATCGACATGCCTACTAAGCCCAATGAAGAAAAGATAAAGAATGTTAAACCGAATCTCACGGAACATAAGATGGATTATGACATTGTGGAGGATATCAAAAGGGTAAGGGCAAACATCTCATTATTTGAAATGTGCAATGTGTCGCAGCAAAAATAAAATCTATTGAAAGCACTTGAAATATCAGAGGAGAGGCTGCCCACTGACAATCAGCCCCAAAAAGAAGAAATTGGTGAAGCAAGTGTGGGAGGTAAGCCTAAATGGAAGTCTCCACCTTTTCTCCTTACTTTTGAAATTTTCAACCACAATGTGCATAACTGCCTAGTAGACTCGGGGGCATCAGTCAACGTCATGCCGCTGTCGGTCTACAAAAGGATAAATGGGAAACCTAAACCATCCACCTGGAGGGTCGTTCAGTTGGATAGAATGAATGTGAAGGTAATTGGGGAAATGAAGGATGTTCTTGTTCACTTATCTTCAAATGATAAGGTATGTCAATTCATTGATATTGTGGTGGCTGACATACCAGAAGCTTATGGACTTGTTTTGAGCAAAGATTGGTCGGCAAAGCTGAACGAATATTTTGCCTCAAACTGGTCACATCTGTGGCTACCATATAAAGGAAGCCCAAATGAAATTAAAGTTTTGAGGGAGCCCCACATGAAACACAATGTTACTCAGTTCGAAGGTAAAAATGAACCAGTGGATTCTGTTTTGGGAAATTACTTTATTGAGCTAGAACCAGGAAACTATCAAGCGGAAGAATCCAGCTATACATCAGATGCTCAGCCTGATCTCCTTTGGTTTTCATAGGCTGATGAAATTGATTGTAAAATAGTAGACTTAGTTGTAGATGTAGATGTTAATTCTCGCACAGTAGTTAGCAATTTTTAGACGCTTTTCTTTGATGGTTCTAAAACTTTAGAGGGGTCAGGAGCCGGCTGTGTCCTGATTGACCTTAAGAAAAACAAACACTTTCTTTCATGTAGGTTAGAGTTTGAATGTACCAATAACAAAGCTGAATATGAAGCATTAGTTCAGGGACTAAGAAAAACCATTGAATTAAAGGCAAAAAATCTAAAAGTGTTTGGAGATTTTGAAATAATTGTAAAACAAATTCAAAATCAAATACATTGCATTTCTCCCCATTTAAAAGCTTATCAAAATGAAGTATGGGATTTACTTAAATGTTTTAATGCATTTAACATTGTATTGATTCCAAGACTTAAGAATGCAGTAGATGACTTGTTGGCCACCTCAGCTGCAAGGCTTGTGCCCTCTAATAATCGGTGCTCTGTTGAATTGCTTTCCAGGCCTTCAGTTCTAGATATGATTACCAATCTACGATTTTTTGATGATGATCAACAAATTATAGAATGCTTGAAAAATGACAAAACCTTAAAAGGGGAGGTTATTGATGATGAAGAACATCAAGCCGAGATAAAATTTGATAATTTTATTCCTAAAGGAGTCAGGAATTTAGAGTGAATGTTTGATTTAAATGAGAAATTTAGAAGACCAGCGAATGTGAAGACTCATAGCTCGTCTCTACAGTTCGAGTTGATTAATTTGGGGACTAAAATTGAGCCTAAATATGTGAATTTGGGAAAGTGTTGCTCCCCAGGTGAAAGGAATAAGTTTATCAGTCTTTTCAAACAATACAAAGATGTTTTTTCCTGGACGTATGAAGATCTGAATACATATGACACCAATATTATCCAACATGTTATCCCCATCAGATCTGGAATCAAACCTTATCAGCAGCCTTAAAGGAAAATGCATCCAAAATTAGAACCTTTAATCTAGAATGAAGTTAAGAAACTATTGGATGCTAGAATTATCTTCAAGGTTAGACACTCAGAATGGGTTTCAAATCTGGTACCGGTAAGGAAGAAATCTAGAGAAATTAGGCTATGTGTGGATTTCAGAAACTTAAATCGCGCTTCAGATAAAGACAATTATCCTATTCCACCCATGGAACAGATATTGAAAATGGTTTTGGGTTCTGAATTATTCTCTTTATTAGATGGATTCTCAGGCTACAATCAAGTATTAGTAGCTGAAGAAGACAGACTTAAAACGACATTCAGAACCAGGTGGAGAACTTTTGCTTACAGAAGGATGCCCTTTGGACTCATAAACGCTGGAGCTACATTCCAGAGGGCTATGGACATAGCTTTCCGTAGTTTTATTGGCCACAGTGCTGTAGTATACCTCGATGACATCACAATATTCTCAAAGAAAAGAGAGGAACACACATTTCATCTAAAGCATATTTTTGAACACTGCCAAAAATATGGTATCTCACTAAACTCCAAGAAGTGCGTGTTTGCCGTTACATAAGGTAAGTTGTGGGGTCATGTGGTTTCTAAGAAGGGGATCTCCATAGACCCAGAAAGGATCAAATCCATCGAACAGATTCCCTTACCCCATAATAAAAAGGGCATGCAATCATTTATGGGGACAATAAATTTCGTGCAAAGGTTTGTTCCAGATTTCGCTCAAATTGTTAAACCTTTGCAGCAAATGGTAAAGAAAAGTGTACAATTCAAGTGGATTGATGTAGAGAAAAATACATTTAGTAAAATAAAGACAGTTGTTGCGCATGCACCCTCCCTCAAAAGTCCGGATTTTGAGAAAGATTTTATTTTGTACACTTTCGCATCTGATGATTCACTAGCAGTTGTGCTTACCCAGAAGGAAGATTGGGGAGATGAGTTCCCCATATCATTTATGAGCACTGGTCTACAAGGGGATGAATTGAATTACCCAGCTATGGATAAACAAGCTTATGCCATGTTCAAAGCGGTAAAACAATTCAGGCCATACATACTTAAGAATCGGACAAAGGTAATCGTTCCACACCTAGCTGTGAGGTCTATTTTCTTACAAAAAGAGTTAGGAGAAAGAAGAGGCAACTGGGTAACAACTCTACAGGAGTATGAACTCAAATTCAAGCCAGCCTCCATAGTTAAAGGGCAGGGATTGTGCAAACTAATGACTGAAAGTAAAGACAATGAAGAAAAGAAATGGGAAAACGAAGCTGAGTTACATTTGATGGATGTATGTCCTCTTTTGACAGCTCCGGACTCCTGGTATCGAGACCTTGTGCATTACGTTCAGATGGGATTATTACTGAAACATTGGAATGCTAAGCAAAGAAGAGCACTGTGGCTTAAATCAGCCTCATATCAGATGGTTAAAGGAATATTATTCAGAAAGAATTATAATGGAGTTCTTCTTAGATGCTTAGAGAGAGAAGATGCGAAGAAGGTCATAATAGACTTACACGATGGGCCTACTGGAGGACACTTCTATGGAGATACATTAGCCCATAAAATTCTTAGAGCTGGATACTATTGGCCCACACTATTCAAAGATGCACATGCCCATGTTAGAAAGTGCGACATCTGCCAAAGGTGTGGTGGAAGACAAGTTAAAACAACAGGACCATTAAAGCCTATAATGATAACGGAACCTTTTGAGCAGTGGGGGATGGACATCATTGGAGAGATAAAGCCAAATTCTTCTTTGCAACACAAATATATTCTGACGGAAACTGACTACTTCACTCGTTGGGTCGAGGCCATTCCGTTGCATAAAGTAAATGAAGATGCGGTCATGGACTTCTTGCAAGATCATATTATGACCAAGTTTGAAGTTCCAATTTCTTTAGTTTTCGATAATGATACTTATTTTTCCTCTATTATATTATCTGCATTTGCTCATGAGAAAGGAATTAAGTTGCATTACTCTGCAAATTACTATCTATAAGGAAATGGTTTGGCTGAATCTATGAACAAGAATCTGATTAGAATTTTAAAAAAGACTGTGATAGAAAACCAGAGGAGTTGGCACTACGCATTACCAAATGCTCTTTGTGCTGATAGGGTCACCCCTAAGACTTAGGTAGGTGTGTCCCCATATACCCTTGTTTATGGAAAAGAGGCCATTCTACCCCCCAATATCATGCTACCCTCTTCCATAATAGCTCAGGAATCTAGAGGATCAGATAATGAAGTCTTAAAGATAAGGATACATAATCTTTTGAAGGCAAAGGAATCTATATCCAGGGCCAGAGAATGTTTTAAACAACAACAGGAGGTAGTAAAGAGATGGTTTGATAAACACAAAGCTAGAACAAAATATTTTGAGGTGGGAGATTTGGTTCTCAAATGGGACCACCCCCATGATGAGAAAGGAAAACACACAAAATTTCAACAGTTATGGGTAGGCTCTTTCTAGATTGTGGCAAAACTTGGCCCCTCAACCTATAAGTTGCAAGATTTACACGGATGGGAAGAGAACTTACCAGTAAATGGTCTAGTTCTTAAGCCTTATTTTTCTTGATTTTGTTTATTTTGTTCCGTTTTGTACATAAATAAATTGATTGCTTGGCTGTTTGTTTATTTATTTATTCTATTTTTGTTTGTTTTTAGTTTAGATTTTGATTGATTTCAATAAAAGAGAAAAAAATTTGGTTGCATGGAGGGCATCAGAATTCTAGACTAACTAAAACCCTTGATTATAAGACTGTGTACCATTGTTTTATCTGAAGGAATTTCTTCTAGTTTAACAGTTTTCCTAAATGGCTATGAACACATTGAAGTCCTACTTAATCCTTGTAAAATAACTCAGGATCAAAAGTCTGGAATACTCTTTCGAGGCTCCATCCATTTCACATATAAAAATGTCCTAGGGGGTGACGGCAAAACACCCACAGAAAGGAAGCAGGGTAAACAATATATTATATATAAATGATCCCATGCCAAGAATTGAAAGCCAAAAGGCAAATAAGAGTCGAAACTCCTAAGAAAGCAATATGTATCAAGACAAAGTACTGAATCATATGAGTACAAAATTGCCAAAAGTTCTTCTCCGTCTGTGAGTTGAAAATTAAATACATCTCTCACACAAAAAGGACACTATGGATAGAGGAGCCTGAATAAAAATTTAGAAAGAAAGGCATGCAGGAGGACTCAAAAAAGGACAAAAAAGTCTAGAAGCACAAAAGTGCAAAATGGCATGGGAATGAGGAACAAATGAACATTCCTGTTTACCATATGTTACAATCCTGTGGTGTCAAAGCTGGAAGCTACCCGAAGACAAAGGAAAAAAATGAAACTTATATTCTTGGCCACAAAATAGCTATCTTGACTTTGAAATCTTGGGTTCCGTTTTCCTAAATTGGACCATCATCAATGATTAAAAGTACATATATTTTCCATTTGGGAAATCCAGAAATCTAGAATAATTCAACATGTTGGTTTTATTGTTAAACAGTCTGTTACTTAAGGAAGAAATTGTCCAGAGATCTAGGTTCACCAGGTAGTCTCCAATTGTTGCAGCTGCAACTTTTCTCCCAAATTTTTTGAAATTTTGGACCCTCCTTTTTTATTTTATCTTGCCTGGGAGTGTGTGGATTCATGAACCCTATTTTGTTCTTCCCTCTGCTACAGTTTGGTTTGAAGTGAGGTCAATTGCTTTCATGCTTTTCAGAAAACTGCTTCCTGTTGGAAAACACGTTAACGGTGGAGTTTTGAAAATGATGTCTTTTTGGTCTGAATGATTTCCTTCATCGCTATCAGAAGTCTGTTTACATTCAAGTCGGAGCTTGTTTCTCTTTCCTGTCATTGTTTCAGGGGTTAAACAAACTATTTTCATCACTTCCCAACCTAAATCTTTTGAACACTTAATACTTTGTTTTTCGATAAATTTTCACTGTCGAAAGTTTTTGGACAGTAAAACGGAAGCCGTAGCCTTTACATTTTCCGCCGTTACGGAAGCTAAACGCTGAATGTTCCGATGGTTAGCTCTTTTCTTTTCTGATGTCGAGGATTTTGACTTTGCAATATTTTGCTTTTCACTCTCGGAATAGTTTATAACTTTAATCGGAAGCCACAGCCCTTATTTCATCCACCGTTGTGGCTCCTCAGCAGACTAACCATCCGACGTATAACTGTTCCACTTGTCGATGAATAGTTGTTTTTTTTTGCCGATTCCGTGTCTTATTTTTTTTCTCTTCACTATCGGAAAGTTTTATAACTTTAATCAAAATCCATAGTCCTTATGTCATCCATCGTTGCGGCTCCTCAGCAAACTAACCATCCGCCATATAACTGCTCCGATCGTCGATGGTTTTTTATTCCCAAGACCCGTAGTTAGTTTGACATCCGTCGTTGCGGCTTTATAGTAAACTATCTTTCTGCCGCTTAGTTGGTTTATCTACCGACACAGTATCGGTTAGGCCTCTGAGCTTCTGATCACCAATATCCTCAGTTGGTCACGGAGCCCGTAGTCTTTCTTTCACCCACCGTTGCGGTTCTTCTTTGAACTAATCACCCGATCCTTAGTGAGTCTGCTTGTCGATGAAGTTTTTCCCACCGACGATTTATGATTAGTCTTTCCAATCCCCGATGCATGGACGGCAGTTGCTGTTGTTTTATGTTTTCATGGATTTACTGCTTAAACCTTTATTTTTCAATGATTTGTTTTCTCTATCGGAGCATTTTTTAATGTTTGATCGAAGGGTTAGTCTCTTGTATCGCCGACATGGCGGTTGCATTGAGCTCATCATCGCTAGCATTTAGTCATGGAAACTTCTGATCACTGCATTTTTTATTTGAAAGCATAAGCCACAGTCTAATTGTCTTCCGCAACGGCGGCTTCAGAACGGACTAACCATCAGCCATATAATTTTTCCTTTCGCTGATGTTTTATGTTGACCGCGGAAGTCGCAGTCTGATGGTCTTCCGCTGTTGCGACTGTGAATAGGACTATTCTTCCATAGTCCTTAATTTTCTGCTCAACGATATGTTTTATTTGCTGCGGAGCCTGTAGTCTTTCCGTCTTTTGCCATTGCGGCTACGTAATGTGCTAACCATATAACTTATAGAGTTTTCTACGCCGATAGACCTAATGATCTCATAGAACTCGTTGTTTGTCTGAAGCCCGCCGTTGCGGCTGTTAATAAAACTATCCTGTCGATGCTTTACTGATTTTTCATGCCGATGAGGGTTTTTCCTGCCTATTCTGTGTGTGTTTTACCCTATCTTATGGGTGGTGGAGGTTTCATATTCTTATCATTTTAAGGTTTTTGTGACGAGAGTGTAGTACAAGGCCTCATTTTGATGATCAGTTTTATTGTTAGTATGGTTTATGTTTGTTGAAGAGATGTAGTTCATATTAATGTTGAGGTTTTAGTTTAATTGCAGACAGACTTAGAATATTGTTTTCAGATCCGGTTTGATGATTGCTGCTGTGAAGAAGACGTCTCTAAAAGAAAAGTCAGAAGCAGAGATGTTTCTCACAAATGAAAGATAGTGAAAGGTTGAGATCAACAGGTTATTGAACAGAATTGGTAGCAGCAGAGGCCCAGGCTTGGAAATGGCTCATCAGTTGCCAAGCTGCTCTCTTTTACAAAGAGCTTGTAAATCTTAATCTAAAATTTAACGTATTGGATGAATCATGAGCACTCACAAAGGACAAAATTATAAGATTAAAACAGTTAGGGGAGCCCAAAGGTCACCCGGCAGGGCAACCCAAAGGTTTTGTTGTTTTTGTATAAAGATAGGAAAGTTAGAAGGAATAAGGGACTTTTTCCCAATGAGATTTGTGAGGACATATTGTAAGAGAAACTATTTCCTTTTGCAATAGATAATTACAATTTGCCTGTTGGAGAAAGCTTGGTGGAATGTTCAAATGTTGTGCTATGGATTTATTGAAGAGGAACTATTTCGTTTTCAGCTTTGTGTCCATTAACTGTGAGATCGTTCTAACTCTATGAACCTATGTTCTTGTATGAATGTTCTCTGGTTTATTTTATGAAAATTTCCAATATGAGTAATGAATGTTGTTCATAAACAATTGGCTATCTGGTTGTTCAAATATCTTTAAATGTTCATGTGTTTTGAAAGAAGTATCAGCTATCTGTAATTTTTCATGATGCATGTACAAAATACATTACTCATTAATGAATGATAATCTTGCTACCTAGGGATAGGTTAGGTAGTTAGTTTTATTTTCTTGCTGTGTGTGATTTAGATGCGAGAGAGTTTAAGATGAGAGGTAAGAACCCACGCATCAAATTGTGACCGCTCCTCGTATTCTACATCAATCTGCATTTTAGATAGGAACTTCAATAACCGGTAAAACCTTTTATTTTTGTTACTTGACCTACGGTAGCCGGATTGCAAACCGGACGGTTTCCCTACACCAAACAGTCACAAGCTACTTGGGAACATTGACTGGGGAGAATCCCTTACTGTTGTTTCTTGCGAATTTCCAGGCCTCAATAGTTTTTGACACTAGAAGGAGGGCGCCAGTGCATGGCTAGCTGAGGAAACCCATTTTCTCGAGATTATTCCACCAGTGATAGTTCAAAAAGTAGTTTGTTTCCCAATCCAATTCCTAAAGAGAAGGGTAAAGAGCACTTGTATTGTGTCGATAAAGAAGTAGTTAATGATCTGAGAAGACACACTAGGGCCTATGTGAAGAATGTTGGAGGATTACTGATTATCCTTGACTTTCCTAGAAGAGAATATAAAAATAAAGACCGTCCTATATTGGAAGACTCAGTGTTGGTTGGAGATTTGAAAGAACTGGTAGAAACAGCCTTACAGGAAGTGGTTCATCCTTTAAATCAAGTGGGTCCAAATACACCTTACTATTCACCTATTCATACTCCTATTCATTCACCACCTCACTCTCCACCCAAACTCATGGTAGGCGTAAATGCAAATCAGCCACCCAACCCACCAAATCCACCACCTGCTTGGAAAGCCAAATCACCTTTAAACCTAACACCTCCTTTGCATGATTTACCTCAAGCTTTTGAAAAGATGCTGCCCAAGCTTGATCCAAATAAGAAGATGTTAGTAGATGACCATTTACAAATTTTTTATTTGGCAATAGAAGGATTGAGGGTTGTGGAGCATGAGGATTTTGTTTGTAGACTTTTTCCGCATATCCTTAAAGGAGCAGCAACATCATGGTATTTTGGTTTGCCTACAAACTCTATCCCAGACTAAGATACCTTTGAAAGGATTTTTAGGAGTAAGTATGCAACCCAAAAAACTCATGCCGCTCTCATGAAAGGACTGTGCACCTTAAAGAAAGAAAGAAAAGAGAAGGTGCATAGTTTTACCCAAAAATTCGCAACCTATCTTAAGAATTTTTCTGAAGCTGACAAACCCTCGGATAAAGTTCTAATTCAGTATTATACCTCAGCTCTAGGACCCGAGTTGGCCCTGTTTGCCAAGATGAAAGCCAAAACTACGCTAGCAGAGACTTATGAAGAAGCAGAGAGAGTAGAGGATGAAAAAGAAAGCATCGAATATTATCCTGAACGATCAGGAGAAAAAAATGTTGGGAGGAAATCTTTGTTATTTAATAAGCCTAAAGAGGAGCAAGCACCAGATTTCGAGGGAATGGAAAAGATGATGCAGAAGCTCTCTAACAGAATCATAGACTTGGAAAAGGAAAAGGAAGCTCAAAAGTTCTATAAACCTTATTACAAGAAAAGGGAAGACAACAATCAATCCCAACCCCCTCCACACAGCCCTACATCTATGAACTTAACGGAGGTAGGAATGGATAACTTTTGCACTTCCACGAACAACCTCATTCTGAAAAGAATTGTCCTCAATGGATAAATTCAATGACGTTGGTTATGAATTAGCTGTTGAATTCCAAATTAACCAAGGACAACGATGAAGAAGGGAAAGGCAAAAATAAATCAACACAAAAATAGGAGGATGAGGCCATGATTTTATGGGACTGCGTATCGTTGTTTGATGCCGATGAAGAAAAGGATCTGAGACATGAAAATATCTTGGAAACAAATGTAATGACGAGAAGCCAGGGGTTGATTAAGGAAAGCAGTCTTATGCTCCTGAAGATTAAGAGACTTCAACAGAATGTTAAGAAATTTCAAGACAACTCCTCAGCTAATAAAATTCTGGAATTTACCATCACCAGTCAAAATCCTAGACAAATCGACATGCCTACTAAGCCCAATGAAGAAAAGATAAAGAATGTTAAACCGAATCTCACGGAACATAAGATGGATTATGACATTGTGGAGGATATCAAAAGGGTAAGGGAAAACATCTCATTATTTGAAATGTGCAATGTGTCGCAGCAAAAAGAAAAGCTATTGAAAGAACTTGAAATATCAGAGGAGAGGATGCCCACTGACAATCAGCCCCAAGAAGAAGAAATTGGTGAAGCAAGTGTGGGAGGTAAGCCTAAATGGAAGTCTCCACCTTTTCTCCTTACTTTTGAAATTTTCAACCACAATGTGCATAACTTCCTAGTAGACTCAGGGGCATCAGTCAACGTCATGCCGCTGTCGATCTACAAAAGGATAAATGGGAAACCTAAACCATCCACCTGGAGGGTCGTTCAGTTGGATAGAATGAATGTGAAGGTAATTGGGGAAATGGAGGATGTTCTTGTTTGCTTATCTTCAAATGATAAGGTATGTCAATTCATTGATATTGTGGTGGCTGACATACCATAACCTTATGGACTTGTTTTGAGCAAAGATTGGTCGGCAAAGCTGAACGGATATTTTGCCTCAAACTGGTCACATCTGTGGCTACCATATAAAGGAAGCCCAAATGAAATTAAAGTTTTGAGGGAGCCCCACATGAAACACAATGTTACTCAGTTCGAAGGTAAAAATGAACCAGTGGATTCTGTTTTGGGAAATTACTTTATTGAGCTAGAACCAGGAAACTATCAAGTGGAAGAAGCCAACGATACATCAGATGCTCAGCCTGATCTCCTTTGGTTTTCATAGGCTGATGAAATTGATTGTAAAATAGTATACTTAGCTGTAGATGTAGATGTTAATTCTCGCACAATAGTTAGCGATTTTTAGACGCTTTTCTTTGATGGTTCTAAAACTTTAGAGGGGTCAGGAGCCGGCTGTGTCCTGATTGACCCTAAGAAAAACAAACACTTTCTTTCATGTAGGTTAGAGTTTGAATGTATCAATAACACAGCTGAATATGAAGCATTAGTTCAGGGACTAAGAAAATCCATTGAATTAAAGGCAAAAAATCTAAAAGTGTTTGGAGATTCTGAAATAATTGTAAAACAAATTCAAAATCAAATACATTGCATTTCTCCCCATTTAAAAGCTTATCAAAATGAAGTATGGGATTTACTTAAATGTTTTAATGCATTTAACATTGTATCGATTCCAAGACTTAAGAATGCAGCAGCTGACTTGTTGGCCACCTCAGCTGCGAGGCTTGTGCCCTCTAATAATCGGTGCTCTGTTGAATTGCTTTCCAGGCCTTTGGTTCCATATATGATTACCAATCTACGAGTTTTTGATGATGATCAACAAATTATAGAATGCTTGACAAATGACAAAACCTTCAAAGGGGAGGTTATTGATGATGAAGAACATCAAGCCGAGCTAAAATTTGATAATTTTATTCCTAAAGGAGTCAGGAATTTAGAGTGAATGTTTGATTTAAATGAGAAATTTAGAAGACCAGCGAATGTGAAGACTCATAGCTCGTCTCTACAGTTTGAGTTGATTAATTTGGGGACTAAAATTGAGCCTAAATATGTGAATTTGGGAAAGTGTTGCTCTCCAGGTGAAAGGAATAAGTTTATCAGTCTTTTCAAACAATACAAAGATGTTTTTGCCTGGACTTATGAAGATCTGAAGACATATGACACCAATATTATCCAACATGTTATCCCCATCAGATCTGGAATCAAACCTTATCAGCAGCCTTTAAGGAAAATGCATCCAAAATTAGAACCTTTAATCTAGAATGAAGTTAAGAAACTATTGGATGCTATAATTATCTTCAAGGTTAGACACTCGAAATGGGTTTCAAATCTGGTACCGGTAAGGAAGAAATCTGGAGAAATTAGGCTATGTGTGGATTTCAGAAACTTAAATCGCGCTTCAGATAAAGACAATTATCCTATTTTACCCATGGAACAGATATTGCAAATGGTTTTGGGTTCTGAATTATTCTCTTTATTAGATGGATTCTCAGGCTACAATCAAGTATTAGTAGCTAAAGAAGACAGACTTAAAATGACATTCAGAACCAGGTGGAGAACTTTTGCTTACAGAAGGATTCCCTTTGGACTCATAAACGCTGGAGCTACTTTCCAGAGGGCTATGGACATAGATTTCCGCAGTTTGATTGGCCACAGTGCTGTAGTATACCTTGATGACATCACAATATTCTCAAAGAAAAGAGAGGAACACACATTTCATCTAAAGCAGATTTTTGAAGACTTCCGAAAATATGGTATCTCACTAAACCCCAAGAAGTGCGTGTTTGCCGTTACATAAGGTAAGTTGTGGGGTCATGTGGTTTCTAAGAAGGGGATCTCCATAGACCCAGAAAGGATCAAAGCCATCGAACAGATTCCCTTAGCCCATAATAAAAAGGGCATGCAATCATTTATGGGGACAATAAACTTCGTGCGAAGGTTTGTTCCAGATTTCCCTCAAATTGTTAAACCTTTGCAGCAAATGGTAAATTAAAGTGTACAATTCAAGTGGATTGATGTAGAGAAAAATACATTTAGTAAAATAAAGACAGTTGTTGCGCATGCACCCTCCCTCAAAAGTCTGTATTTTGAGAGAGATTTTATTTTGTACACTTTCGCATCTGATGATTCACTAGCAGTTGTGCTTACCCAGAAGGAATATTGGGGAGATGAGTTCCCCATATCATTTATGAGCACTGGTCTGCAAGGGGCTGAATTGAATTACCCAGCTGTGGATAAACAAGCTTATTCCATGTTCAAAGCGGTAAAACAATTCAGGCCATACATACTTAAGAACTGGACAAAGGTAATCGTTCCACACCTAGCTGTGAGGTCTATTTTCTTACAAAAAGAGTTAGGAGAAAGAAGAGGCAATTGGGTAACAAATCTACAGTAGTATGAACTCAAATTCAAGCCAGCCTCCATAGTTAAAGGGCAGGGATTGTGCAAACTAATGACTGAAAGTAAAGACAATGAAGAAAAGAACTGGGAAAACGAAGCTGAGTTACATTTGATGGATGTATGTCCTCTTTTCATAGCTCCGGACTCCTGGTATTGAGACCTTGTGCATTACCTTCATATGGGATTATTATTGAAACACTGGAATGCTAAGCAAAGAAGAGCATTGTGGCTTAAATCAGCCTCATATCAGATGGTTAAAGGAATATTATTCAGAAAGAATTATAATGGATTTCTTCTTAGATGCTTAGAGAGAGAAGATGCGAAGAAGGTCATAATAGACTTACACGATGGGCCTACTGGAGGACACTTCTATGGAGATACAATAGCCCATAAAATTCTCAGAGCTGGATACTATTGTCCCACACTATTCAAAGATGCACATGCCCATGTTAGAAAGTGCGACATCTGCCAAAGGTGTGGTGGAAGACAAGTTAAAACAACAGGACCATTAAAGCCTGTAATGATAACGGAACCTTTTGAGCAGTGGGGGATGGACATCATTGGAGAGATAAAGCCAAATTCTTCCTTGCAACACAAATATATTCTGACGGAAACTGACTACTTCACTCGTTGGGTCGATGCCATTCCGTTGCATAAAGTAAATGAAGATGCAGTCATGGACTTCTTGCAAGATCATATTATGACCAGGTTTGGAGTTCCAATTTATTTAGTTTTTGATAATGATACTTATTTTTCCTCTATTATATTAACTGCATTTGCTCATGAGAAAGGAATTAAGTTGCATTACTCTGCAAATTACTATCCACAAGGAAATGGTTTGGCTGAATCTACGAACAAGAATCTGATTAGAATTTTAAAAAAGACTGTGATAGAAAACCAGAGGAGTTGGCACTACGCATTACCAAATGCTCTTTGGGCTGATAGGGTCACCCCTAAGAATTCGGTAGGTGTGTCCCCATATACCCTTGTTTATGGAAAAGAGGGCATTCTACCCCCCAATATCATGCTACCCTCTTCCATAATAGCTCAGGAATCTAGAGGATCAGATAATGAAGTCTTGCAGATAAGGATACATAATCTTTTGAAGGCAGAGGAATCTATATCCGGGGCCAGAGAATATTTTAAACAACAACAAGAGGTATTAAAGAGATGGTTTGATAAACACAAAGCTAGAACAAAATATTTTGAGGTGGGATATTTGGTTCTCAAATGGGACCACCCCCATGATGAGAAAGGAAAACACACAAAATTTCAACAGTTATGGGTAGGCTCTTTCTAAATTGTGGCAAAAATTGGCCCCTCAACCTATAAGTTGCAAGATTTAAAGGGATGGGAAGAGAACTTACCACTAAATGGTCTAGTTCTTAAGCCTTATTTTTCTTGATTTTGTTTATTTTGTTCCGTTTTGTACATAAATAAATTGATTGCTTGGCTGTTTGTTTATTTATTTATTTTATTTTTTTTTGTTTTTAGTTTAGATTTTGATTGATTTCAATAAAAGAGGCAAACTTTTGGTTGCATGGAGGGAATCAGAATTCTAGATTAACTAAAACCCTTGATTATAAGACTGTGTACTATTGTTTTATCTGAAGGAATTTCTTCTAGTTTAACAGTTTTCCTAAATGGCTATGAACACATTGAAGTCCTACTTAATCCTTGTAAAATAACTCAGGATCAAAAGTCTGGAATACTCTTTCGAGGCTCCATCCATTTCACATATAAAAATGTCCTAAGGGGTGACAGCAAAAGACCCACAGAAAGGAAGCAGGGTAAACAGTATATTATATATAAATGATCCCATGCCAAGAATTGAAAGCCAAAAGGCAAATAAGAGTCAAAACTCCTAAGAAAGCAATATGTATCAAGACAAAGTACTGAATCATATGAGTACAAAATTGCCAAAAGTTCTTCTCCGTCTGTGAGCTGAAAATTAAATAGATCTCTCACACAAAAAGGACACTATGGATAGAGGAGCCTGAATAAAAATTTAGAAAGAAAGGCATGCAGGAGGACTCAAAAAAGGACAAAAAAGTCTAGAAGCACAAAAGTGCAAAATGGCATGGGAATGAGGAACAAATGAACATTCCTGTTTACCATATGTTACAATCCTGTGGTGTCAAAGCTGGAAGCTACCCGAAGACAAAGGAAAAAAATGAAACTCATATTCTTGGCCACAAAATAGCTATCTTGACTTTGAAATCTTGGGTTCCGTTTTCCTAAATTGGACCATCATCAATGATTAAAAGTACATATATTTTCCATTTGGGAAATCCAGACATGTAGAAGAATTCAACATGTTGGTTTTATTGTTAAACAGTCTGTTACTTAAGGAAGAAATTTTCCAGAGATCTAGGTTCACCAGGTAGTCGCCAATTGTTCCAGCTGCAACTTTTCTCCCAAATTTTTTGAAATTTTGGACCCTCCTTTTTTATTTTATCTTGCCTGGGAGTGTGTGGATTCATGAACTCTGTTTTGTTCTTCCCTCTGCTATAGTTTGGTTTGAAGTGAGGTCAATTGCTTTCATGCTTTTCGGAAAACTGCTTCCTGTCGGCAAACACGTTAATGGTGGAGTTTTGAAAATGATGTCTTTTTGGTCTGAATGATTTCCCTCATCGCTATCGGAAGTCTGTTTACATTCAAGTCGGAGCTTGTTTCTCTTTGCTGTCACTGTTTCGGGGGTTAAACAAACTATTTTCATCACTTCCCAACCTAAATATTTTGAACACTTAATACTTTGTTTTTCGATAAATTTTCACTGTCGAAAGTTTTTGGACAGTAAAACGGAAGCCGTAGCCTTTACATTTTCCGCCGTTACGGAAGCTAAACGTTGAATGTTCCGATGGTTAGCTATTTTCTTTTCTGATGTCGAGGATTTTGACTTTGCGATATTTTGCTTTTCACTCCTGGAATAGTTTCTAACTTTAATCGGAATCCATAGCCCTTATTTCATCCACTGTTGTGGCTCCTCAGCAGACTAACCATCCGACGTATAACTGTTCCGCTTGTCGATGAATAGTTGTTTTTTTTGCCGATTCCATGTCTTATTTTTTTTCTCTTCACTGTCGGAAAGTTTTATAACTTTAATCGAAATCCATATTCCTTATGTCATCCATCGTTGTGGCTCCTCAGCAAACTAACCATCCGCCATATAACTGCTCCGATCGTCGATGGTTTTTTATTGCCAAGACCCGTAGTTAGTTTGAGATCCGTCGTTGCGGATTTCTAGTAAACAATCTTTCTGCCGCTTAGTTGGTTTATCTACCGACACAGTACCGGTTAGGCCTCTGAGCTTCCAATCACCAATATCCTTAGTTGGTCGCGGAGCCCGTAGTCTTTCTGTCACCCACTTTTGCGGTTCTTCTTTGAACTAATCACCCGATCCTTAGTGAGTCCGCTTGCCGATGAAGTTTTTCCCACCGACACTTTATGATTAGTCTTTCCAATCCCTGATGCATGGACAGCAGTTGCTGTTGTTTTATGTTTCCATGGCTTTACTGCTTAAACCTTTATTTTTCAATGATTTGTTTTCTCTATCGGAGCATTTTTTAATGTTTGATCGGAGGGTTAGTCTCTTGTATCGCCGACACGGCGGTTGCATTGAGCTCATCATTGCTAGCATTTAGTCATGGAAACTTCTGATCACTACATTTTTTATTTGAAAGCAGAAGCCACAGTCTGATTGTCTTCCACAATGGCGGCTTCGGAACGGACTAACCATCCGCCATATAATTTTTCCTTTTACTGATGTTTTATGTTGACCGTGGAACTCGCATTCTGATGGTCTTCCACCGTTGCGGCTGTGAATAGGACTATTCTTCCATAGTCCTTAATTTTATGCTCGACGATATGTTTTATTTGCTACGGAGCCCGTAGTCTTTCCGTCTTTTGCCATTGCGGCTACGTAATGTGCTAACCATCTAACTTATAGATTTTTCGATGCTGATAGACCTAATGATCTCGTAGAACTCGTTGTCTGTCTGAAGCCCACCGTTGCGGCTGTTAATAAAACTATCCTGTCGATGCTTTACTGATTTTTCCCGTCGATGAGGGTTTTTCCTGCCTATTCTGTGTGTGTTTTACCCTATCTTATGGGTGGTGGAGGTTTCATATTCTTATCATTTTAAGGTTTTTGCGACGAGAGTGTAGTACAAGGCCTCATTTTGATGATCAGTTTTATTGTTAGTATGGTTTATGTTTGTTGAAGAGATGTAATTCATATTAATGTTGAGGTTTTAGTTTAACTAGAGACAGACTTAGAATATTGTTTTCAGATCCGGTTTGATGATTGCTGCTGTGAAGAAGACGTCTCTAAAAGAAAAGTCAGAAGCATAGATGTTTCTCACAAACGAAATATAGTGAAAGGTTGAGATCAACAAGTTATTGAACAAAATTGGTAGCAGCAGAGGCCCAGGCTTGGAAATGGCTCATCAGTTGCCAAGCCGGTCTCTTTTACAAAGCGCTTGTAAATCTTAATCTAAAATTTAACGTATTGGACGAATCATGAGCACTCACAAAGGACAAAATTATAAGATTAAAACAGTTAGGGGAGCCCAAAGGTCACCCGGCGGGGCAACCCAAAGGTTTTGTTGTTTTTGTATAAAGATAGGAAAGTTAGAAGGAATAAGGGACTTTTTCCCAGTGAGATTTGTGAGGACATATTGTAAGAGAAACTATTTCCTTTTACAATAGATAATTACAATTTTCCTGTTGGAGAAATCTTGGTGGAATGTTCAAATGTTGTGCTATGGATTTATTGAAGAGGAACTATTTCATTTTCAGCTTTTTGTCCATTAACTGTGAGATCGTTCTAACTCTGTGAACCTATGTTCTTGTATGAATGTTCTCTGGTTTATTTTATGAAAATTTCCACTATGAGTAATGAATGTTGTTCATAAACAATTGGCTATCTGGTTGTTCAAATATCTTTAAATGTTCATGTGTTTTGAAAGAAGTATCAGCTATCTGTAATTTTTCATGATGCATGTACAAAATACATTACTCATTAATGAATGATAATCTTGCTACCTAGGGATAGGTTAGGTAGTTAGTTTTATTTTCTTGCTGTGTGTGATTTAGATGCGTTAGAGAGTTTAAGACGAGAGGTAAGAACCTGCGCATCAAATTGTGACCGCTCCTCGTATTCTACATCAATCTGCATTTTAGATAGGCACTTGCATATCATACTTAAAACTAAAAACACAAAAATATACACAGTGGACCGGGCCACAAACAGTAAAACCTTTTATTTTTGTTACTCGACCTACGGCAGCCGGAATGCAAACCGAATGGATTCCCTACACCAAACAATCACGGGCTAGTTGGGAACGTTGACTGGGGAGAATCCCTTACTGTTGTTTCCTGTGAATTTCCAGGCCTCAACAGTCTGGAGAAATGTTTCTCTTTGGAAGAAGAAGAATATGCTCAACTGTATCAAAAATAAAGACAGTTGCTTGATAAAAATTGGACCCATGTAGAGCAACTGAAATCAACTAACAAGAGAGAAAAAGTTCTTGAGAATTTGAACCATGTGAGGAACACCCAAGAAACTGAATTTGAACCATGTGAGGAAAACCCAAGAAACTGATATATTTCAACCTTGAACATCAAACCATGTGAGGTAAAATCAGCTCCAAGTGTTAGGAGCAAGTGTCCAGCGGATGCAAAATGTCTCCATCTTTACTACTTCTATGATGAGATGAGCATGTGATTAAATAGATAGGTAGAGAAGCCTTGGAACTATGGATAGTGAATTCTTGAGATCCATAATCTGATATAGATTTATAAATAACCAATTATTCACAAAATATCATATCATCAAACTCATAAGAGGAAACTAACATCAAATCCCCAGTAGCGAGTTTGAAGGAGACTTGCGGTACTTGATTTGTCACACCAAAATTGATGAGAGCAGATACAAGCATTACTGAAAGATATTTAAACTTAAAACTTGAACCAAATAATATCAGATCAGATACAAATAATTTCATATCAGATCCAAGAGTGTGCTCCGCCGAGATGGTAGATGCACAATTTTATCCTTCTTCAAAACCCTGAGTACTGGTGCATGCAATCATGTAGGAATTTGTTGGAAGCTCTAGATAAATGAGAGTGAATGGATCACTCCTACAATCTGACATTATTTGAAAAATATCCAAATATCCATAAAATATAATATCAACAAACTCATAAAAGAGTACTGACATCAAATCACCAGCAACAATTTCAAAGGAGAATAGCTACAAGCATTACTGGAAGCTATTGAGAATTAAAACTTGAACCAAGTAATATCAGATCATATCCAAATAATATCATATCATATCCAAATAGTTTCATATCATATCCAAGAGTGTGCTCCACCGATATGGTAGATGCACAATTTTCTCGTTCTTCAAAACCCTGAGTATTTGTGCATGCAATCATGTAGGAATTTGTTGGAAGCTCTAGATCAATGAGAGTGAATGGATCACTCATACAATTTGATATTATTTCCAAAATATCCAAATATTTGCAAAACATAATATTATAAAACTCATGAGAGAAAACTGACATCAAATCCCCAACAGTAACTTTGAAAGACACTTTTGGTACTTGATTTTTCACACCAAAATTGATGAGACCAGCTAAAAGCATCACTGGAAGCTCTTGAAACTTAAAAATTGAACCAAGTAATATCATATCAAATCCAAATAAGATCATATCATATCCAAATAGGTTCATATCATATCCAAGAGTGTGTTCCACCGAGAGGGTAGATGCACAATGTTCTCCTTATTCAAAATTATGAGTATTGGTGCATGCAATCATGTAGGAATTTACTGGAAGCTCTATATCAATGAGAGTGAATGGATCACTCCTACAATATGATATTATTTCCAAAATGTCCAAATTATTACTTTTATGCACACCAGCAACATCATTAGAGATAGAGAAATCAAATTCCTTTTATTTTCTGAAACAATCATCGGTAAACTATGCACATAATTTAAAATAGAAGAATAACTGGAGAATTTTTGCATAGAATGGAAGGATATTATTTCTTCAATAACAGAGATTCAAATGTATTCTTCTGGATCAGCCATATGAGAATATGAGATATCAGAGATCTCATAAAATTCCATAGCAGCAGGAGAAGGAGTCACTCTAAGGATACTTTCTTCAATTCAAATTGATTGTGTGGAAGAGTCTGCTTCTTCTTCATATTGAACAACTTCATCAGAGAGAATTGAGGCTGAGAATATTTAATAAAGAAATATTGTGGTCCTGGGTGTGCTCTCCAAAGTGCTATAATGATCCTTACTGTGCTTTCCAAAGGTTCTATCCAATTATGTCCAGAGATCCTTTGGGTATTCAGCAGAATCAATAAGGTAGTGCAAGCATGGATACCTCCAAAAGGACATACATATTTTTCCAAAAGCTTTATCACCATAATTTAGCCATTCATTCTCATATTTATAATACTCTTTTCCAAGTCCAATAGATACCTCATAGATACCTTGTCTCTTTAGAGATGCAATCATTTTCAACTTCCATTCTGAATATATTGCGGATGGAGTAAGAAGAGGATTTGATAATGTCGAATCCATATGAAGTTGAACCAAAAAATGTTCACACTATGTTATAATCAATCCTTCTCTCTCGACATTTACACTTTCTCAGGGTTTTTCACGCCCCCACTACCACTCTGAATAAATTCAGAGGAAGCAAGGCAATCTTTGCAGGACTTATGTGGAAACCCAGTTGCTTCTAGTGTACAATGGAGGGTAGACATAATTGGATCTTATCTGATATGTCTCTAATACCATGTTAGAATTGATGTGCCATTTATATCATCAAGCAATCAGCACAATCATATTCTTAATTATTATGCAGTGAAGAGGAATGAATTATACAAACTAAACAAATCAAATCTCACAGGAAACAGACAAGTATTGCTCAGAGAATTACAATATTATCTTCATTATAGTATCCAGTGTTACAATGGTGTTACATAAGGAGTAATTTGAATCATTAGGGATGAATTCAAATCCATAGCTGTATCTGACTACATGTCTAACTAAATATGTCTAAATCATTATCGGAGTTCAATTGGCTAGCTTCATATGTCAAATCTAGTCTCTCAATCAATTACAATAAATCAAACCAATCTAATTGAAATGGTAGGTGAGAACTGGTGTCTTTCCACATGCATCCATACAAGACTGGCGCTAACTGAATTGGAGGGAAACTAACTGAATGTAACTAAAGCATAACCAAGCTTAACTAGTTACCAACTACAAAAAACTGAAGGAGGTTGGATTTGAGACTCCCAGTGGCTCCTAAATTGTAGGTATTAGCCTAGGAGGCACCTAAACTAATGCATGCAAGTGCTGTCAGTCTCGGTTAGCCTCTATCGGTGCTCCCCACACTCTAGTGACTGGTACATGTGGCCCTATTAGGCCAAGTGGACCCAATGGTGCTAGTGGACCCAATAATAATTAAATGAATCCTATGTTAGGTTAATATAATCTAATATATAGTTTGGAAAAGGGAGGATTATAAATCCTAAAAAATATATCATCGGTACCAATTTTCCCACCTATTCAAATAGTTTGTTGCGGTGATAATGTATCGTGCACCCGTCTGCTTTTCTGGCAGATTAATAGGTCCCACAAAATCCATTTCCCACTTATCAAACGGCTGCAGTGTCACCTGAGGTGCTAATGGAATCTCATGTCATCATGATGGATTCCTCATCCATTTATGGATGTCGCAACTTTTTGCGTAGTCCGTTGTATCATTGTGTAGCATTGGCCACCATAATACAGCTTGGAGTATCATCTTATCAGTTTCATGACCTCCATAATGTCCTCCTGCAACTCCATCATGTGCTTCAGTCATTATCCTTTTTTGTTCATGTGGTATGCCATATCGGTGTAAAATATCATATGGCCCCATCTTGTAGAGTTGGCCTGCAATTAACTAAAAATATGCAACTCGGATGACTAGTTGCTTCTTATGGCTCGTCGTGTAGTCCATATCAGTGTAAAATATCATGTGGACCCATCTTGTAGAGTTGGCCTGCAATTAACTAAAAATCTGCAACTCGGATGACTAGTTGCTTCTTATGGCTCGTCGTGTAGTCCTTTGGGGATTTTCCTGTCGATAATAACTGGATAATCTGTTCATAATGGTCGTCTACCATTCCTACTTGAAACAATTATGCATTAGGTAAGTGCTCCTCGATGTTGGTTGGTTCTTCACCTGTCTCAATCCTTGACAAATTATTGGGCCCAGTATTCAATCGACCCAACTTCAGAAAGGATCGTGAAATCAAATTCTTGGAAGAGTAGAAACCATCAGAAAATATTCCCCTCTAACATAGGCTTGTTGACTAGGTACTTCAATGCTGAATGATCAGTGAACATCTTGAAGTGTCCTCCCAATAGATAGTGGCATAATTTCTACAGTTTGTATACCCTCGCAAATCCTTCTCATTCGGTGGTTGTGTACTTCCTTTCTGTAGATGACAACTTCTAGATTGTGAAGGTGATTGGGTGGTCAATAACTCCTTCACCTGGTTGCACCAAGATTACACCTAATTTCAATGATGATGCATCAACATGGACATGAAATTCCTTCATCCAGTCTAGAAAGACTAATATTGGTGTTGTAACCATCTTCTTTTTAATAGTGTCGAGACTCCCTTGACATTTGGTGCTCCACTCGAAATTTGCATCCTTGTTCAGTAACTTCTCCATTAGTCCTATGATTGTTGCATATCCCCTTATGAACTTTCGATAATACCTCGTATGCCCAATGTTTCCCTGATTTATTTCACCGTTGTTGGTGGAGGTAGATTGATAATTATCATGATCTTAGTAGGAACACTTACAGACAATGTGAACCAACAAAATTCCAAATGGTGCATAGAATATACACTTTCGTAGATTTAGCGAGATCTGATTTTGTTGACACCTCTCCAACATTAGTCACAACTTTGCAATGTGGTCTTTCACCAACCCATACACAGTCCAATCGTCCATATATACTGCAAAAAAATTCTGAATGAAATCCTTAAAGGTAATGACTACTATCCTAGAGAAGATCGCAAGTGCGTTCTTGAGGCCAAACAACATCACTGTGTACTGGAAACATCTCCATTCCATCACAAAAGTAGTCTTGTGTCGATCTTCCTTCACAATCTTTGTCTAATGGTAGCCCAAAAAACCATCTGTGAACAAATAGATATCTTGTCCACTGACTCCTTCCAGTACTTCATTAGCAGAAGGTGTTGGGAACAGATCATGGAGACATGTGTCATTTAACCTCTGGAGGTCGACACAAATCTGTATTTCGCCTATCTTCTTATATTGAACCACCATTGGACTAATCCATTCTTATTCTTCTACATGTTTGATGATGCCAGCATCCAACATCCTGTCAAGCTGAACTTTGACTCGTTCCATGTATCACAGGTTCAGTCGATATGGATGTTGCTTTATTAGTTTCACATTTGGCTTTAGTGGGATTTTAATCTCCCCCAAGTCCCCTAAAATCCCCTTCATCTCAGCAAATTTGGTCAAAAATAAATCCTAGAACTCATGTAGCAAATTAGTGATCTTCGTCAGAGTGGCTTCATCCCAATAATATCCTACATTGGCGAACTTTGGGTCTTTTTTCATCCCAATGTTGACCTTACGTATATTAATAGGTTGTTGGACTTTTTCGGTCGAAACCTCTAGTGCTACGATATACTGACTCCCTTTCGACTCTACAATATTAATATTTATCGTATCATCCTTGTCATCAGGTTCTCCTATCACATTGTTGCATTTTGTCATCAACTCTGTGGCTGGTATCTGATGCTATTCTACTGGAAACACCACTGGAACTAATTTCAAGATGGCATTTTGGATGTGCTGCAGTGCACTATGTATTATTAGTTCTGCGCTCGCAAAACTAAAAGTATGACTGAAGCAGATAGTCAAATATTCCCATGTTGTAATCTCCCTTCGGAGTTCTACTGACACCCATGTTGTCTTGACATGTGACTAGATAGTGCTCTACTTCCCCAAATCGAAATTTCATCAATCTGTAACATATCAACCAACCACCGATCGAACTCTTATGCGTCGCCCACCATCTTGTTGGAGTGGCCTTCAGTGATTCTTCCAACACCAACAATCGTTGGGGTTCAGATACCTTGACTTCAAACTCATAGATAAATTCAGTCATATTGGGTATCCCTTCATATATTAGCAGTTTGATAATCTCCGTTGCAACCTAGCGCAGCGACTGAGTGACTCATCCACATTTATGGATTGACACCTCATGTAGCCGATTCTTCCAATTCTCTAGTGCATCATCAGAATCCGATGATGTGGAGCTAGTACATCACCATCCTAGCTTCCTATTCGCAGTGAGATGGATGTAATCCTCAAAGATATTATATACATGATCCCATCCTCCCACGACTTCCTCCCTCACGGGCTTGACATATCTTCTTTCTTCACTCAGATCCAATGGGACAATGATACATATGTCGGGATTTTCAAAATTCATCACTCTCTTCTTGAAGTTGATCACCGTCATATTATCATTAGCCTATCCAATCCCTAGTAGTGCTGGATATGAGCTACCTTCGTCAACAATTTCAATAACATAAAAATCTTCATAATTATTCAGCCCTTCCACCTCGACGAGTAAGTGTGGTACTCATCCAATTGGTGACACTATGTCCTGATTTTCCAATCACAGTTGCATAGGGGACCAAACCAACTGTGGTTTCCCCATTATTTCCCATGTTTTATTCGTCAAGATATTGACATCTGATCTTAGATCCAAGATGACCGAGTATACATCATAATCACTGATTTGGAAATTCATTCTCATCTCTCTTTCGGTTTTCTTCTTATGCAAAGAGTTCACGACGTAGTCTTGTCTTCCCTTCTCTTGTCGATATAGCAAACTTGTTATTTCGGCTATCACATAGGGATCCTTTGCTAATGACACACAAATTTCAAAGAAACTTTACAATGTTCCAACCTTCCGCGATGGTCCTACCACAAATATCGAATCAAAATCAAGTGGCATTTCATAGATAGGAACTTACCTGTATCCCTTTTTATTACATCTCTTGCATAGAAGAATGTTTCTTTCTCAACATCGACATCGAATTGCACCTTCTTTTGGGTCACTGGTCGGATTGATGGGAGTGGACCATCATCTCTCATTGTCGTAGCTCCTCGATTTATGATGGAAACATCTGCAAGATGAGTCCTGGGTTCCACCGAAATTTTTCCTACCGTTGGTCCTTGATTATGATTTTGCGGTTGGTTTGCAACCTTGTCTGCATTATGGTTCACATTCTGATTTTGGTTCTATGGTGGTGGGACATTCTTTGCTTGCCACTTTGCAATCAGTTGTGGAAATCTTCGACGTTATGATATACAATGATACAATAGTTGCATTTTGGCTGAAGGTTTGGGAAATCTCGTTGATAATGACCCAATACCCTGCAATTATAGCATTTCACAGGTCCACGACCTAGTCCCATACCTCCTCCTCGACTGAATCCTACATTTCGACCTCATCGAAATCCTTCGCAGAATCCTCCTTGTTGTTAGTATTGTGGTTGATTAAACAGTTGATGATGTTGATTCAGTTGTGGTTGAATATACTATGGTTGGGTATACTGCATTTGTTGTTGATTATACTGCATCTAATTTTACTATGGATGCAGTAGAGCAAAATGCAGTTGGTTTTGTGCAAACTGTGGTGACTGCTGGGGTTGATGCATCTCCATCAGTTGGTGGTATTATCCTTTCATGAAATACATATACATTGTCTTTTCTTGGAGCAATTCATATGCTCTACAATCATTCTCTTCATGACCAACAAAGCGACAAAAATTACAGAACAAATTTGCAAGTTTAGATACTTCCTTTTTGAGATATACACATTCCTCATGTCGATATCCTCTAGTCTGACAAATTTGACACCATGGAAAACCACCTTGACTCAATGGATTAGGAGTGCCATCCTGTAAGTATTCATAGAAATCCAGACATTGGTCCTTGTGATGTCCTTCAGTGCAACATCACATGCACCATACATCCTCATGGATGTATTTTCTCTTCTTGATATCCTGTAACTGAATTGTCATACTCGCCAATTGTGATTGGATCTTATTCATTCCAACCCCAATTTCCCCAATTTGTGAAGCCTCCAGCTTCATCACAATCTCCATAGCCTCAGTTTGTGTCACAATATTCTGCTTCATTAATGGCATTTGGTGTGTGGCACCAATGTTACGATGAACCATTCTTTTTGTTTCACGCCGCTCATTCTAAACCTAACCTTCTCCATCAACGTCTTGAATCGATGATCAAAATCCCAAATCAACTCGTTCGGGTACTATTTTATTTCCTTCAATTCAGTAATGTACTGTGACTCATATTTGGGTTTCTGAAATTCTTCAATTAATACATTTCTAATATGCACTAGTATATTCTGTTGATGTCCTGTTGGCACTTGTACAACATTCATATACCAATCTAATGCGCGACCTTAAAAAGTTGTCGCAGGTTGTCCCTTCTTAATGTCTTCATCTTGGAATTGCTTCACAGAAAAACCAATGCTGCTCGGTATATTCGGTCCCGTTCCCATGGAAAAAAGGTAATTTTATGTCGTCACCAGCCATTTTGGGCCTTATTCCTATGTTCGATGATCCACTACTATTGCTTCGGTGATGGCACACTGGAAATTCTTGTGATGATCTAGTGTTTCTTTTTGAATGTGGCGTAGTGCATGGAGGTGTAAGTACGCTATTGCTTTGGGTTGGTCCTTCCTCAGACTTGGGCATAGCCCAGTCGTCTCCTTTGTTGTTGTAGGGTCGCTTAGTCCCTTGTGATCCTCTTTCGTAGTTTCTTGTTCCAATCACACCAGGACTCTACTCAGACCTCTACCTCTTCTCTTGTCGAAACCTCACCCCATTTCATAAAAGACCACACTCTTCCTCAACTTCCCTCACAATCTCATCGTAACTCCCATCCATCTACCCCATATCATTCCATCCAACCCTCATCTCCGCAATACCCGTGACCTCCACAACCTAGGGCTTTACTCCTAAGAGATCATCTTCAATATTCCCTTTTCACAGATGAGAATTTTTATCCACAATTGTGTCGCTATAGGATTTGACTATGTCGAAGGAAAACACAGTGATGTATCCTTCCAAAATTATGTCGAGCCACACTTTGAAAACCCTTGATTCCTTATTGTCTACTCTTTTTAGCTGTTGAATTATCTCATGGGTCCAGTAAGTAGTTTTGCCTTCTTGGAAATTCCTTTTCTAGAAGGGAAGCTACGTTATCCACTCTTATATTATAATTGGGAACTCAGCGAAGAAATATTCACGAAATATTCGAGTAGATATGTCTTCCCAACCACTCTTATGTTGTCAATATGGAGCTCTAGTTTTCTTCTACTGCGAACTGTCAGCCCTTCTAATCGAACCAGTCCTGGATCTCCAGTTTCATCGAGTGCCACAACATGTCCTCTTTTTTCTCATACTAAGGTCCTGACAATGGAACAATTTGTTGACACAGTTCAGTCGACAGGGATTCACTCATTGTTGACACGCTTTGATTTAATCTCCATAAACGCTGGGCTGGAAAGGTTTTACCCTATCCAGCAACACCTGTGAAGCGGATGCAGTCTCACCCGAGATGTTTGAGGGATGGTTGCAGGAACCACGTTTCCACAAAAGGGAATAGGAATTACGCACTTAATTTCTCTATGTCACAGTAACACTCAGAGATCTAGAACAAGGTTTAACTCTAAAATTTATCCAAACTATTCATCATCATTCGCACCATATCTAGTGTCGCAACATTCCATCATTCAGAAAAAGAGATCGACATGTAATAATTCATTCACCATACCAAGACTTCTCATCATTCGAAAAAGAAAAAAATTAAGAGATCGCAACATATTACCCATTCAGATCGCATCAATTAACTACAATATTTGAAAACATCATAGATCGCATTGCATACAAAGACACCATAGAGTTTTTAGCAATATTCTCATCATATTAACTTCTATAGGTCAACATACATCTCCAAAACACATCCTTTGGTCAAAAACCTCAGACCAAAACCCAGAAAACAATTTGCAAGACACATATAACAGATGGTTCTTTCCGCATAAGACAAAATGTGGCTAATCTCCAATCGATTCACTCATTCATTGATATATATCACTACATTCCTTACTTTGTTTATAGGCTTATGCATTTACAAAAGTTCCACTTATAACTAATTTCCTAACTAACTTGGACCAAAATTACAATAATGCGACCAAGCCGACCACTTGTCGATATCTTCCTCTTGCGTAGTTTACTTTGACACTTGTCACTTTCTCCTATGTCACACCATGTGCATCCAATCTTCCTGCCAACAACTTGTTGAACTATGATCTGAACCTTGGACTTGGAAAACTTCTCTTCTTCACCTTCATGCTTGAAGGCCAATTGAAACCGACCAGGTAATTTCTCTATGGTTACTACCTTTGTCAACATGTCTGCAGGATTCTGGCTTGTATGTATCTTTTCGAATTTTAAGAAGTTCATGTTCTAGAGAAGATATTAGGAAATGGTACTTGAATTCTATATGTTTATTCTTTGAATGAAAGGATGATTTATTTGCAATATGAATGACACTCTGGTTGTCACGGTACAACCTGCTATTCTCTTGCTTCTTACCCAATTCCTCCATGAACCTCTGCAACCAAATCATCTCTTTACTAGCCTCTGTAGCAACATCATACTCTGCTTCCATTGTTGAAAGTGAAACAACTTTTTGCATCTTTGTAATCTAACTTACTGTTGTTCCACCTACATTGAAAACACACCCTATCATGTTCCTTGTGTTTTCTTTATCACTTGCCTTATCTGCGTCAACATATCCCTGTAGAACAATGCTTGAACCTCCAAAACATAATGCATGAGAATTGGTACCTCTCAAATACCTAAGAATCCACCATACTACATTCCAATTCTCTTTACCTGGATTTTTCATATACCTACTCACAACTCCCACTACATGTGCAATATCCGGTCTTATGCACACCATGGCATAATTAAGATGCCAACTATTGATGAATATGGAACCTTGGACATGTATTCTATCTCCTTATGTGTCTTCGGAGACATGTCCTTACTTAGTTTGAAATGGCTGGCCAAAGGTGTACTAACTGGTTTAGCATTCTGCATTCTAACCCTCTCCAACACCTTTTATATGTACTCACCTTAAGACAATGTCAATTTGCAATTTTTCATGGCTCTTGTTATTCTCATACCAAGGATTTTCTTTGGAGCACCCAAATCCTTCATTGCAAATGATTTATATAGTTTATTTTTTAGCACTTTTATATCATGCATGTTAGACCCTGCAGCAAGCATGTCATCCACATACAATAACAAGATAATATGGATTCCATTATCTAGCCTCTTGAAATAAACATAGTGGTCAGAATGACATCTACTATAACCTAGTTATGTCATAAACTTATCATATTTTAAATACCACTTCCTTGGAGCTTGCTTCAGGCCATACAAGCTCTTCTTCAACCTGCAAACCAAATTATCCTTCCCTTTGACCTCATACCCTTGTGGTTGTTGCATATAAATATCTTCCTCCAAATCCCCATTGAGAAAGGTTGTTTTTACATTTAACCATTCAAGACGCAAAAATTCTACCGCCACTAAATTTAAAATAGTCCTAATTGAAGTCATTTTAACAATAGGAGAAAATATTTAATAAAAGTCTATACCTTTATTTTTCGCAAAGTTCTTTACCACAAGTCTATCCTTTTACCGCTTCTTGCCTCCTTCTTCTTCCTTCAACCTGTAAAACCATTTATTCTGCAATGCTCTCTTTTCTCGAGGAAACTCAACCAAATCCCAAGTTTGGTTTCTTACCAATGAGTCCATCTCCTCATTCATGCCTTGCTCCCACTTCTTTCTAGTTTCTACCTGCATTGCCTCTTCATAACATTCTTGTTCACCAGAATCAGTCATCAATAAATAATATAGTTAAGGAAATAATTGTTCACGGGGTCTACTTAACTTGGTAGATCTTCTTACATTTGTAGGAGTTTCAGGTACATGTTGCTACTCTTGATTTTTTGGTGCCTTTGGAACTTCATTTTCTTTGATTTCATCAAGCACTGTGTACTCTTTGTTTTCATTTTCCTCTTTTTTTCCTTGCAACTGATCTTTGTACATAACATTTTCATTGAATACTACATATCTATTCCTAATGGTTTTGTGATTTTCATAATCCCATAAGCAATAACCAAAATCATCAACCCCATATCCAATAAAGGTGCATTTATTGGATTTAGCCTCAATCTTTGTTCTATTTTCTTTATCAATATGGACACATGCTTCACAACAAAAAGCTCTGAGAAAATGAGTAGTTTAAATTTTTACCTGTCTGTGCTTCCTCTAGAATTCCACCATCCAAAGCGCTTGAAGGCCGTTGTTGGTAGGCGTTTGGGGTAAGTGAGTTGTGCAGCGCTGCAGAGGCTAAGCAAGCTCACGCGGCATCGTGCAAGCCAAATATAGTGCGATGGGCGGAAAACAAACCGCTTTTGAATATTTTATGCATATTTTTGTATCGGTTGACCACATTTGGTGGATATAGGTCATTAGTGGTTAAGTCACTTAGGAGTTAGCTAGAAGTGGGCCTTGAATGTAAAGGCACAAGCCTATATATAGATTAGAATTGGAAAAGATATAGATATGGAATTAAACTTGGAGAGATGCGTGTGGGACGAGACTAAAGTCAGAGATTGAGTCTTTTATTATTTGTATGCAACTCTACGGATTGATCTTTCTCTTGTTGTTTGTTTTGGATCTGTTACGACGGAAGTAATATGATATGACGAATATTGAGATGAATCATTGTTGTCCTTGTTCCTTTTCATATGATGCGATGTCTTTTTTGTCGTTATATACTGCGATGGTTTTGTTTTATGAATGAGGAATGAAATACTTCTGCAATGAATAGACAATATGTCTTTATATACTATGATGGTTATGTTTTATGAATGAGGAATGTCATACTGCTGCAATGAATAGTTGAATGATGCAAATTGTTCTGTGATGAATGTTGTGATCTTTGATAGATGGTTTTTCTAGATCTGATTGTTATGCTGAATTGTTGATGCCCTAATCCTCCTCCTTACTGCCAAAAATGTGGTTCCGACAGCTCTCCCTCGAACATCTCGAGTGAGAATTCATCTTCTCTGTAGGTGTTTCCAGGTAGGGTAAAACCTGTCTAGGCCGGTGCTTAGGGAGATCGCATTGGTTGGGCATCAACAGAGTGGGAACCCCTGTCGACAATGCTTTGTTGGTAGGTTTTCGCTAACAAATGGTTATGTTTCTAGGACCTCATTGTGACTGAAGAGGAGGATATGTTGTGGCATCCGACAAAACTGGAGATCCAAGATTGGTTCGACCTAATATTGCAAGAGTTCGCTAAAGCTGAGAATCAGAATCCGAAATTGACGACAAATGCATGGCTAGAAAGATACATTCATGATGGTCCTCATGAATGGTTTTTCTGTGAATTTCCCATCATACTCTATGAGTGGCTAGCGTGATTCACCTACAAGAAGCACAACTTCTAGGGAGGAGAGCCGACATCCTGGACCCCCAAGCTAATTCAAGAAATCCAAGAAACTGACAATAAGGCATCGCGGGATGTTGAAGTTTGGTTTGATAGTATTCTGGAAGGATACATCACTGAGTTCGTGGTTGATACCAACAAGTCTTATAGCAAAGCGGAACAGGAATTTTTCAACGGATCACGAGGTAGGTTCTTGTTGTCTTTTCAATTGTCAATCAAGATGCTTGTTTGTGAAAAGGGCATACTAAAGATGCACCTCGAGTAGTAAGACTCTGGTGTGCGGAGGCTTTGAACACTAAGATAGAAGGGGGGTGACGAATGGAAAGAGAAGGGGTAGATGGGTGTAAGTTTTGACGAGACTGTGAGGGTAGCCGAGGAAGAGAGTGGTTGTACAAGGGGAGGAGCAAGGTTCCGAGTAGAGAAGAGGCAAAGGACAGGAGAATGTCTTACTGCGATCGGAATGCAATACCATGAAGGACAACCACACGGGACGAAGTTGCCCTACAGCGATGAAGAAGACGAGCAGACCCAGGCTACACCCAGGGTGGCAGCAAGATCAAACCCTAGTAGCAATGTGTCCACACCTCTACACACTACTCCACCATCAGGAAAATATACACAATCTATGTCGACGTGTCTGACGTGCCAAGCGACATCTAGTAGTAAAGCAGCATTTGTAATAAGAAGGTATAGGATGGCAGGAGATGATATGAAGCTACCTATGTTCCATGGAAATGGAACTGATGACCCAGAACAGTATTAGTTCTTATGTGAGGCAATCTGGATTTCCAGATAGACTACCGACGAGGATGTAAAGAAAGGTTAGTTAGCGACCACCCTTCGGGGTCGTGCGCTCGAATGGTACATGAGATTCATATAGGTCCCATAGGGGACCGCGGCGAAGACTTTGGATGATATTCGGATGGGACTGCTTGAAGAATTCAAGAAACCAAAATATAAAGCACAATACATCACAGAGCTGAAGGAAATCAAGCAATGCCCTAATGAAAACTGTTTGGGACTTTGATCAAAGGTTTAAGATGCTGATGGCATGGGTTAACTTCAATATGAGCAACGTCCAACATAAATAATGGTTCATTGCAACACTGGTCCCTCTTATCTGACACCCATTAATGTAGAAAAGGATCATGATGCATAGTGAGGCTCTGGAAATTGCGATGAAGCTGGAAGCTTCACCTATCGAAGAAATTGTTGTCGGCATGAACCAAATCCAGGCGCAGCTAGAAAACCTGACGATTCAAATGCAGGATATCAAGAAGGAAAAAGATGAACATGATGACTTGTGGTGCACTCGGTGTCACGTGGATGGACACACAAAAGACACTTTCCCTTCTTTTCAGAATTATCTACTCTCATGAGCACTGAACTCATTGAGTTTCGGTAGTGTGCCATGGTGTTGCATATGTCAAGTATATGGGCATCGACATGAAGATTGTACCTACATGCAGAAAATGGTTACAAAGCCATCAAGCCTATATTGCACCTTCTATCGCTCTATTGGGCATGAGGATAAGGACTATCGAGATTATGATCTGCTTCAAGAGTGGACATACGATGCGTACTTCATGAATGGTGAATACCTTCGTATGGTTCAACAGCCACAGCCACAGCTGCCACCACAGATGCAATTTATTCCGTTGCAACAACAGATGCAGGTTGCAACTCAGCCACATTTTGTGCTGAGATTGTAGTACACCCAGACCCCAATGGCTCCGCCATAGTAGCAGTATGTCCAAGCAATGCACTATGTTCAGCAGCAGCCAAATCCCCCGCAACAACAAATGGGAAACCCAGTATCAGCAGCAGGCATCTCAACCACAATATCAGTAGCAAGGAGGATACCGTGAAGGATTTGGAGTGAGGGGAAGAGGAGGTTTCGGTCGAGGAGAAGGATGAGGTCGTGCATCAATCCAGTGTTACAACTGTGGGACATTTGGCCACTATTAGAGAGATTTTCCCCATTTACAATGTGTGTACTACATGGTGAATGATCATACTATTGAAAATTGTCCTCAATTAATTGCAAGATGGCAGGACGACAATGTTTTGCTGTTACAAAATCAGAATTAGTTCCAAGCCCATAATCAAATACAGAACCAATAGAAAATAGAGAATCAAGGTCAGCCCCAAATTCCAGTACATAACTGAAATATCAATCAGCCTATGAACCCAGCGGCGAACCAAAATCCACCTTTTGAATCATCCTCCGCCATAGAACCAGAATAAAGGGTCGACGGTTGCGACCATCCTAGCAGAACCATGAACAGAGGATGTTGACATCGGGATTGTTACTTGAGGAGGCGTGACAACTGGAGAATATGGACGGTGACCATAGGTGTGACTGGCTGGTAAGAAGAAAGCAAAGTTTGATATCACAACTGAGAGAGAGAGACCTTTTTTGAAGCTTGCAAGGTGCTTGGAAGAAATCCTGGTAAGACACCTACTTTTGGCATGCCTTCTGCTTTTGATTCTTCGTTAGAAGATGGACCATCGCGACAGTATGGGACCTTAAAACAATTCTTCAAGATTTTTTTATCCTTGGAAAAAGATCCTGATGCTCTGGTTGAGATTGAGAAGTTGTTGCGCCGACCGGATAGAGAGTTGTAGGACTTTGCGGTAAATTCTTTGCAGAAGAAAAATATGGGCAAAGAAATGCGGATGAACATTCAGATTGGGGACTACGAAGTCGATTTAGTTATTCTGGATCTTGGGTTAGATGTGAACATCCTGATGAAATAGATCTGGAAGAATATGGGGGAGATGAAGCTTGGTTGGTCCCCAGTGCAGCTAAGACTGGCTAATTAGGCCAAATTTCAACCGATCGGTCATGTGTCGAATATGGTTGTATATGTCGAAGGTATGAGGACTTGTTCTGATTTTGATGTCATCGAAGTCATTGAAGGAGGGGGATCCTATCCCGCGCTGCTAGGGATTGGATGGGTCAATGACAACATAGCCATGATAAATTTCAAGAAGTGGTTGATGACCTTTGAGAACCAGGATATTTCAGTCATTTCCTCGATGGATCCAAATGAAGGAAGGCGATATATTGAACCAGTCAAAGATGAAGTCGTGAGAGGATGGGATCATTTTTACAATATCTCTAAGGATTACATCCATCCTACCGATGACGAAGAATTGGGTTGCTGCAGTGCTAGCTCTGCGTCCTTTGAATTTGATGACGTGCTGGAGAATTGGAAAAACTGACTGCATGAGGTATCACTCAGAAAGTGTGGGCTAATCACGCAGTCGCTGCGCCATGTCGCAACTGAGATCATTGACTTGTTGATATATGAAGGACTAATGGAACTATCTGGGTTCCTCAAGGAGTTTGAAGCAAAGGTATCTGAGCCTCAGCGCTTGTTGGCATTAGGAGAAGCATTGAAGGCCACTCCTACATGCTAGTGGGCAGTTCATAAGGAGACCATCCATGAATGGGCACAGTGTCGACGGTTGATGACTGTGCATTTTGAAGATATGGAGGTATATCACACTGGGAGGTATGATGGGAAAAATAAACCTTGTAGTCATCTGAAGGAATGCCAAAAACTGTGGGCATCACAACCCAAGGATGAGTGGGTCCATGATTTTATTCACACATTGGATGAAATTCCAAGATCTTGGTACATATCAGCAAAGTTGCGCAGAGAAATCACCACTTGGGAGGAGCTGACTAATTGTTTTGCGCACACCTTCGGCTGAGCAGATGCTAACTTAGAATTTAACAATGCACTATAAAACATTCGGGATGTTGTCTTAAAAGTGGTCCCAGTCGCATATCCTGTGGACCCACATGCGCATTGCCACATGCAATCGATGATGGAATGCTACAACCTCTCTGGTGAGCCAGAAGATGATGATGAGCTGCGCAACATTAATATTCTAGAGACTGAAGGAAGTTGAGATGTCGCAGCACCGGATGTGCCGACAGATCCCATGACTCAACCGCTGAATATTAAGAAAGTTAACATTGGGACAGTGGAGAATTCAAAATTTTCCAATATTGGGGACTATTGGGATGAGGATACTATGGCAAAGATCATCGATCTATTGCATGAGTTTCAAGATCTGTTGCTGACAAAATTCTTAGAAATGAAGGGGATAGTGGGTGACCTAGGGGAAATGAAAATCCCATTAAAACCATATGCAAAACCAGTGTGACAGAGGACATACCGTTTGAATCCGCGATATAAAGAAAGGGTCAAGGCTGAACTTGATTGAATGCTAGATGCAGGAATTATTGAGCTTGTTGAAGAATCAGAATGGATAAGCCCTATGGTGGCTCAAGACAAAAATACTGGGGAAATCTGAATCTATGTTGATCTAAGAAAGTTGAATGATGCTTACATGTATGATCCTTTTTCGACACCATTCACTGATGAGGTTCTTGAGGGAGTAGGTGGTCAAGAAATGTATTCTTTCACTGATGTATTTTTGGGGTATCACTAGATCAGAATTACAAAGGAAGACCACCATAAAACCACATTTGTCACCGAATGGGGTTGCCTTCAGTACACTGTAATGCCCTTTGGGCTAAGGAATGCGCCTGCAGTATTCTTTCGGGTTGTTGTCGCTGCATTTAAAGACTTTATTCAGAATTTTATGCAAGTATATATGGATGACTGGACAGTCTACAGATTGATCAAGGATCACTTGGAAAACCTTCGCTTGATGCTGGAAAGGTGTTGATAGCATCATATCGCATTGAATTCAAAGAAGTGCATCTTTTGTGCACCATTTGGGATACTATTGGGTCATATCGTTTGTAAGAAGGGGCTTTTGGTTGATCCTGTGACTCGATTTTGCTCATTCTGAGCCTGCCGCCACCTACAAATACGAAGATGCTTCGCGTGACACTTGGACACACTGGGTACTATCGCAAGTTTATCCACGGTTATGCTACAATTACTGCCCCCACGGAGAAACTGTTAAATAAGGATGCCTTATTCATATGGTGCCAGGAGTGTCAAAATAGCTTCGACACATTGAAGGCTAAGATGGCTTCAGCACCCATACTTGTCTTCCCCGATTGGACCAAGGAGTTTCATGTCCATGTCGATGCCTCATCCGTTGCACTGGGAGTTGTACTCATGCAACCAGGAGAAGAATATCTAGATCACCTGATTTCCGTTGCTAGCAGGAAGTTATTCTTTGCTGAGAAGAATTACACGACCACCAAAAGAGAGGGATTGGCGATGGTATATGTGCTACAGAAGTTCAGGCACTATCTCTTTGACGGTCACTTCAATATGTTCACTGACCATTTAGCGTTGAAGTACCTGGTTAATAAGCCTATGTTCGGGGGGGGAGATCTGTCACTGGCTACTTCTCTTTCAGGAATTTGATTTCAAAATAATAGTGAAGCCAGGACGTCTGAATGTTGGTCTTGATCACCTATCCCGCATTGAGATAGGTGAAGAGTCCATCAATATTGATGATGGATTACCGGATGCACAGTTGTTTTGAGTTGATATTGCAGATGACCATTATGCACCGATAATTCAGTTTTTGGAAACCAAAGTTGTGCCAGAGGAGATGACAACCAGTCAAAAGAAGCAGTTGTTAGTGAAGGTCTCAGATTTCCATCTAATCACTGGGTACTTATACAAGCTTGGACCTGATGAGATCCTATGACGATGTGTTCTACCTCATGAACAAGGCCACATTCTGGAAAATGCACATGCAGGAGTTGCAAGTGGACATTATGGGCGATGGGATACAGCGCTAAGGTATTGGTCGTCGGGCTATGGTGGCCTACTTTGCATAATGATGCTACAAACTATGGGAAGAGCTGCGATGTTTGTCAACATGTCGGGAAACCATCGCGGCAAGATGAGATGTCACTTGTACCACAGGTAACTTTACAACCTTTTGATAAATGGGCGGTGGACTTTGTTGGTCCAATCCACCTACTAGGGAAGCAAACCAGTGTGTGCTACATCATCATAGCAACTGACTATCTGAGAAGGTGGGCTGAGGCCACACCAGTTGTGGATTGCACTGCGACGACAGTAGCAAAGTTCATCTTTGAAAACATCGTGACGCGGTTCGGATGTCGTAGGATATTGATGAGCGACCAAGGTAGCCACTTTATCAACTGCACAGTAAAAGCACTGACAGAGGAGTTGTAAGTGCAGCATAAGAAAATCACCCCATAAGATCCACAAGCAAATGGCACTGTAGAAGCTTTCAACAAAATCTTGGAAACTGCACTGAAAAAGGTATGTAACACTAAACGGGATGACTAGGATTTAAAGATCCCTGCAGTACTGTGGGCATATCGCACCACTTGCAAAAGGCTCATAGGGCAGATGTTGTTCAAACTTGTGTATGGGAAAGAGGTAGTTATTCCTATGGAGTACATTGTCCCTAGTCTGCACATTGACACAGCAACCGGTATGGGTGATGAAGAGGAATTTGAGGAGCGACCAATGCAACTACTTCAACTAGAAGAGGATCGCTTCATCGCGGGCTTCCAGCAGTGTGTCGAGAAGGATCAACAGAAGGCGTGGCATGATCGCCACATTAAAAGCAAACAATTTTCTCAAGGAGATTTGGTGTTGTTATACGATAGCAAGTTCATAAAGCATTGAGGTAAGTTACAAATGCACTGGTTAGGCCCGTATCTTGTTCAGTCAATTACTTCTGGCGGTGCATTTCAGTTGCAGCATTTAGACGGCGTGGTGTTTCCTCTGCTTGTAAATGGCAGTCGCTTGAAGCCCTATAGGACAGGGGTGGAAGGGCGCACTGTCTGAAGCACTAAAAAAAAAGAAAAAAAAAAGTGGGCCCACAAGTGGGGGCCATATTTGGTTAAAGGGTAGGTGATTCAACAAAGAATAGCCAATTAGCCAAGAAAAATGGTTGTTCCCGCACAAGGTTACGCGTTAGCAGGATTTTGCATCGAGGGAAGAGGGCTACGATAAGGTGGTCCTCCGGAACAAGGTGGTGCAACAGACAAAAGGTTGCGCATTAGTAGGACGCTGCACTGAGGGAAGAGGGCTGCAACAAGGTGGTCTGCCGAAACAAGGTTGTGCGATAGGAAAAGATGGCACACCCGTAAGAGGCTACGCTAAGAAGATGGGGCCACGACATGCAAAAGGAACGGGTTTGCGTGATAGGCGGTCACCCAAGATAGAAAGAGTGTCTTGCAGTGTACGAGAGACTTCAGGACAGTGACCAGATGTCACATCAGTACTCAATAACAGCTGTCAAAGAAGGAAACGACAGCATGGCTGACGTCATAAGTTAGTGATCACAAATATGAAAGGAAGGGTGGCAGAATCGACGATGTACTTAGCACACACATGAAGGATCCAGTCATAATGATGCACCCGAGTGAGTCATGATGGAATCTCAGCCAAAGTTGGTGTTATAAGCAGAGAATCAGTAGTTGTATGAACCCCATTAGGAAGTGTTTCACTAAGCAAAGTTGCAAAAGAGTTGGGTTGGGTTGTTGAAGGAAACTCTGCTGTGTAAGGTAGTGGTGTTCAAAGGCGCAATGCAGACCTCCCTGGACAGGGCATACTATGAGTGAGAATGTTGTCTCAACAGAAATTGATGAACAAGTTGTGAGTACACGGGTTACTTTGGCTAAGATAGAAGTCTCTGGTGAAGTCAACCTTGGCTATGTCTCTCCCAGTCCGTCTGAGGTGTCGACTCAAACACCCATAAGGAATGTGGATGGGACCAGAATTCCTGCTACATTTGACTAAGTCTGCAAGAACAGGGAACCGGTTCCTTCAAGAAGCATCAGATGAGCCTGGAAGGACCAAGTGGACAAATGCGGGCTACGCCTGATTGCAAGGAAAGACCAAGTGGTCAAATGAGGGGCTCCAGACTGGGCCAATAGACACTTTGTGAAGGGCAACAGCAAATGAAGAATGATGTAGTATTCATTGAAACTGGAGCATGATGGCATTGCTGGTTACATAAGTCTAGAAGTTTTCTTAAATCCCATGTAGTTGACGTTGAAGGAAGCAGTTGTGGCCAAACTGCGAGTCAACGAATCTGGAAACAGTCGTGCATTGATGCATATATGACAGTTTCTGCTCTTCAGGATCGAGGAAGACACTATGGCCAGCTGACATGGCTCAAGGATGAGCCACAAGACTGTGTTTGGGGTAAGTGGGTTGTGCAGCATCGCGGAGGCTGCGCAAGCTCACACAACACCGCGCAAGCCAAATATAGTGCGACGGGCAGAAAACAAACCTCTTTTGAATATTTTATGCATATTTTTGTATTGGTTGACCACATTTGGTGGATATAGGTCATTAGTGGTTAAGTCAGTTAGGAGTTAGTTAGAAGTGGACCTTGAATGTAAAGGCGCAAGCCTATATATAGATTAGAATTGGAAAAGATATAGATATGGAATTACACTCGAAAAGATGTGTGTGGGACGAGACTAAAGTGAGAGATTGAGTCTTTTGTGATTTGTATGCAACTCTATGGATTGATCTTTCTCTTGTTGTTTGTTTGGATCTATTGCGACGGAAGTAATATGATATGACAGATATTGAGCTGAATCAATGTTGTCCTTGTTCACTTTCATATGCTACGATGTATTTTTCTGTCTTTATATACTGCGATGGTTTTGTTTTATGAATGAGGAATGAAATATTGCTGCAATGAATAGACAATCTATCTTTATATACTGCGATGGTTCTATGTTATGAATGAATAATGTCATACTGCTGCGATAAATAGTTAAATGATGTGAACTGTTATGTGATGAATGTTACGATATTTGATAGATGGTTTTGTTAGATCCGATTGTTATGCTGAATCATTGATGCCCTGATCCTCCTCCTTACTACTGGAAATGTGGTTCTAACAGCTCTCCCTCGAACATCTCGAGTGAGACTTCATCCGCTCTACGGGTGTTGTCGGGCAGGGTAAAACCTGTCTGGGCAGGTGCTCAGGTAGATCGTGCTGGTTGGGCATTGACAGAGTGGGAACCCCTGTCAACAAGGATTTTTTGGTGGGTTTTCGCCAAACAACCGCCTATGATTATTAAATAAATAGCAATATTTACAGCATCATCCCAAAATTGTAACTGCAACCGTGCATGCAATCCCATACACCTTGCACGTTCCATGATCGTTCTGTTCATCCTTTTTGATGCACCATTTTCTTGTGGTGTTCCTGGGACTGTCTTCTCTCTAAGGATCCCATGGTATGAAGAATAAATATCAAACTCCTTGTTGCAGTACTCACCTCCATTATCACATATGAGACATTTCAACATTTTCCTTGTCTCATTCTCAACCAAAGCTTTCCACTTCTTAAACATAGAAAACACATCATATTTATTTCTAATGCAATAAACCCAAGTTTCTCTAGTTGCATCATCAATAAAAGTAACATAATAACGAGAGCCGCCGAGAGATTGTACCTGAGTTGGTCCCCATACATATGTATGTACAAGATCTAACTTTTCACTCTTCTTCTATTTCCCAACCTTGAGAAATCTAACTCTCTTTTTTTTTCCATAAACACAGTTCTCACATAATTCCAAACTTACCTACTTCATATCTGGAAGCAATTTCCTTGAGTGGAGAATCTGCATCCCCTTCTCACTCATGTGGACAAGCCTATGATGCCACAACATTGCGATAGAGATAGAATAATCAATATTATGAGGACATAAATACAACATACCTATCTTATCTCCTTTTGTTATTACCATTGCTCCTTTAGTGATGTTCCACCACGTTTTTTCAAACGTAGACAAACAGTCTCTATCTCCCAACTTCCCTGTTGAGATCAAATTTCTTTTCATAGCTGGAATATGCCTTACATATTTTATCATCCATTCATTTCCATTATTTAACTTAATCAGTACCTTTCCCATTCCAACAATTTTACACGGTTCATCATCCCCCAATAAAACAAGTCCAAAATCACCTGGAACATAATCATGAAATAATTTCCTATGGGGTGTAGCATGACATGAAGCCCTTGAATCAACTACCCAGTAATCACTAGTATTATCTAATGCAAGAATTAAAGCATCTTGTAATACATCACCTACTACATTTGCTTCTTGAGTAGTCTCATGTTGCCCGTATCCTTTCTTCTTTGGAGCTCTGTAGTCTTTCTTCAAATTTACTCTCTTACCACAGTTCCAACCCTCTATATTTCCAAGTCTGGACTTGGATCTTCCCTTTCTATACTTGCTACGATTACCTGGGCTCGTTCCTCTCTCCCATTGTCTTCCCTTAATCTCCATGGTCAATGCATTACCTGATGTCTCATCGGTGCTTTTTCTTCGCATTTCCTCACTAAGAATAACACCAACAACATCATCAAATTTAAGAGTGTTTAAACTAGGGACAGAGTTACTTACAACCATGACCAAGCCATTCCAGCTTTATGGAAATGAGCATAGGATTAGAAGAGCCCTAACCTCTTCATAAAATTTCACATTTATAGAACTTAGCTAACTAGTAATTGTATTAAATTCATTTAAATGTTCAGCAACAAGTCCACCTTTTGACATCTTCATATTAAATAAACGATTCATTAAAAATACCTTGTTGGAAGTTAAGGGTTTTTCATAGAGCTTAGCTAATGCACCCATCACACCCTTTGTTGTCTTTTCTTTCGAAATATTGAAATTCACCGAAGAAGCCAGGCAAAGTCGTATTGTTCCCCATTCCTTTCTATCAAGAACCTCCCATTCTTCGTCCTTCATAGTTGTCGATTGTTTTATTTTTCTGCCCAATGCTAGGTACAGATCCTTCTGGCACAGATAGTCCTTCATTTGCATCTTCCATAACTAGTAGTTTTGGACATTAAATTTCTCGACCCTAAACTTTCCTTCTTCTGCCATTGCTCCCACTCGAACCAGGAACCCTTCTTTCCTGGGAGTTTACCAGCCAAATAGACCTTTTGACTCGGATACCAATTGTTAGAAAAACAGGATCGCAGAGCAATAACAATAAACAATAAACAAGATGCAAATATTAAAATACCTTACAAGAGAGACATAGATATAACGCAGTTCACCCAAGATGAGCTACATCCACACAAAAATTGCCAGTCCTTTATTATTATAACATCTAGCAAAATGAAGGGATACAACCTGCAGCAACTTCATTGAACTTTCTCTTCACTCTCTCATAGTCTCTCTCACACAATCAGAGAGATAATTTTTACAGTGTTACAATACAATACATAACCATATTACAATGTTTTCCTTTTATACGGGAATTACCTTGGGAAAATACCATAGGCCCATAAACTATTGGCCAATAAACATCCCAAAAATTTATTTTGGGGGATTCATCCCCACACCTCCCTGTTGGGATGAGTGTACAGTAAAACTATGGTACAAACATGGTTGAACAATAACATATCTAAATCTGGAAGATTAGGCTCCACAACCAACAAAGGGTTAGATAAATCATGCTTTTTTAGCAGCCTTCATTTATGCTTTATTTATGTGCAACACTCATGTGCATTGAACCGTAAAGACTTAAAAGGCATAGAAACATTGGAAAATATATCTTTCCTAACCTTTTACAGCTTTAAATAGGAAGTGACAGGCCCTTTTTTGTGCATACTTGTGAAGGACATTCTTGCATAGCCCTGTATCACATACTGTATCAAGTACAAGTCTCTCTCCATTTGTACTTTTGAGTGAATCCTTGAGAGAAAATTGTGCTACAGCATGCTCTTCGGCCCTGAGGTTATGGAAATCTAGAGTAGAATACCCAAATGTTTAAACACCATGTCACTTATGTTTAAATCTCGAACCGGTAGGATTAAGCTCTTGATATTGATCTTTGACTATCTGATAATGTGGAAGCAATGCTTGAAATCTGGAATTGTTTTGATTGACTTTGATACTTTCCTTTGAATGTTGTCTCAACTTCTGAAGATATGGATCTAGCTTGGATAGAATATTGGTTTTTCTACCTTCAATCTTGACTTCGAGAACTTATCAATAGCCACAAAACTCCATTTTTTCAACTCAAAGTCATGAATAAAAATTCCAGGTAACCACCACAAATATTGTAGACATCTGCTCTATCTTCTAAATTTAGAATGTAGACCTTTTGACCCACAAGATCTTTAAAACATCAACTTTCAATAACAATTCGGAAGCAAGAACATGAAACTGCAACGAGGTGGGAAAATTCAATGAATTCATCCAATTAATTGAATACTTGGGCTCCCAAAGTCGAGCTTAGTCGCTCATGTCCAACTCAATGCAACGAAGGTGTTGTAATCTCCATAATTGAGAACAATTGATATTCCTATGGCTTGAATTCTCTTTTCTCCTCAGTAATGAGTAGGTGAAAACTTGATTGTTATTGCACTTTCTCCCATTTTCATTCTTTTACATAAAATTCATGTTGTAAAGTAAACCATGCTACCATTTTGAAATATTGAAACCATGTGAGAGATTCAGCTATAGAGGATACTTGCTAATGTTAACCACATAATAAATTGCAATAATAGTGACTGATAAAATTATTAATGTGTATGACCCTATGAATGACACCAATGCAACATGGAATGTCTCTGTCTACAATAAGCCAAATATTCCAGTATTGAGTGCGTTGAATAGAAGTCATGGAGCACTATAAACCAAGCTCAGGCATTTTGACACTTGTGGGGATAAATACCAACCAATTGTGAAGGAAATGTTTACAGAAAGATTGATCAAGACTGAAACAAAGTAATTAGCCTAACCCTTACACTGATCTATCGAAGTATGTTTAGACTTACAAATTCATAACCTTTTGGTAATAATATGAATAAGGTTTCCTAAGACTTATAACTAGTTGTTAGATAGATTCATTACCCTCTCAGCGGACCAAAAAGGCCAAGTGGTGGTCATGGCCCTGAACAAACAACTATAAATGAAAAGTTGAACTGACAAGCTATTCATTTTGATCAGACTTTGTTTTTCCTTTTGTTGGCTGGATGCTTTGCAGAAATATCTATTATCTGTCTATGTGCTGAACTGGATACTATTCCTTCTCTCTATCAAGAAGATAGTAATTGTATAATATGTCTTTTGATTCCTATAAATAACAAAGGCTGGTATTTTTTCCTCTGAAAAAAAATTAATGCTACGACCCAAGGTTGTCTATACACTAAGTATGTTTTGATGAGTAGAGTTTCCTTAGTATAGTTTCATGCACCGAATACTGAGCAGGAAAATAATTAGTTCTAACCCTACAATATAAATGCTCCAGAACTTCGAGCTCCTCGATGATATTCATGGGTGCAATGTTGGGAATTAAAGGTGGTTTTATATTTTAATGCAATGGGACATATCCTAAATGCAACGCAAAACTAAGTTACAAACATCTTATATTGTAAAGAATTTCAACTACACGATGACGCGTTGAGCAGAAATGGTTAAATGTGGGCTCTCCCTTGGTGAGCGTGTTGCAGTTTGCACTGAAAAGTTAAAATTATTTTTTAACTCATCCCACGTCAGATACAAAATATTATATTTTAATTAATCTCACGTCAGATACAAAGATTATGTGAAAGGAATGGTTTAGTTCATATAATAATATATTTTATCCATTTTTTAATAAAAAAATATTGTTTTAAAAAATGATTTTTTTAAAAGTGAAAAGGAATGTGTATATGCCATAAGATAATTTTTTATCCATTTTTTAATAAAAAATATTATTTTAAAAAATGAATTTTTAAAATAAAAATGATTTTTTAAAATGATATAAAATATTATAAGTGAAAAGGAATGGGTATATGCCGTAAAATAATCTTTTTTATCCATTTTTCTAATAAAAACTATTATTTTTTAAATAATAATAATTATTAAAATTAAGATACCCCACTCTACTTATGACAAAATTGGTATATAGAATAAGGATTTGATAAAATGAGTGGTTTTCTCAACCAACAAAGGTCATTTAGTGTTTGGAAATGAAGTAAGAAGACCACGAGCTAGACCTTAATTTGGACAATGGAGGACAATTATGTCTAACAAAACCTCATCAAAGTTCTAGACTTCGGAAGTCCACCAAGAAGCAAGGTGGGATTTTGATACGGAACTAAGCCACCTTTGGTTGCGCGTCTTTTACATGAATCGAAAAATGCACTACTGAACCTTGAAACTAAACCAAAGATGAAAAATTTTGATAAGTAAATTTGGGTGCTAACAATCCTTACTGAATATTTTCTTCTTTTTTACTATGAACTGTTTTCCTTGCTAAATGCTTTTGTTGAGTTTAATTTCAAATTTCAAAGAAAGTAAAGCTTTAGAATTCAATATGGAAATTTGGCATCATTATTGAGTGTTTGTAAAATTTAGATCATCATGCTTAATGCCACTATTCTTACCTTTCAATGGTAGAGTGAAATGTATATTTGAATGTATGTATTAGTTGCAATGAGAATTATGTTAACTTTCTTACATAGATGATTAATAATCAATGACAACATTTCATGCTGACAAGGTGTTTTAATTCAAATAAAAATACCATATGTGATAGAGGGGAAGGGTTTGAGCAAGGAAAAGATTACAAAATATAAGAAAAGACAACATTGTAGAGATGTTATAAATAAACTTAAAATGGTACCTTCTATAAATAAACTTAAAATGCTACATGTGCTTACTGGGCTTATTTCCAAGTAAGATATGATGTTACTATAGTTTTATATATTTGAAAATGTTGCATTATGCAAATTGTTGTTTGTAATTTTTATTTAACTTTCATTTCATTATTGCCATGCTTTTTGCAGGAGGCAATTGCATCAGAATTCTTAGACTGTGAGGTGCTCTCAGCTTAAAAGAATTGGCTTGAGCCTCTTCCATATAAATATCTTCCTAATATAAATGTTTGCACTGCAGTTTTGAAGATTTTAACAGTTGTAAGATTTTGATCTCCCATATCTGGCATTTATTTCAACTTTAGTTGGTAACAAATTTGTTTGGTGGCAGTGGTTATTAATTTAGAGCAAGTTAATTCCATAAGGGATGTCTTCAGTTTCGTAAATTTTTCAGTTTGGAGTATTGCATCTTTTTAGTGTATCAATATTGCTTCTTGAATCACATATGAAAATTTCCTAGGTTTTATAAAGTGATTTATGTTTCCAGTGCCATGGCATTGCTACATTTTTATCATAAAATATTCCATATTTCCTAGTATCATGGTTGTGTTGTTTTTTATATTAGAATTGTCTTTCTCAATCATTTCCTTTTATCATGGATGCAGTTACTTATTGATGTTGAACAATATGACATGAGAGAATAGTTTAAAAAAAGTGGATTGTGAAAGGTACGGTTTTAGCTTTTGCCCATTTGAAGTTATGTTGTGACACTCTCAATCACATGCACAATGCACAAAAATATGGGAATCAGATCATGAGCACCTTTCATTTTATAGGTTATCACATTCTTGTCAAAATCTGATGAAGAGACGACATCAAATAAGAAACTTGCAAGAGACCTCCTTGACAAATGGGTAATTGATAAATTAGGTAATTCTTAGGTGTTATGCTCTTCTAAGACTTCAAGCCCTGATGGTTGGTTTTAATCCTAGATTATTTTCACATATAGTGTGTATTGATCATAATATCTATATAGTTGTTAACAGGATAAAATAGTCTAGTTCTTTTATGGATTTTGTACAGTAACAGATTTGTAGTTGTGTAAGAGTTGTTCTTACAATTAATTTCATGGTTAAGTTAAAAGTTTATCTATATATAGATTTTAGCTTCTATGGAGGGTGAAGAAATATTATTGCCCTAAATGCACCTCTTCTTGTGTGATAGAGTGATTTTTAGTCTGTTCTTTCTTTGTTCCAAAAGGAAAAGAAAACCTTATATTAACCTATACAATATGACGTATTTTCCTGCAAGTTGCTCTTAGAGTTAGAGTCCATACTTAGTCAAATAGAGTTCTCCCTTTCCTTTGTTGTGACCATAGTCGAACATTTTGAATGAGGTCATGCTTGAGTCTTAGATCATTGATGTAAAATTATATAATATATTATATTTAAGGGTGTTAACTCAATGGAAGAGCACCTGCCTTATAGGAAAGAGGTTAGTGATTCGATTCCTCTGTGCCCTATATATATTTTGAAACCACTAAAAGGAGATAAATGACCACTACAAAACTAGAGATAAATGACCCAAAATATGACCAAAATCCGCATATAAACGACCATTGGTGGAAAATAAGCGTTCATTGATCATGCGAACAAAAATGTGGTCATATTTAGTTTGGTTGTTTATAGCTTATCTTGTGGTCATATATTTGGTCATTAATTATAGAAATCAATGACCAAATATACGACCCAATATATGACCACAAGATAATTTATAAATGACCTAGTTAAATATGACCATTTTTTTGGTCGCGTGATCAATGACTGTTAATTCACCACTAGTGGTCGCCAAATCGAAAGTGGTCATTTATCTCTAATTTTGTACTAGTGGGAAGGAGTTGTTGGTCCCTCAACTTCACAAGTACATGAAGAGGTTATGGATAACTATATAGAAGGTACAGGAAGTGACATTGGTTCAACAAACCATGAAAATTAGATTGTTGTCTCAATTTTGGCAAGCTTACATGGAGGTGAAATGACAGACTATTGAAGGAAGGATTTAGAGGGTTGTTGTCATGTCCCCGCATTTTGACCACCGAAATTGTGGACCTCGCTAAACACCTAGGGGGACAAAGTGGCATTAATTAATTAGCCTAGGGAAATTTTGCTAAATAATTATTATTAAGGCATGTACTTGATTTTAATTATTGTCATTATTAATTATTGAGCAACTTAATATGTGGAAAATAAGTACCATGTCGGGGGGCGCAATGGCCAAGCTAACTTGCCAAGGAGAAGATTTAAAAACTGACAAGAAGACTGACAAAATCAAGTAGTCATAGGAAGAAGGAAAGTGCCAAAAGCTATGAAAAAAAAAATTATATCTAAAAGGGAAACATCGGACCAAAGGAGGGCACAATTTCCATTTAGGAGTGCAGTGACAAAAGCAGAAGACAGAAAAAGTTGTCATAATGAAAAGAAGGAAACATCAGACCAAAGGAGGGAATAGTTTCCCTTTTTGAGTTCAATCACAAAAGAAGGGAAGCCAGGAAAAGTTGTCATAGGGAAAATAGGACCTCTGGGTCAAGGAAAGCAGGATACAAGAATGGAAACATCTTTGAGGACTCAACTTGCTAAAATTCTCAAGGAGGGTGCATTCATGGTTGGGTTAGGGTTTCTATGTGGATGACTTGCTCTCACAAGTCACCTATACCTGCTAAAAAAGTCACCAAAGGTTTATAAAAAGACAATTGGAGCTCATTTACTCAATTTGGCTATTGATTGATTTGTGTTTATGTGAATCATAGCTTCTATTGAGTGATGTACCTCACATCTTTGGGAGATGTGCCCCAATTCCTTCCATTCCCTCTCTATTCCTCCCTTTCTTTCTCTTTGCAGGTATTGGAGTGCTCATGAACGACACCATAGTCATATCATACATCTATGGTAGTCATTATCCTCAATGAAATTGAGCTCCAATGAAGTTAAAGCTTCACCTACGCTCCCATCCATCTTGATGTCAAATTTGGGCCTCCTGCCCATTGTTTTGAGTCCCATTTTGGGAGTGGTAAATCCTCCAACTTTATTTTGATGTGCATCAGCCATAGAATATATTTAATATCTCTTTAATATTGTTATAATTCTTTCCAATAAGATACATATCCATTTTCCCATGAATGAGCTTTAAATGTGTCTTTAAATGAGGGTTTTAATGAGTTTGGTGCTATGCTAAGTGAGTAATGGCCATGAGTATGAGTCTAAATGATATAATGTGTGAAGAAAAGATGTATTCATCTCTATAAAATTCCATTCTTGGGTATGATATATTGCTGTCACAAATTACATTCATTTTGGTACACCTATGCTAGATGACTAAATAAAAAATACCAGTTTTATAGTTTTATCAATTTTAGGAGTTGTGTTTATCTGAATGTGATTCTGTAATATGATACATGATTTTGATTGACCCCTATGTACATAAAACCTTTCAAACTGTAATTTATTTTAGTTTATACACTGTTTGGGTAGCCTCCACTGCGTAGGACTTCCCCAGGCCAAAATTGCCAAAATTTCCCAACTTCTCCCAAATAGCCCCAAGTATTTCTTGAACTGTTTTGATATTTATAAAACACCATTGGATGAATTTTAAATTTCTGATAAAATCTCTATTCATTTCCCCAAGCCTCTGGTTGAAAGGATCTGAAATAATCTTCCTAGTTTCACAGTTGGGTGACCGAGAATCATGGAAGTAAGTTTCAGCATAGCTGAATCTGAAACCTAAATGGTCCCTGATATAAATGTGTTAGGGAATATTATTTCTCTATCTTGAAAGTTTCCTTTTTTTCCCCTCTTCCTGCTTCCATATTCATAAATTTACTAGCAAAATACCCTTATCTCTGTAGTTAAAAAACTGTCTAGTTGAATACATTGGTTTTATTTCAAATCTTTATTAAATTATCAACAGAGTTTGTGTTCAAATATGTAAATTAGATCACAGAAAATTACACTGGTATCAGAGCTCTTTCCTTGGCTCACCCTATGGAAATAAATCTCTCAAGTACCACGAGGGAAAGATGAAAAGGACTTTGAAAAGAGAGTTAAAGAGTGCTTGAAATTCTCGGGAGGGAAGCGGATGGAGGCCGGTGATGTGCCTCAGTCGGATGCGGAGCAGATCCACATAGGGCCTAGGATGGAGCATTGAAGGAATGACTTGAACTCAAATCCCATCAAAGTCATGCCCACCAAGTGAGTGACCAGCAAAAAGACAAGGTAGCGGGAGACAAGGAGAGGGATTATGTGAGTAAATTTGCAGCCATGTCATACTATGAGAATAACTATGATGAGCAGTATGAAGAGTACTACAGGCAATATGAAGAAGAAGTACTCTATGTTAATGGAGGCATATCAAAATTTTAAGATGATGAAGACTATTTCCCCTCACATGGAGAAGAAATCAGATATAATTCTCCCCTTGTAAATACTTGGAAAATATGATGGAAGCTCATGAAAACATGCCTTGCTGCTACCAGGAGTATCCAGCTTTCGGTAAGAAATTTTGTGCAGACATTTATTTCAAAGATTATATTTATTTCCAGTATGGATTCTGGCCCAAGGATGTGGATGAGAATTCTTTCAAGAGCATCAAATCATCCATAGAGGAACCAAGTTGTTCCAACTCTGCGAGTAAAGAAGAAGAAAGAGGAGCCAAAGAGGAAGATTCATCAAAGCCATCTGCTTGCACAAGCATTAGGAGAATGTTTGGTTTTTCTTCCAACAGAGTGTCCAAGAGCTGTCAATTAAGGACCACTCAAGATGAAGAAGCCTCAAGTTCCTAGAAGAAGAATAAAAATTAAGTAGATGCATAGGTCCATGAAGTGGAGTGCAAGTCACCACAAGGTGGTTGCATTGGAAGAGAGAGTAAAGATGGATGCACTTCCAGTTTCCTTGTGAGTAATATTCATACCACTGCTAAGGATGTTGGTACATGTGGTGGTGAAGGGACATATTTTTTATCATATCCAAAATAAGAATGAAAATCATAGTTATAGTCACCTTTTGAGCCACATAAGGAAGAAGAAAACAAGACCACACCGCTTGGGTGTGAACCAGAAAATTTGGTGGAGGAGCAGGCCACCTTAGTATCACTTCGAGAAGATGGTAAGATGAAGAACATGGATGATAAAGGTTCTGATTTTTGAATCATCCATGTTCACCTGCAACCATCTGATCCATGGGAGGATGAAAATACTTCACTTGCATATGAGGACTGCAAGATAAAGGACAATTGTGAGGGAGATGAATTTACTCCTATTTTATCTATTAGTGAACCCAAAATCAATGCAAAGGAGGGTGATGCTATCAATGATGATAAGGGATATTTTGTATCAGATCCAAAAGAAGAAAATATGTCATATCTGATATCATCATTTGGACTTCCTAATGAAGTGGAATACAAGCCCCCATCAACTGGATGTGAGCTAGTAAATCTGAAGAAAAAAATCTAATGCAAAGGGATGAACACAATTCAGATTTTTGGACTCTCTTACAGCATGATGAAGTTGCAGCCACATTAGAGGAGAGGCTTAATCTTAGTGATAATCCAAATCCCATTATCACCATTGTGGAGAGCTATGAACCATCTATTCTTCTATGTGGGAAAGCATAAAGAAAGATTCATTAAGAGAAGTGCAAGTCACTACAAGATAATTGCAAAAAAGAAGAAGGGGGTGATTTTCCTCATGAACCCCACACGTTTTCTTGTCCTTTGAAGATGGATGAAAAGAAGATTCAAAAGTATTTACACCTTCTCCAAGACACACATGCTTCGGTGTCACACTAGTGTTGGATAGTTGCTTCATTGGAAGATCAATCTTCTCTTGAAGCCAAGGAGGAGATGTGGAAGGCATTGTCTACAATACAAGGGGACTTCTTACAATTGCTTTCTGATAGAGATGATTTGTTTGAGAATGTTGATGTGTTTCATGGAGCATCCTTGAAGGATGAAGAATAAATTTGAAAGCTCACACAAGAGTTTTTTACCACCCAAGATTCCATGAAGAGCACTCAATGTGCACTCCAAGAATCCAAGATGGAGATAGAGACTTCATAAGAAGTTGCAAAGATCTTACCTACCCTCCTACACACCATTCATCCATCTTCACAAGGTTGATTTCATTCTTGAACATATGGAGGAATATAATGAGATAGTGGATCATGATATGCACCTAGTTTTGCATGTGCTTAAGGACTGTGTAGACAAGTTTGAGGAGAACCAAGAACTTGATATTTTCCATAGAAAAATGGAGTTGTTTTCTAGAGAGAGTATCTTCTCCATGGAAGAGTCAGATGAGCTCACCTCAGTTGGATCAGCCATCAAGGAAGAAGAGGCAGCCATAATTTGGGTGGATAAGTATTGCAGAGATTTGATTCACAATTCTACCCACACCTCTATTTCAGCTTCATCAAGTGGGGATGAAAATTGGGAGAAGGAATTTTCCTTGTTGGTGCAATAGGAAGAGCCGGAGGATTTCCTAGGTATTCATAATGACTTCTTGAATGAACCATTACCCTACCAGAAGCCACATAGGCACATATTGTTTTCACTTGATGCCACTAAACCACATATAGATTGGGTGGAATATTACATGTCACCCATGGAGTCTTCTTGAAAAAAAATTCTGCCCATAATCAGTGGAAGGTAGCTGAGCAAGCAAACTGCCAAAAGAGTTTGATGAGGAAAATATCTTGCATAAGGTGGTATTTGTGGAGCAAATACACACAATTGGATGTATAGTTGCACCCTTTGACTAGTGACAGAGAGTTGAGCCATTGGAAGTGTTCGCATGGACCTATTTGTTGGAGTGTCAGTAATTTCTCAAGTTGAATGAAGAGACACTTATTTGTATTTCCTGCTTGCATTCTGGGAGATAATTGTGATGCATCATATCATTGTGAACAGTTTGGGAATACTTTTTGGTTGGATGATTCCTATACTCATTGGGGTTGGACATGGGACTCACACGTATGTCATGGAAACCACACAACTGTGAGCTCCAAGGCTAGTGTGCATCAAGCACATAAAGAGTTCTATGTTGAGTGGGGAAGTCTCATAGATTTCCAATTTTTCATTGAGATTTTTCAACTTTCAGTATGGTGGTATAATTTCCACACCATGATTTTAATCCTGTATGAATATGGAATTGTGTTTTTGTTCCTAATGATTGGAAGGAGGCAGATGATACCATGGGACCTTGGCATTCTTGGGCATGGAAGATTTCCAAAGGTAGCAGTAGTATTTGGATCCTGCTAGAGGAGGTAGTGGGATCCAGGCATTCTACTCAGTCACCTCAACTAGGTGGACAATTTTGTTGTCTTAGGTGGTGATTTGGGAAATGAAAAGGATCGGAGTGGTGCAACCAAAAAAAGGGTGGAGCAAATTGCAGCACTCTGGAGTACTTCTGCTTGAGGACAAGAATATTTGGGAGGGGAGGACTGTCATGTCCCCACATTTTGACCACCAAAAGTGTGTACCTTGCTAAACACCTAGGGGGACAAAGTGGCATTAATTAATTAGCCTAGGGAAAATTTTCTAAATAATTATTATGAAGTCATGTACTTGATTTTAATCATTTCCATTATTAATTATTGAGCAGTTTAATATGTGGAAAATAAGTACCATGTCAGGGGGGTACAATGGGAAATCCAAATTTCCAAGGAGAATATTTAGAAACTTACAAGAAGACTGACAAAATAAAGGATTTATAGGAAGAAGCAAAGTGTTAAAAGTTATGACAAAAGGAGTTGGATCTAAAAAGGAAATAGCATACCAAAGGTGGGTGCAGTTTCCATTTAGGAGTGCAGTGAAAAACGAAGAAGGCATAAAAAGTTGTCATAATGAAAAGAAGGAAACATGAAACCAAAGGAGAGATTAGTTTCCATTTTTTAGTTCATACACAAAAGCAGGGAAGCCAGGAAAAGTTGTCATCAGGAAAATAGCAACTCTGGGTCAAGGAAAGCAGCATACAAGAATGGAAATGTCTTTGATGACTCAACTTGCTAAAATTCTCAAGGATGGTGCATTCATGGTTAGGTTTAGGGCTTCTATGTGGATGACTTGGTATCACAGGTCCCCTACACCTGCTAAAAAAGTCACCAAAGGTTTATAAAAATAAAATTGGAGCTCTTTTAATCAGTTTGGTTATTGATTTATTTGTGTTTATGTGAAGCATAGATTCTACTGAATGATTTACCTCAGACCTTTGAGGGATGTGCCCCAATTCCTTCCATACCCTCTCTTTTTCCTCCCTTTATTTCTATTTGTGGATATTGCAGTGCTCATGAACAACACCATATTCATATCAGACATCTATGGAAGTCATTCTCCTTAGTGAAATCAAGCTCCAGAGAAGTGAAAGCTTCACCTACGTTCCCATACATCTTGATGTCAAATTTGGGCCTCATGCCCACTATTTTGAGTCCCATTTTGGGAGTGGCTAGTGCTCCATATTTATTTTTATGTGCATCATACATAGACTCTATTTAATATCTTTGTAATTTTGTTATCATTCTTCCCAATATGCTAACATATCCAGTTCCCCATGAATGAGCTTTAAATGTGTCTTTAAATGAGGGTTTTGATGAGTCTAATGCTATGATAAGTGAGTAATGGCCATGAGTATGAGTATAAATGATGTAATGTGTTAATTAAATATGTATTAATATCTGTAAAATTCCACTCTCAAGTCTTATATATTTCTGTCACAAATCACATTCATTTTGGCACACTTATGCCAGATGACTAGTTTTACAGTTTTATCAATTCCGGGAGTTTTGTTTATCCGAATGTAAGTATGTAATATGATGCATGATTATGATTGACCCCTATTTCCATACAAAATTTATTTGATTTTGTACACTGTATGGGTAGCCTCCACTGAGCAGGACTTCCCTAGGCCAAAATTGCCAAAATTGCCCAACTTCTCCCAAACAGCCCCAAGTATTTCTTGAACTGTTATGATATGTATGAAACACCATTGGATTAATTTTAAATGTATTATAACATATTTTTTCATTTCCCCAAACCTCTTCTTGAACAGATATGAAAGAATCTTCCTAGTTTCACGGTTGGGAGACCCAGAAGCGTGGAAGTAAGTTTCAGCATAGCTGACTCTGAAACCTAAATGTTCCTCTATATAAATGTGTTAGGGAAGATTATTTATCTTTCCTGAAAGTTCCCTTGGTTTTTTCCCTCTGCCTGCTTCACTATTCATAAATTTACCGGCAAAATACCCTTATCTGCCTAGTCCAAAAATTGCCTGGTTGAATACACAGTTTTTATTTCAAATCTTTATTAAATTATCAGTAGAGTTAGTGTTCATATATGTACATCATATCGCTGAACATTACATTCATGTGGATTATGAATAGGATCATAGTGATGATGATACAATAGAAAATCATAGGCAATATTTTGAGGATTGTGGACAACATCTCAGAGATGATGATATTCCTTCTTGTGTAGAGATTCCATTTGATAGGGTTGCACCTCTAAAGTTTGCACTTCAGCAAATTGCCTCTAACAAATTTGGTTCAACTAATCCAAAATATTATTTTGATGGTGGATTGGTCTTTTCTCTTTTGATAAGATGTTTCATTTAAAAGAATCAACTTCCACGGAGGCGGATTCCTTTATAAAGAGTTGTGACTTATGTGCAACTAAATATATGCAAATTCTTGATCTGTTATAGAATACTGCAATGGTTTAGAAAACATTTGTGGATATTGGATAAAATGAAAGACGTACAATAGAAAGAAAAGGCAGAGTTATTGAAGGTATGTCTAAAGAAGTATATAGAATTTTAGATGATAATAAGAAGGAATATGAGAATTCCATTAAAAATATTTGATATTTGACTAAAGGATGTGAAGAGATCATACAAACTCTTCAAGATGAGATGAAAAAGTGTCCTGAGGTTTGGATCCTACCACCTATAGAAACGGTGGTGGGTCAGGAAGAAAAAATAATGAATGCACCGAATCTCAAAGAACAATCCATTAAATGTTAAAAGGTTCACTTTGAACAGAGCTTCAGAGAAGAGTATAGGAAACATCAAGATCAGATTAAAAATATATAAGAAAAGAGTGGAAAAAATGAAGAAAATGATTCGTAACAAAGATCAAAAGTTGAAAGACAAATATATTGAAAGGATTGCTATAAAATTTTCTGCAAAAAAAAGATAAAAGAGGAGAAGGATATGAAAGGTATGATAAGATTGCACACCAACAGTCCTTAATATAATATCACAGGTCATTACAAATGTGAGAGAATACAATGGATGATACTATTACAGCAATATATTTAGTGGAAAAGACAAAAAATAGTTACTTAAGTTTAATGTCACCTTAAAAATGCAATAGCATACCTTGATGGACTCTATTGTAGCAATGAATGTTGGAGGTGAAATTTTCATCCCAACGACAAGGTTGGAACCATTGAAGAAGGAGGTAGCTCAGAAATATGTCGAGATTAAAGAGCTTAAGAAGAAAATATTGGAGAACAGATGACTACAACATTTGGGATATGAAAGGGAGATAAAATAACTGAAATCTCAAATAACTGATTTGCAGATGTACGTTCTTCAACGAGTGTCACTTTTTCATACTCTGGATTATGTATAATTGAGGGAACAATAGTTGGAGACAAAGGCATAGCAGCTTAGGAGACAAATATATCAAGTTGAATATGAACTAGAAAACAAAAAGGTTGAACTTGACAAAGAACAAAAGGAAAGAAAGGACCAGTATAAGAAAAAAGTGGATAGCTTGAAGAAGTACATTAATGAAGAAAATATCTAGAGCTCCAATGCACAATTTTATATGAATAAATCCAAATACCTAGACGAAAAATTGTGTGCATTTCCTGCAACTTCTAAAGAACCAGATCCTTCTACACAGTTAGGCAAGAGATACTCTCCCCACTTGTATTCTTCTCAAGAGGAGAATTTGTAGAAACCTCCCAAGCACCATATAGCTCTAGAATAGCATTTTACTTGTAATATATGTTGCCTTTGTAAATACATTTGAAGGTTTAATATATATGTCACATGTTTGTATTTCTTCAGAATGTATGATTTTTTGATGCAGTTGATGTGAATGATATTTATTTTATTTTCCATAAGAAAACAAATGTTATATGGCTTCCAACATTTATTATATTTGCAAAATATGGTTATAAAACCAGAATATGAATCATCCACATGTAACACATTTCCAAAATATGGTTATAAAAATAGAGTATGAATCATCCGGATGTAATATAAATGTAACTTGATTAGATGTTGATTTCAACTTGCTGCCTCGTGTATCCTTCTATTATGATTGCAATTGTTGTTATCTTATCCAAACTCATAAAAGACTCTGATCTGAGGCTAGAAATACTTAATTCAACTTCAACACTTTTAGTGATCAACCTTCTTTGTTGTTCTTAGACAACTAAGATTCAGAGGATAAAAACAGTTGAAATATATCTTATCTAGTAGTAGTGCCTTTTGCATGCATGTTGTCTTAGATGACAGGAATTTTAGAAGCACAGTAAGTTGTTACAAAATCTTTCCCAATGCCAACTTCTCTACTGTGAGCATAATTGTTGTGTCATCTGCTTTATCATGTCATCATTCATGATGTGCATGTCAACATTTCATTTCCCATGTCATGATTTTTCTAAGTGGGAATTTCTCAAGTCAGGGTAGACATCTTTCATCAATGGTGTGAATTCTCAGTGCATTGGCGGGAATTTTTGTGACCTTTTGCAAAAATGTCCAAAATTGTCTAGTAGGCCGATTAAGCAGACCCATATTTCGCACCTATGATCATGAGAGGGAAAATTGAGCATATGGATAGATGGAAAAAATCCATATAACATATTCATACCATTGGGTAAATTTATTGACATAAATAGAATATATGGCATGCATTTGAAAAGGGCCTTCTAAATCCTTGTTTTAACACTTCGAAAAATATGCCAAATCCTTGCTCTAGTAAGAGGAGTTTTGATTTTCACCAAAATTGGAAATGATAAGCTTCCACAGTATAGCATACAACATGCTAACTCCATCCATGTCAATTTCATCATCAGTAACCTCATCCTCTATCATCGACGTGCATTTTACTGGAATAGTGCAAATCATGCAAGAGGGTACTTTTGGAAGACCAATAACTCCATCCTCATATACTATTTGGAAAATACAATCATATGGTTAGATAAACAAACCAACAATCTCCATTCCTATATTATTATATGGTTTTTATCCTTAAACATTGAGATCTGGCGTGCATTTTCCTAGAGCCACTTTGACTAATTTTCCAACGCTTAGTCAAATTCCTGCACTTAGCCAAATTGGCATACTCTTAATGTCATTTGTAAATCCTGTGGTGTATGGATTAAAAATAAATCTTCTTGAAATCAAGGAATTGCCATATTGTGTACTAAAGAAGATAAAACAAAATAAGAATTTATATGAAAACAAATATTTTATAGCATACTCAAACATCAAAAGTTATTTCTTATGAAATGATAATATTTTCCCTGCAAATTGGATATTTACACTCAAAATAAAAGCTAGAAAATAATAAAACCATGTTATTTCCTATCCCTTGGAGATATTATTTAAGTTCTTACCAACTGAGGACATCATCTTCTACTTTCCCTAACAACTAAACAATTCCAACCACATCTTGTATGATGGGGATTTGTCTCAATTGAACACTCTACCTACTTAAGTCAATCCCTGGGACAACTGCAATCATTCCCTGTCTTTTTATTTCTTCTAAAGTATCATCCAAACTATGAGAACCTTCATTTTGCATTCCTTTCCTGTCACTTTTTGAAAAATAAATACATTTATTTAGCTCTCATGTATCACATAACCTAGATGCATATTGAAATAGATACACTATTTAACAAAATAACTGCATTTCAGGAAAAGATACAGCAAGAAAGAGATCCTTTATGATGTCTGATAACAATATTGCAAAACTATTACCACTATATTAGAAAATGAGAAGAGTTGAAAGGACCTACTTTCCAAGTCACTCAGAGAATTATTCACTTCATTTTTATACATTATACTTTCCACAGTATGGTGAACAACATGATGACTAAATCTATGTCAATTTCATCCTCTGCAACCTTATCCTCTATCCTGGATGTTCATTTTACTGGAACAATGCAAATAATCCTATAGGGAAGTTTTGGAAGACCAGTAACTCCACTCTCAGACATTGTTTGGACAATCCAATAATATGGTTAGATGAACAAACCAACAATATCAATTCCTATAGCCTTAGATTATTTTTCTCATTAAACAATGAGATCTAACGTGCATTTCCCTAGATTTTCTTTGACTAATTTTCTAACACTTAGCCAAGTTTCCATACTCTTACACAATGTCATTTGTAAACCATATGGTGTACGGATGATAAAACAAACTTCTTGAACTCAAGGAATGGACACGCTGTGTACTAAATAAGATAAAACAAAATAAGAATTTATATGAAAACAAATATTTTCTAGCATGCTTAAACATCAAAAGTTATTTCTTACGAAATGACAAAATATTTCTCTGCAAATTGGATATTTACACTCAAAATAAAAGCTACAAAATAATAAAACCATCTTATTTCCTATCCCTTGGAGATATCATTTAAGTTATTACCAACTGAGAACATCATCTTCTAATTTCCCTAACAATGCAACAATGCCAACCACATCATGTATCATGGGGATTTTTCTTGATTAAACACTCATCCTACTTAAGTCAATCCATATGCCAACTGCAATCGTTCCCTGCCTTTTGATTTCTTCTAAAGTATCATCCACACTATGAGAACCTTGATTTGGCATTCCTTTCCCATCACTTTTTGCAGAAGAAATACATTTATTTAGCTCCCATGTATCACATAACCCATATTCATATTGAAATAGATACATTATTCAGAAAAATAAATAAATTTTATAAAGAAATGCAGCAAGAAAGAGACCCTTTATAATGCCAAGAGAACAATATTGAAAAATTGTTACCACTAGATTAGAAACTGAGAAGAGTTAAAAGAACCTACTTTCCAAGTCACTCAAAGAATTATTCACTTCATTTGTATACTTTATACTTTCCATGGTATGGGGGACAACATGATGACTCCATCTATGTCAATTTCATCCTCTGCAACCTCATCCTCCATCTTGGGTGTGCATTTTACTGGAACAGTGCAAATCATGCTAGAGGTAAATTTTCGCAGACCAATAACTCCACTCTCATAGATTGTTTGGACAATCCAATAATATGGTTAGATGAACAAACCAATTGTATCCATGCCTATAGCCTTAGATGATTTTTATCATTAAACATTGAGAGCTGGCATTCATTTTCCTAGATCCACTTTTTAATTTTCCAACACTTGTCAAATTCCTCCACTTAGCCAAATTGCCATACTCTTACACAATTTTAACCTCATCACACATGCCATGTCATACTTCCTGCATGCCATATAATTAAAGTAGAAAAAACTAAGTGAATACTTCTCTGAGTGACTTAATCAAGGTTAATCAACACACAGTGCACCCCACATTAGATGAAGCGCCCACAAGAAAATATCTACAAAGTGAAATCCAAAAGACTGAACACAATGGTGTAAACATTTCTGAAGTAACCCCAAAATCTAACAAAACCATTCCCAAAATACATGTCTATCAACATAAGGACCATACATATTAAACACCAAAAAGGTGTATGGATGATATTAAACATGTCATTTGTAAAGCCTATGGTGTATGGATGATAAATAAAACTTCTTGAACTCAAGGAACTGACATATTTTGTACTAACAAAGATAAAAACAAAATAAGAATTTATATGAAAACAAATATTCTCTAGCATACTCAAACATCAAAATTCATTTCTTATGAAAAGAAAAAATAGTGTCCTGTAAATTGGATATTTACAATCAAAATAAAATCTACAAAATAATAAAACCATATGATTTCCTATCCCTTGGAGATATCCTTTAAGTTCTTACCAACTGGGGACATGATATTCTACTTTCTCTAACAACGCAACAATTCCAACAACATCATGTATGATGGGGATTTATCTTGATTGAACACTCCGCCTACTTAAGTCAATCCATAGGACAACTACAGTCATCCCCTATATTTTGATTTCTTCTAAAGTATCATTCACACTATGAGCGCCTTGCTTTGGCATTCCTTTACCATCACATAACCCAGAAACATATTGAAATAGATACATTATTCAGGAAAATACCTATGTTTTAGGAAGAAACGCAGCAATAAAGAGATCCTTTATGAGGTCATGATAACAAGATTGCAAAAGTGTTACCACTATATTAGAAACTGAGAAAGTTAAAAGAGCCTACTTTACAAGTCACTCAAAGAATTAGTCACTTCATTTTTATACTTTATTCTTTCCACAAAAAGGGGGACAAGATCCTAACTCCATCCATGTCAACATTATGGTGGGCATTTTTCTAAGCCAATTTTTACATATTTTCACTCTGTTTTTACATAACAAGATTAAGATTTTAGCCAATGTTTTTAAATATGGCTTTCTTATTTATACATACCAATACAAGTCAATAATTCTATCACTATTAACTCAATATATATAATAGATATTAAGGCGCACCTCATACAATACAATTCAATTGATCATCTTCTTCATCCAAGTCCACATTTGAATCATTCAATCCAGATTCAACATTGAAAGGATTAATGCCCATAGCATCATCATCGTCATCGATGTCAGTTTCGACACTCATGTCATCATTCAATTCTTTGACATCTTCCTCTAGATTAGCATCATCTAACTCATTGGGGCATGCATCAGTTGGTTGATACTACATTCCAATATCTTTCATATCCATCGAATATCCAATTGGTAGATATGTCCATCGAATATTGGACGACATTCGTGGCCAAATTTTTAAAAAAATGAAATTTCTAAAGGTAATATTCGATGACCCTTTCATTTTTTTTGTATTTCATCGGATGGAGTCGTCAGCTTTTGGGTTCACATCTAGTAGTGAACCCAAAATCCGATGAAATCTGACAATATATTGTGTTTGGACTATATACAAAAGGATTGGTGCAACCCTATCTCTCAAGTATTTGCATCATTTAGAATTAGATGCAACTATGGGCATTATCACAATGTGTAGTTGTTATTTAGTTCAAGGTGACAAAAAGTTACTCATAAATAGTTAAAAGGAATAGTTTGCATATGGCCAATGTAAAAATGGGTCATGACAAGTGGCATCTTGATTACCTACAAAGAAAAATTAATTAAGTTTTGTGGAGGAAAAAGTGTGATAAACATAAAGTTGCTCAGCTCTTCGAAAGGTAGGATAAGTGGAACGTTAGGTCTTGACCCACTCCAAACCACCTCAACCACCTTATTCTAATTTTAGATTCAGTAGAAAAAAGTTAGGTACAAATAGAGGTTGCAAGAAAAGATAAAAGGAAACAATCAAGATTCATAGGGGGGGGATTTTATCCTAGGGTAAAGCCTTATCATAGCCCAATGGACCATTGTTCATTCTAATAAGATCAACATTCTTCCATAGGATTCACAACTCATTTGCAGAACTTGTTCTCTTGAGTTTTGTAATTTTATAATCATTCACAAACTTTTTCTTCATAGATTCCATGAATGAGTGAAAAACAAATATGAGTTCAATTACAAAGGTTATTCTTGCAAACTTGTTCCAAGTACTTCCTTTGTAATTATCTTTGGAATATGATTACAAATAGTTATTTTATTGTTTTGTGTCTTGTATTGATGTATTTTTAAGAGTAAGAGTGTGATTGTTTCCCTTTAATGCATGGAAATGGGTCTAGCATACATAATTATCTATTTTGTAGAAGATAACGCCATTTTTGAATTCAAGATTGTCTCATTTCATTATCAAAATTTAAACTATTGGATTCATTATTTAATGGCCAACATGTTTTCTTTTTCACATATGTAGGTGTTAAATACCTCTATACCTCTCTAACATCTATAATAGTTTATGTATTCTTTGAATGTGAATAATTGCCATCCTCACTAGCATTTGAATATATTCATTTCCTCTTAAACCCTGTGTACCTCACATTTAATAAATCTTATGTTTTTGCATGTGTGATAAAGGTTCCCAATGGATATGCTTTGTCTAAAAGTTTGGATGGGGTTGTCAATCCCTAGCCTGCATTTCTCTTTCAACACATTTTGTTTTTTAGCGATTGAATCAACCATTTTTAAAGCTAATAAGATCAAGGTGTTGATGAGCTGACAATGGGTAATCAACACATAAAATATTTTGAGGGTTACCCCCTCTAGCCCGATTTCCATATTGAGTCCTAAAGTAGGGAAGTGATCATTTAAGGCCTTAAATGAATGCTTTGGCACTATTCCCTAGCCAGTAACATCTTGAGGAACAACATAATAAAAAGTTCATTTACTAAAAACTATCCAACATAAAAGGACAATAAATATAAATCCATAGAAGACAAGTAATTGAATAAGATAGATGATAAAATTATTTACAATGACATATGTGATGGTAATAAACACATTGACTTGTCACAATGGTTAAATGGTCATTTCCCCTTAATTAGGATGGGTTACTTAATTATTATTATCATCAGTAGTAGTAGTCGTGTGTGTGTGTGTGTGTGTGTGTGTGTGTGTGTGTGTGTGTTCATTACATTTCCTTCCTCTTTAGAAATTATTTTCCTAAAAGCATATTTATGGAAACACTTTCTCATTCCTTCTTATTACTCTTTGTACTTAAAGTTGTGATGGTTGATGATACAAGATAATATGATATTTTAAGTTTTGGGAAGAATTATTGAAATGTGAAAGGGTCTTCCTACCCTAATTCAATATTTATGGGACTGTGCATTTGTAGGTTTCTTATAAAGAACCTATTGTATTGTGATTTCCAAGATGACGTATACTTTGAGATCAAGCTATACTGCCATAAATATTCTTTGTAATATAGGTCGATTTTTTTATTGTATATAATTATGTTGATATATTGATTGATTAAAGTATCGACATTTGTGATTAGGATGTGAATACTGCATCTTTGTAACATGGACTTTACTTACAATTTTTATAGTGCTTTGTTGTCTCACTTTTGATTGTATGTTTGTTTTGCACATTTGTGTCACTTTATTCATTCTTAAAATCTTATTGGTAGAGATAGTTGGAATTTTCATTATTTGTACTTCAATGTCTTAATATATTCCAACTTCCATTGAATTTTCATATTTAGTATTAGTGATGTTGATAGGATCTATATTGGTTCTTTCACCATGGTTTGAATTTTTACATCTAATGATGTTTCAAAATAAACTAGATTGTCCATCATTTCTTTGTCGACTAGTGACTCTGTATTAATCAATGATTATTTATTCCTAAGCCACTTTAAATTTCCTTGTAGTGACATATTATCATTTCTTAGTTTCTTATATTGTGTAATAATTAATATTTGATATTTATAAACCCTTAGGCATGAAATTTATTCATCATTCTTTGGCTTATTAACTTTATTTTTAAGGTTTTGATTTTTTGGTTGTTTATTTGTTAACCTTTTGATTTCTTCAAGCAACCTTTGAAAAGTTCCTTAGGTTAGATAAAGGTGTGGTTAAAGGACAAATTAGACAAGGTCTAATAAAATGTATGGTGAAAGCCCAAAATCAAATGTAACTATGAAACCAAATGAAATTATCAAAAAGTTCATTTATCAACAAATATCCAACATAAGGATTATATACAGATATCCATATATGGCCAAGTAATAAATAATTGAATAAGATAGATAGATGATATAATGATTTACAATGACCTTCGCAGTGGCGTATATATACATTGATTAGTTGCATTATTTGAATGGACATGTCCCTTAATTAGGATGTGTCACTTAATTAATTAATGTTTTATTATTATTATTATGATTATTATCATTGATATTTTTATATATTTATGTTCATTAAGTCATGCTTGTATGTTTATTTATAGAGACAACTTAGCCCATATGTTATGTTAGTTATAAATCGAAGAAGAATATAGATGTTAGAATTACCAATATAAAAAAAATATGTTGTAACTAAAGTAATTTTCAATTTGCTAAAGAAAGTTTATGCCCCAAGGGTTGTAAATCTTCTATCCTTCAAGTACATATTTTTGGTGTCTATTTTCTTGAGATTTCCTAGTGATCTGGTTGGAAAAAGTGAAGTATATTGTTTTTTTAACTTATATTTCAAATTTGACCATAAGGTTGAAAGTTATATGAAATAGATCTATAAATCTCAACCAAAAAAGGTGAAAATGTCTATTGTTTTGAAGCTGAGATTTTCGAAATTTCCACATGGTATCAACTGATTTAATTGGGATTTATATTTTGGTAAGGAAGTGTTTTGTATGTTTTAATTGGTCCAATCTTGGGAGAGGTTCTTGACCTATAATATGTTGTTTGGTGTGAAACCATCGTGCTCTTCAAATAAGTGATTAAACCCTCGAAGGGTGGTCTACTTGATTATTGTTGATTTTTATTTATGGTGTGCTTCAAATTTGCAAGGACAACTAGTCTTTGTCTTAAAGACTGAGATACATTGGAAGGTGCTCTAATTTTACACCTTGAAAAACAAGATGCAAATTATATTGAAAAATGTCTTGGGGAGCATGTTAAGAAAGGGATCACTATACCTATTGATATGAAATAATTGACTTAGCATAATAAAAAGGAGGCCAAGGAAATTCTAATCAAAGTTTATTTGGTGAAGGATCGTTTGATGAATTAAACTAAAAAAAGGAAGACCAAAAAGGAAATATATTGTGCATTGATTACATTGAAACAAAGTGTGAACATCTCTAAGAAGATACTCTTGAAAAACAATTTCTAAATTATTTGGATGAGTAACATAGACACAGTGGATAGATACTTGGAAAAGATCACAAATTTGAGAGATCGATTGCTACCATAAGGGGAAAAGTGTAGGATGATGAGTTGGTGCAAATTTCCATATTGTTGGAGTCATGTACCCAACATGCACACATAATTTGGTCAATTTTTCTTTGTTAAACCAATATCCTAAGTTTAATTGACTTAATCAGCATCAGATGAACACACTATGACATCAGCATGAGCACACCCATGCCTACCTTCAAATAAGGAGGCCAACTAAGCATTCACCTTCAATCGGGGAGGTTAACTAAGCTTCCTCCTTTAATCAGGGAGGCTAACTGGGCTTCCTCCTTCAATCGAGGAGCCATTCTGGGGTGATTTGAGGGTCATAAATGCACCTAATTGCTAATTGATTGTTACAATCAGTTAAGCTGAGTTGTGAAGGTGCCTCCATTCATTATTTGATTTATTTTTTATTATTATTTCTGAATTGGAGACAACTAGGGTGCCTCCAACCACTTCTGATGACCAATTTGACTTCAGTTAACCTCGTCGGGGTTCATTGGAGTTAATGATGTGCTACCACTTATTGATTGGCATGCAGTGACATGTGTTTGAGTTACTTTAAGTTAGACTCAGCCATCCATTGCACTCTGATATAGTTAGGACTCAGTTGAGTCAATCATGGCTTGATCAGTGGATTAACTAGGTGTGTTACTATGGTTGACATTCAGTTAATCTACACCCATTCATTCAATTCGAATGACCTCATTGGGAATTCAAATTGTCTTGGAATTCATGCACCTTTCATGATCATTGTATGGTATTACTCATTCTATATTGATTATACAATGCTGCTACTCCTATTGTAGCACCATTATGCCATTTTCATGCTTAATTGTCTGAAATTTCTTATGAGACTATGTTTTAGTCCCTAGATTACTGTGATAGATTAATATGGTATTAGAGCTCGTGGAAGGAAGAAGCTCAGATCTCTCAAAAACATGGTTTTTGACAGATCTTGCATGAAAAAATGAGCAAAAGCTCAAAATTCTAGCATTGCACCAGAAGCAAAGGCTTACCACTTAATACCCCAAGTTAAGGAATTGTTGATCAAGCTTTCTTGATCAATTATGTTGGGTGTGATGAAAGCCTAAAATGTACAGGATGTTCGACCTTATGGTGCCCCTTTTGTTGTGATTTGCTGGTTTTAACAGGTGAAAAGCAGTTTGAGATGTCTTTTTCCGTCGAACTCTTGACTCCATTCAATTTCCATTCATGGAAAGGAGATATGGAGATCCAGCTACGTGCCAGAGGAATCTAGCGGGTCACTATGGACACTAAAGAAGAGCCTACTCATGTGATAGACAAAGCTATATTCTTGAACTTAAAAGATGAAGCATTCAGTTTCTTATGCCTCTCTATTTCCAAGGATATTCTTTTCCACCTCTCGGTATTGAAGAATGCAAAGGAAATTTGGGACAAATTGGACACCTTTTATGGAAAATAGGGTGATTTGAGAGTTTATCAGCTTGAAAACAAGTTGATGTCTCTCCAACCTTCCAATTTCGAGACCTTAAATGATTTTTTCACAAATTTCAAGCACATTGTCTTACTATTGAAGCAGTGTAAGGTGGAGAAGGAGGATGATCAGCTCATCCTCACCATTCTCTCCAAACTTGGAGCTGATTATTTGGTGTTTGTATCTACATTCTGTGTGGGGAAGCTCACAACCCCTGGATGGAATATGCCTTCATTCAATGCCTTCATTGAGTCCCTAACAAGTGAACATGATAATCTTGTCTAGATGGTGATCATCAGATCCTCTCATGATCAAGCCCTCTATGTTTCAGGGCCTAAAGATCTGAAGGGTAAAGGAAAGCAGTAGAAGAACCCAAAAACCAAATTTGGAGCTCCTAAGCCTAAAGTTGAAAATTAGTAGCATGAAGAGCCTTCCAGATCGAAGAAGAACAAAAACAAAGGGCATCATGGAAAGGAAAAAGTCAAGTGTTTGTACTATGGGAAGGGATTCCACCCTGAACATGCCTGCATGAAAAAGAAACTTGATGAATCTACTTCTCTTCTTGAGAAAAATCACATCAATCTTTCGGAAATCTTTCGGAGGAGAGATCAGCAATATCGGGAACCACAGCATGAAAGAGGTAATGGTCTCATGGCAAGCACTTTGAATTCCAATGCTCTTTTGATAGATTTTGGAGCTTCAAATCACATGATGGATGACAGAGACTTCTTCTCATCTTTGGATACCTAAAAAACCATTCCCATCCACATGGGAGATGACTCCACAATCATATCCGAAGGACAAGGTACTGTAAATCTTGAGCATGGTTATTTTTCCAATGTTCTGTATGTACCATCTTGTATCAAACCTTCTAAGTGTTTATCAAATGACACATATGGGAGTGCCCAAGAGAGTCTCCTTTAACCCAGATGATGTAGAGATCACAGAAATTGCATCCTGAAAACTTGTAGCAAAAGGCCTTGCAAACCATCATGCAAAAGCCTATGAGTTCTCCCATTTTGTGGCAGATGCAAAGCCCACCGCATTGCTGACTCATGGAAATGAGGTTAGTATACTATGGCATGAGAGGTTCAGCCACCTGAACTTCAAGTACTTGCAGCAATTATAGAATAATTCCATGGTTGAAGGCCTCCTGGTCATCAAAGCTACGACTGAAATTTTCAAGGGCTGTGTTGTTGGAAAGCACCTTGAGCATAAGTTTGATCGGGGGAAGGCAAGACGAGCATCATGCATCTTGGGGCTGATACATTCTGATATCAGAGGACCCATCCCTACCACATCCATGAATGGATCAAGCTATGTTCTCACTTTCATAGATGACTTTTCCAGATACACATGGGTCTTTTTTATCAAAAAGAAGTCGGAAGTCTTGGAAAAATTCACTGATTTGAAGGAACTAACTGAGAATGCATCTGGAAAAAAGATCAAGATTTTGAGATCTGATAATGGAAAGGAATATATCAGTAATTATTTTATACATATATGTTCCCAAAGTGGTATTCATATCCAACATTTAGTCCCCTACACTCCCCAGCAAAACGGTGTAGCGGAGAGAAAGAATCGGTCTCTCAAGGAGATGACCACTTGCATGATGGAAGCAAAGAAGTTGGCTGAAAATTTGTGGTCTGAAGCCATGAATGCTGCAGAATACATTCAGAACAGAGTGCCACACTCATCCATTAAAGGTAATACCCCTTTTTAATCCTACTTCTGACACAAGCTGAATGTGTCAAATCTCAGGGTGTTTGGGTCCACTGCATGGGCCCAAATTCCGCATGATAAAAGGAGGCCTTTGAAACCGCAAAGCATAGAATTCTTGTTTATTGGATATCCTGATGAATCTAAGGGTTTCAATATTCACTATATCAAAATAAAACAAATCATCATTGACTGAGGAGTGTATGGTTCGATGAGCCTCTTCAGGAGGTAGAACTAGTGAAGGAGAAAACTACTGATTTTCCTTCCTATTCTATTGAATATTCGGATGATGGAATTGGGGGTGATGACCCTGATTTGGATCCTATGATTTCTGATATTAGTGAACAGAAAACATCATATTCTGAATCAGAACCTGAAGTACAAAATCATCTCCCAACTTGGGCCAGACAAACACTCTCCTTCGTAGGTGAAAACATTGGAAATCCAGATGATCCAAGAAGAACCCAGTCTGATTTCCAAAGAGCAGGTATTGCGCTCTCATGTCCTGATTATTTGTTGTCTGAATATTGTTATTTAATGATAATTTCAGATTCTAATTCTTACTACCATGCTTGGAAGGATCCAAGATGGCAAGCTGCAATGGACGAAGAGATGAATTCTCTTCAGAAAAACACTACTTGGGAGCTAGTTTCTCTTCCTTCGGGGAGGAAATTGGTTCAATGCAAGTGGGTGTTTTGGAATAAGGTTGCTGCTGGTGGCACAAATTGAAAATATAATGAAATTATGGTATCAAAAGGTTTCTCCCAGGTCCAAGGTGTGTACTACCATGAGACTTTTGCACCAGTTGCAAAAATGGACTCCATCCGCCTAGTTTTGGCAATTTCTGCATTTAAGTACTAGGAAGTGCATCATATGGATGTTAAGTCTGCATTTATACATGGAGATATTCATGAGTATATATACATGAAGCATATTTAGGGATACATTTATTATTCATCTTTGGTTTGCAAACTAAAGAAGTCACTATACGGGTTAAAATAGGCCCCAACAGAGTGGTATTCCAAGATGGATGCCTTCCTTCTCTCGCAAAACTTCCAAAGGTGTAAACATTAGAGGAAATTTGGGGTCTAAAATGGGCCTTATAAGAAAACATGCCAAAATAAGTTTTTGTGAGTTGGAATTCAAGAACCAATAGAATTTCAATAAAATAAGTCAACCATAATGGTTGAATTGGCATATTTGTCATTAAAAAAAACTACTTTTTTTGTTCGTATTTTCGACATATCTCATTGTGTTTTTACTCAAATTTCGATCGGGAGAGCTCGTTGGATGGGGAATTTGATTCTGCATCCAACGAGTACCCACACTGCATACTTTTTATGGACCCCGCTACCCCAAAAACAAGAAATATCTG
>LPNX010824701.1:0-76451 GCA_001517045.1 Pseudotsuga menziesii | reverse complement strand
TTATTTTATTATTTTAACCATTATTTTATTATTTTAACTATTATTTTATTATTTTCCTTAGGAGGCCCATTTTAGACCCCAAAATTCCTCTAATGTCAGATACGAATGTGTATATGTAGTATGATGGTAATTTGATTATTATTTTGTTATATGTTGATGAATCAATGATTGCAGGTAGCACAGTTGCTTCTATTTCAGTCATAAAAACTGCCCTCGACAATGCATTTGAAATGAGCAATTTGGGGCTCTTGAAGCAATTTCTAGGGCTCGAAATTGAGCAAAATATTGATGGGATAATGGTCACTCAGTCCAAATACATATCAGACCTGTTATTTAAGTTTAACATGGATGAATGTAAGGCTGCTCCATTCCCTTTCATTTCAGGGATCAGCCTTGAAGAAGGAAAAATCACACCTCCCATGGACTGCACTATTTATCGATAGCTGATTGGTATCTTTCTTTACTTGACTCATTCTCATCCTGATATATGTTATTCCATGAATGCTATGTCAAAATACATGAATCAGCCTCATGATATTCATTGGAAGGAATCCAAGAGGATCCTCCAGTATATTTAGGGAACCGGGACCTAAGGCATTCACTATGCTGCAGACTCCGAGCTAGAGCTGGTTGATTACACAAATTCCAATTGGGAGGGTGATTCTATTGATCAGAATTCTACTTCTAGATATGTCTTCATGTTTGGTGGTGGCCCCATTTTCTGGTCTATCAAAAAGGAGGCTGCCATAGCATTTTCTTTAGCAGAGGCCGAGTACCAAGGAGCAGTGAATGCTTGCATCCAAGCTGTTTGGTTGCAAGGCATTCTTTCAGAGTTTGATATTGGTAGTACTTTGTCCACTATCCTATTTTGTGACAATAAAAGGAGCTATTAAGATATCCACAGATCGAATTACCAAGAAGAGGCCCAAGCATGTAGAGATACACATGCACTATATCAGGGAATTAGTGCATGACGAGACCATCATTCTACAATCTTTCCCTACTAATGAGCAGATTGCAGACATCTTCACCAAGATATTTTCAGAAAAGAAGTTCACTTACCTCCATTCACTATTGGGGGTGAGTTCATCAAGGTCATCAGACTACTTTCAGTGTTCATCTTGAGGGGGGGGTTTCCCACTGGGTTTTCCCGCTTTCCTCACTTAGATTTATTTTTTAGCATTCTTTGAGTTACATTATTGTACAGAGTGACCTATGGCCTTTGTTACCAGGGCCCTAGAATTTCATGCATTTTTTTGACTCTTCCTGAGTATAGCTTAAGGGGGGGGTGTTAGAGTCATTTACCCAACATGCACACATAATTTGGTCAATTTGGCCTTGTTAAACCACTATCCTAAGTTTAATTGACTTAATCGACATCAGATGAGCACACTATGACATTAGCATGAGCACACCCACGCCTACCTTCAATCAAGGAGGCCAATTAGGCCTTCACCTTCAATCAAGGAGGTTAAATGGGCTTCCTACTTCAATCAGGGAGGCTAACTAGGTTTCCTCCTTCAATCGGGGAGCCATTTTGGGGTGATCTGAGTGTCATAAATGCACCTAATTGCTAACTGATTGTTATAATCAGTTAAGCTGAGTTGTGAAGGTGCCTCCATTCATTATTTGATTATTTTTTATTATTATTTATGAACTGGAGACAACTAGGGTGCCTCCAACCACTTCTAAGGACCAGTTTGACTTCAGTTAACCTCATCAGGGTTCATTGGAGTTAATGATGTGCTACCACTTGTTGATTGGCATGCAGTGACATGTGTCTATGCTACATTTAGTTAGACTTAGTCATCCATTGCACTCCGATACAATTAGGACTTAGTTGAGTAGATCATGGCTTGATCAGTGGGTTAACTAGGTGTGTTTATTATGGCCGACATTCAGTTAAGATAAACCCATTCATTCAATTTGAATGGCATCCTTGAGAATTAGAATTGTCTTGGAATTCATGCACCTTGAATGATCATTGTATTGTATTACTTATTCTTTATTGATTATACAGTGCTGCTACTCCTATTGCAGCACCATTATGCCATTTTCATGCTTAATTGTCTGAAATCTCTTATGAGACTGTGTTTTAGTCCCTATATTACTATGACAGATTAATACATAATGGAAACCCTTTGTCCAAGGTATTTGTGCTCTTGAGAAGCTACCATTTTGAGACTCTTTGGGATGAATTTATGTGGGAAGATATGCGGTTAGAACCTATTTCAGCAAGACAAAGTGAAGTAGAAAATCCAATCCTCATTGAGAGGATGAGGAAGGTAAGTATGAAAGGAACCAAGAAGGGTAATAAGGAAGGATGAATCCAAGAAAGTAAGGATTTGATTCATGTGAAATGTTTTAGGTTTCTCCAGAAGAGACATTATTCTAGTCAATGTCTAGTGAATAAGAAAGGGAAGGCCAATCCATGAAGACAAGTTGTAGGGAAGGTTAAGATTTCATCTGGAGTGGATGAGTTAGCATCCAACCTTGAGACCACATTCTTCATGGTATGTTGCTTATCTACAAACGTTATGTCAAGTGTCGGGTGGTATGTGGACAGCAAGGCATCAATAAATATGACTTATGAAAGGAAAATATTCAACATTTTTTAGGAGGAAATGGGAGAATGAGTGTGGAGTTGGATGATGATGTCATTTATCCCGTGAAACTTTTCATGTCATTGGTTGATTCATAGAAATTGTACATGCAAACAATAATATGGGTGAGACTTCTATATTTGGGGAGGCATATGTAGAGAATGTAAGGTAGAATGTAATGGATATAGGTTCAAAATATATTCTAGAATGAGCAATTGATTCCAATATTATAGTTGATGGGAAAATTAAGGAGTGCTAGGACATCATTTATGGATTTTCTCATAATGAGGGAGTTGACCTTGTTCAGGATTTTCCTTTAGTTGTCAAATGGTCTAATTGTATGGGTGAGATACAAATGTTTACAATTTGCAGAATCCTTATGTTGGTTGTTGTTTACGCTACAAGCATAGTAGTTCAGGATGTGTGTGACTATGAAAATTTATAATTGTTTTTTCCACTTGTCTTTATCATATGTATAGATATGATTGTCTATGCATGGAATTATGGGTAACTTAGGATGTGGTATGATAATTTTATGGCATGTCATTGACTTGAAGGATGATGGAATTTGGTAGGTTGTTATTGATATAGGTTTATGCTCCTTCATCGTCACAAGTATTCCATGTTATTTGGAGGTTCAAGATGCACTAATAGTATCAATGTTTGTTCTAGAACCTTTGGCAGGATTAGTGATTGATTATGAGACTACAACAAATTTGAATTTATAGAAAGAAGATTTAGTTGAGATTCAATGAAATTAGGCTAGTTATGGTGAAAACACTTTCCTCAAAGAGTGGGAGTGTTATCTTTAAGGTTTATCCAAAAAAATTCACACCATTCTAGGGATTCACTTCATGTGATATGGGGTACATGTTCAACCCTTATCCCCTTGTTGTATCTTAGAATTTTTTGGTTGTTTGACATTTGGAGAGCTTATTATAGGTGGGATGTTTATTCCATGATATGTGCTATGAAAGGCACACTTATTATGAGGTAGTTATTATGTGGAAATTGACATCTTCTACATGAATGCATGTTGAAGAGGTGTTGATGCCTTAACTATCCCTAGGTCTTTATACTTGGGGACCTAATTTTTATTTAGTTTTAGGCCTTTTTCTTTCAATTTATGATAGTGTTTGACTGAATAATTTTTAAATCTTGATTTATTTCAAGTTTGTAGAGATAAGGGCAATGGATTGCTTAGTTTTTTCTTCACTACAAAGAAAACACAATCTAGTAGATGTTTTTGTGGAACCTCCCCCAAAATAATCTCATTTGTTTGTTTATAGAAGATGTTGTGAGAAAAGTATTTAACAAAGGTTTTATTATCGACGTTATTAAATGAAACACACACACCAATGTGCCATTGTAAAATAAGTATTAGTGTGTAAGTATATTACATGCATCAACACCAAAATATTTCACCATTGAATTAAAAAAAATGCATTCAAGGTCGGTCTCAATGTATGGTTTCATCATATATAGGAGAACATATATTTCATTACTGGTATATCTAATAGATAGGAGAATTTTATCCATTTCTCCAAGCTCCCACAAAGAACCAGCTAACATATGTTCAAGGATATGTCAATGAAGACATGATTTCCCCTGGTGAATTTTAGGTTGATGATGGCTAGTTGTGTATTTCTTAATTCAAGGTAGAAGAGGTTAGGTTGATGTCACTTATGGTCACCACAGTGGCCCAATACACTTCGGATAGGCTACACATTAGTTTCCCTCTATTGCACTGTATGTGAACATCATATTCACCGAGGGTGAGCCACCAAATGATAGGTTTAATATTAGTGTTATGTTTTGATTCATTTAGTTTAATTTTTTGGTCTTATTTAATGCACATGTAATTTATTGTAACATTTTCTTTAAATTGTTAAAAAATTTATCAATTTGTCTAAGTAAGGTTGTCTACTATTTTGTAGATATTGACACTTTTGTTGGGGAGGTTCCTCCCCGACATAATGAGGATATGCCTAAGGTTGATGAGATTCCTTAGATATAGTTACATGGTCTGTGATGTAGACCAAATCATAGATTCTGTTAGGATATGGCAGATCAATTATCTGGAATTTTGGATCGAGAGGGAGTGTACCCTATGTGCATTGTACAAACAATTGAGGACCATGGTATTGCAATTATATGGGTGATCCTTCCCCATGATATGATGTTATTGATGTGTCATATTTTTATACGAACTAGGATGTTGTGTAGGAGGAGGGACCATCCACATCCTCCATCTCCTACCCCGTATCCTTCACCCTTTCTTTCAAAATATACCAGCCTCTCTTCCTCACCGAGTTGACTAGCCACCCTCTCTTCCACAAGCTAATCCACCACCATCTCCCCCTCATTGAGTTGAATTACCACCTTCTCCTCAACAATCATCCAACCAACCATCCTTCTCTTCCACATTCTAACCGACCACCCTCTCATCTTCCACGGTTCGATTGACAACCCTCTCCCCCTCCATTAGTTGACCAACTAATTGTGACATTCGCTCCACTCACTAGAGATATAGATGCTTTGGTTTCACTGAATGATATAGCTTATGGTGTATAGATATACCATTTGTTTCACTCTACGATTTTATCTGGTGGAGGTGTTAATGCATATGACTCTGGTGGTGTAGGTATTGATGCCTCTAGATTTAGTGGTGGACAAGATAGCTCATGATATGATCTGAATTTATGTGAGAACAAAATGAAAGAGAATATATATATTCAAATGCAAGGAAATATATATGGTGATAAATACAGTGATACAATAAACTCGGATTCTATTAAATGAATGAAACAGAACATACTGTAAAACAAAAGCAGCTAGAATGGTGGTAGTTGTATCTTTGAGAACAGATGTGGTGGCTATGCTCACTCGTGACAAGATGAATATAAAAGGAGGTCGAATTCCCTTTTATCATAAATACTTGGAGAGGAAGAAAACCCTAAACCTAACCCTAGGAGATGAATCATCATGACATTTGTGGCCCCAAGCTGGTTAGTTAAACAACCAGCTTCTCGAGGTCATAACTTTTGCATACAATCTTTGTTTGGGGAGCTTGATAACCCGTTGGAAAGGTCTATCTGAGATTTAAAACTCTAAAATGGGGCCAAATTAATTTTGATGGAAACCATCCCCCCCCCCCCCCCCCCAAATCACCAAAAAACGTCGCTTAGGGCCTCAAAACAACCCCAGAAGTTTAGGACCCGAGAAAACTATAGAAAATTACAAGAAGATTGTCAACATGAGAAACTATTTTGAGCCAGTGAAATAGGTGGGTGGACACCTATACCCATATGGATAATTCCTCCCCCGCTTAGGAAGCAATGGTCTCCATTGCATTGAGTTTCCCCATCAAATGGGGAAACTTCTGCTGAACTTGACTCTTGGTGGAGGAGTTTCCCTGATTTTACAACTCAATATAGTTGGATCTTCTGCTGGAGGGTACCCTTAACCTGTGTGTCCATGATCTCCTCAATGGTTTCTTATTCCATGTAGTCGTGATCAAGCTCTGTAGGTGTCAATTGTTTTGCCACCTCCGAGGTGTCCAACAGTGGTGTAAAATATGGTTGAAGGAGCTCCACATTGAATACAGGGTGCAATCCAAGGAACGGAGGAATTCTTAATTTGAAAGCATTATCATCAAATACCTTGGTGATGGTGTATGGCCCATATCAAAGTGGACAAAGCTTGTGATGGGGTCCTGTGAGCCTCTCTTTCTGTAAATGCAACCAAACCTTATCCCCAACCTAGAACTTGTGTGGAACCCGATGTTGGTCATGTCACTGCTTGGATTTAGTATTGGCCTTCTCCAAAATTTCATGGAATGTTGGAAGATGTGATGGACCCATTCAACAAATTTGGTGGCCTTATCAAACTCATCCTAAGCATGGGAATATTCCTCCTATGTGGATGCAAGGGGCAGAGCTACATCAATCGAGACCAATGGTTGGAACCCCAAGCATGCCTAAAAAGGGCTCTAACTGGTAGAGCTATGCAGAGCTCAGTTATAGATATGTTGAACATAAGGAAGGATCTCATCCCATGTGCGGGGATGTTTAGAATTGTACATTCTCAGAATATGCACAATCATTCGGTTAACTACCTCTATTTCGACATCAGTCTGGGGGTCAAAGGTAGTCGATTTGGTGAGCTTGGTATCCATCAATGACCATAGACTAGACCAGAAAGGAGAAAAAATATGGTCTAAAGATCAATGGTTTCTTGTTCCATGCAGTCAGGATCAATCTCTGTAGGTGTCAATTGTTCTGCCACCTCCGAGGTGTCCAACAATGATGTAAAATATGGTCGAAGGAGCTCCTCATTGAATACTGGGTGCAATCCAAGGAATGGAGGAATGCTTAATTCAAAATCATTATCACCAACTTCCTTGGTGATGGTGTATGGCCCATATCGAAGTGGACAAATCTTGCAATGGGGTCCTGTGAGCCTCTATTTCTGTAAATGCAACCAAACCTTATACCCAACCTGCAACTTGTGTGGAACTCGATGTTGGTCATGTCGTTGTTTGTATTTAGTATTGGCCTTCTCAAAAATGTCATGGACATGTTGAAGGATGTGATGGATTTGTTCAACAAATCCGGTCACCTTATCAACCTCAGCCTGAGCATGGGAAGATTCCTCCTGCATGGATGCAAGGGGCAGAGCTACATCAATCGAGGACAATGGTTGGAACCCCAATCATGCCTAAAAAGGGTTGTGACCGGTAGAGCTATGTAGAGCTCGGTTATAGCTATGTTGAACATAAGGATATCTCTCATCCCATGTGCGGGGATGTTTAGAATTGTACATTCTCAAAATATGCACAATCATCTAATTGACTACCTCTGTTTGACCATCATCCTAGGGGTCGAAGGCAGTCGATTTGGTGAACTTGGTATCCATCAATGGCCATAGACTTGACTAGAAAGTGCTCAAGAACCTGTTGTCCCGATCTGAAATGATAGTCTTTGGCAGCCCAAAATGAACCCAAACATGCTCAAAGAATACTTAGCAGCGGCTTCGACAAAGATGCTCTTCTTACAAGCTATCAGAATGGCCATATTAGAGAAGTGATCCAAAATCACAAACACACAGTCATTACCATGTTTATTTGAAGGTAGTCTTGACATGTAATCCATGGATATGGATTCCGGCCATGGCCCATTTAGAGTGGGAAGGGGGTTGTACAACCCTTGTTTTTAAACGGTTGGTTTTGCAATGGTGCAAGAAGTGCATGATCTGATACATTGACTGAAATCTTGTCATATTTTGGGCCAATAAAAATACTTCTGCAAAACTTCCATTGTCTTCTCAATACCAAAGTTCCCTTCCACTGAACTGTAATTTGCTTCCCAAATCATCTTCACACGCTCACTTGAAGGAACACAGAGATGGCCCATGTGCCATAACAATCCTTCCTGAAGATGGAATTTAGCTAGTGGTGTACCTGCACACAATGATTAATAGATAGCAGCAAAATCAAGATCATTGTCATATAGTTGAGGCCACTTAGAGGTATCATGGCCGCAAGAGTTGAACATTGTGGTTAATGCTGCCATTGGAGGTCGACTGAGGAAATCAGTGACTCGATTGGTGTTTTCCTTCTTATATTTAATGTTTAGGTGGAACTATTGCAAGTAAGTGGACCACTTCTGGTGGCGGCCATTCTGTAACTTTACTTGGGTTTGCATGAACTGCAAGTGCTTATGATCAGTGTGGATGACTATTTCTTTTCCAAGGATGGAATGCTTCCAATGGCAGCGGGCTTGGACAATGGAGTGCATTTCCTTGTCATAGATGGGGTACTTGCAGATTGTATCTAAAAGTGCCTCGCTATGATATGCCATTGGATGGACATGCTAAGTGAGGACCACACCAACAGCGTAGTTTGAAGCATCTGTCTCGATCTCAAAGGGTTGTTGTAGATATGGTAAGGTAAGAACGGGCATCGAACATAAGCGTTGCTTCATGGGCCTCAAATGTGTGTTCCTATGGCTTGGACCATATGAACATGGCCTTAGATCCCCTTTTGGTCACTTGGCTAATGGACCAAGTAATATTAGAGAATCCCAATACAAATCTATGATAGAAATTTGCAAGGCCAAGGATGTTGTGAAGCTCTGTGAGAGTCTTTGGATTCGGCCAATCGAGAATGGCTTAGATCTTGGACAGATCTACATGAACACCATGTCCATACTAAATGTATCCTAGGTATTGAACCCTTTCCATGAAAAATGAGCACTTATCTAGATTGGCATATAGCTTTTGTTGTCGCAAGGTGCTGAGGACCTAATGGATATGCTAGAGATGTTCTGCCCATGTTCTACAGTAGATGAGGATATCATCTAGATATACGACCACAAAGGAATTGGTAAATGGTTGTAGAATGTCATCCATCATCCTCATGAAGGTTGTTGAAGCATTATTCAATCCGAAAGGCATGACCAATCACTCAAAAACTCCTTCCCTATATTTGAAGGCAGTCTTCCAGACATCGGTCTGCTCAATTGGCACTTAATGATAGACAGACTTCAGGTAATCTTACTGAAATAATTTCCCCCCTTGAGCTGATCAAGGAGGTCATCAATCTAGGGAATGGGATACTGATTCTAGAATTTGATATTATTTAGATATCGGTATTCAATAGAGAGTCTCCATGTTCCATCTTTCTTCTGTACCAACACAATTGGGCTCCCATGGGGTGAGGAGCTGGCTTGAATGTGCCCCTTTTGGATTAAATATTGAATCTGAAGTTTGATTTCTTCATTCTCCGTGAGGGAATGCATGTATATTGTGTTGGTGAAACCCACCAACAAAGCTTTGTTGACAAGGGTTCCCACTCTATCGACACCCTACAGTGCAACCTCCCTGAGCACCAACCCAGATAGATTTTACCCTACCCAGCAACGTCTGCAGAGCAGACGAGATCTCACCCGAGGCATTCAAGGGAGAGCTATCAAAACTAAGTTTCTGACAGTGGGAAAGGAGGATATGGGGATCCGATGAAGGGACACCATAACTTATGCAATGATCACATCCTCACATAGTATCACAATATCGCGGAATTATTCAGGGAACATCATTACTCACGGCGCATCAAATAGTTACAGAAACAGAGATTGCATTGACATAAAAGCAATAGATCGCATCGATATAGCAGAAAGAGATTGAATCACATCTATATTATGCCATTGTAACAAAACGGAGGTGCACCATCATAACAAATCTATAACAACATACAAGAATTGATCCATACTCATCGCATCATATTAACCTTGCGCAAATGTACCACATTACACAATTCTTCTCCAAAACCGGAGACTGCATACATCAGGAAGAAACATGGATAAATCATAGTTAAGACAGAAAATTCTCCATAAAACAAATCGCACTAGATATTATCGCATACAATCCCTAGATCTCCCCAAAAATAGATCTATAAATATGCTTACACCTTTACATTGAGGGTCCACTACTAACTGACTTCTAACCGCTACTGACCCATTATTGATGTAATTGTAACTTTGGAATGTATTCACTTGTATTTCTTATGTATTATACCTTGATGTTTATTCCAAAAAGTGTTTGTAATGTAATTGAGTCATGTCATTCCCTGATGTTCCGATTGGGGGTTTCTATAATGTAAACAAGTCATGTCAAGTCATTGTGGGTAACCCTCTTATTGGTCAAGGGTTAAATTCCCCGCAATTGTGGGGCCCTAGGGTTATTAGACTATCCTAGAGAATTCAACCCTAGGTGAGTCACTGTAAGTTAGGGAAATATTCCCCACCATTGTGTTAAGGATAACCTTCCTTATTGGTCGAAGGAGGAAAAGTCCCCACAAGTTGTGGGGCACTAGGGTTATTAGACACTCCTAGAGATGTCGTCTCTAGTAAGTAATTGTTAAGTGAGGCTGACATGTTGGACTGGCCTTCAAGTGAATGAAAGAATATAAATAGAGAGTGAGCCTCTCTATTTATCACACACACACTCACTCACTGGGGCACATGAGTGAAGGAGAAGTTGCTGGGACAAGAGAGAGACTACTGTTGTCGGGAGATCATCTTTATGTTTTCAGGTTTTGCTTTTACTGTTGATTCTATCTCTAAGGAAGTTGTGGGGTTTTCTCCTTTATGGTTTCTCCGAGGAAAATTCTTTGTGTTCATAGTCTCTTTTGTTTGATTTCTATACTTGTTATTCTCTCAGTTAAAGATCCTAACATAATTCTAGCTTGAATGATAAAAATCTAACATGATATCAGAGCTAACCTGAGAAGAAGAAATTGTGCAGCTGCAAAAGCTAGAGATTTTTAATTTTTGGATCTCTCTCCACAATACATCAGCAAAAGTATGCTAGGTTTACTTTCCATTGAAGGGCGCATCTTTCTGTCGAAGCGGAATTCGATTCCGAGCATTTTAAGTTTTTGGTGCGGGAAATTAGGGCTTCTTACAGAAGAGGAATTTTTGAGTGAGCCCGGCATAGGATTTATATCCTCTTCAAAATCGAATTTCAGATATTTGGGTCAAGATTTTTGGTTGGGTGAAACTCCGGGAAATTCAAACCCTAGTTTCACCTCGAGCTGGAAAAACCCTAAAATACTAAAACTGCTAAGTTTTGGTACATTCGCAATATCTCGGGCTTGGAGAAGGATCAGGAGATGAAACATTCACAGGAATAATATAACATCCTTATTTACACTGTATCCAAAATTCAGCCTCATATTTGCTATATTCTAGGAGATATGATCCCTCCAAGTTAGGGTTCAAGCCTCTTCCAGGATCCATCCCTAAGTAGGACACCTAGGGAGAAATTCTATATCTTGGGATACAAAGTTCCAAATGAATTTTCTGAAGATGTTCCAGAAAGGGAATAGACTGTAATTTTTGTGGTCCAAGGTTTAGACCCATAATATGAATCAGTGACATGTGGCAGTCCATACAACTTCGTTGTTCTGAATAGTCCTGTAATAGGTCACCTTGGGAAAATAATCATATCTAGTTCCAGAGGGAGATGAGGCTAAAATCCTTACACCATAATAACTTGGGCAAGGCCAAGAATATCATTGTTGATTCAATCATGGATCACATTGTACCACAAGTGTATTCCCTAAAGACACTGAAAGAGATGTTTGATTCCTTGACCAATCTATTTGAAGGGAAGAACATAAATCAGAATATGAATTTGAGAAAACAGTTGAAGAATGAGAAGATCCAGAATGCAGAGACCATATAGTCATACTTTACAAGGGTATCTCAAATCAAAGAACAAATTGTAGTAGTAAAATAAGAAGTGAATAATGTAGAAGTGGTGATAGCCACCTTGAATGGCCTCTCAAGATCATGGGATTCATTCATGTGAGGAATGTGTGCCAGAAGGAAGTGATTACTTTCAGTAGACTCTGGAAAGAAGAAGAAGCTCGACTCATAAGAAGAGAATAGAAGATGGGAGAAACTGAAGATAAAGCTCTCACCATTCAAAGAAGATCCCTCAAGCGATGAGGAATATGAAGAACTCAACTCTTGAAGAACCTCTTATCCATCTTAGCATTTGGATAAGAAACGATGCTATTATGAATGAAGAAGATGTTGAAGCTCAAGAAGGAGTCTATCCATGAAACAAATAAAGATAAGTATTAAACTGTTATTTCACGATATTGTTTTTGTTATGCAGTTGATGTATTATGCATGATAGAATGTTTGTATTAATGACAATATACTACTAATATGCATGTGATGGGTAAGTAGCTCATGGTAATATACAACTCTCCATTGTTGCTTATCTAGAATGAAACCTCTTTGCTGACATATTGGATTAGTGCACAATCTCAATGTTGTCCTAGTAGAGATGGAAGGCATCTAGAAAGTTCCCGTGAGATATGGATGAATGTTGTATTGGCTAAAACAGTTCAATGATCATATATTTATGCATAAGAATTTTCCATTATGAATATGCCTTATGAAATGTTTCTAACCATATAACTAATGCATTTGACTTGTAGGAAAGATCGCGTACAATCACCTGAAATCAAAGAAGGATGAGACTTGTTCCAAAGAACAAGTAATGACAAATAAAGAATAATATAATGAATGCAGCGACATTCATTGGTGCATAACCTTCCAGCTATGAAGAAGTAACCAAGAAGAAAGGGAAGACAAGTTCAAGAAGAATGATGTCTAGGATGTAGTATGGATACATGAAGGGAAGTTCATAGTTCCATCATGCAGCAGATGGAAACATCGTGGGATACAAGGAAAGATTTGTAGCACGAGGCTTCTCATGAAAAGAAGACATAGAATACAAAGACACAATTGTAGCCACTGGAAGTGAAGTCACATGACAGGCAGAATCATGTGTGCAAATGAAAGAAGGCCTTTTACGAGCTCAGAAGCCACCCATGGGATAACACATACATGATGAGCTTGATGAAGATCTTAACCTTTGATACAAGGTTGAAGATGAAAGCCTATAGAGGATGACAAGCTCACAGATGGGTGTGAGAAGAAATTTTGAAAAAGTTCAAGATAGAGGATCTTGGTATCCAGTGATCCTAGATGGATACATAGAATATTAGTAGCATAGGAAGCTACTTGTCACTCCGGTGCATAGAGTACGGAAGACATAGGGAGTATGATGCTCTGCTTCAAAGGGAGTGACTACAGAAGATCTTGAGGTTTGACATGGTACAACAGGATGGATAGATTACTCATCACTCTAGGATTTACTGAGAGTAAAGCAGATTCCAACCTTTGCTTCAAGGTTGAAGGCGAAAGACCAGTGATGCTCCTCTTATGTGTAGATGTACTATTTTCTAGGCATGGAGGTGTGGAAGAATGCAGATAGAATCTCCCTCGGACAAGGGAAGTATGCAGTAGAGATCCTGAAGAGGTTTGGGATGATGGACTGCAAGTCCATGACCACACCTATGGCATCAAACCTAAAGCTATTGAGTGATGCTTCATTAGAAGCGGTTGATGCTACGATGTATCGTCAGATGATTGGGTCCCTGATGTACCTGATGAACACGATACCAGATATTTTCTTTGATGTGAACACCTTGAGCCAATTCCTAACATATCCGAGACATGTTCACTTGATTGTTGCAAAGCATATTCTTAGGTACCTGATGGGTACAGTTGATTATGGGCTCAAGTATGAGGCGAATCAAAATATTAACCTGGAGGGTTATGTTGATTCAGATTGGGCAGGCAATGCCATCGATAGAAAGAGCACTTCAGGGTGTTGCTTCAGTATGGGATTAGGTGTGATTTCTTGGTTTACCAGGAAGCAATCCTATGTGTCACTGAGTACAGCTGAAGCAGAGTATATCACAACTTGTTTAGCTAGTTGTGAGGCAGTATGGCTGAGGAAGCTACTGTCTAATTTATTTGATCTCTAGTTGGATGTTACTTGTATACATTGTGACAACCAGAGTTGTGTGAAGTTGTTGGAGAACTCGGTGTTCCATGACAAGTCGAAGCATATCGATATCAAATATCACTATATCATGGATATCATGTAAAGAGGAGCAGTGAAGCTCCAGTATGTTGTGACAGACAAATAGATAGCTGATGTGTTGACAAAGCCATTGGCCGGAGTGAATTTTGAATACTTCATGGAGAAGCTTGATGTTCTCCAGATCGAGGTTCCCTCCAAAGGGAAGTGATGAGTCCGTGACCCATTCTGACATGGTGAGAGGATCGGTTCCTTCCATGGTCATATGTAAGGGCTGAGCCATTCTGTCATGGTGAGAGGATTGGTTCCTTCCATGTCAGATATGAGTGCTGAGCCATTCTGATATGACTATAGGATTGGTTCCTGCATGATCATATATAAGGGCTATTGCCATTCTATGAATGGAGGTACCTGGTCAGTTACCAGGAAATCTCAGCCTGGGACTAAGGGCCATTCTGATATGACTATGGGATGTTTTCTCACATGATCATATATGAGTGCATGGCCATTCTGATGTGATTGAGAGATGTGTTCCCACTTGATTAGATAAGGGCTATTTCCATTCTTTGAATGGAGGCACCTGGTCAGTTACCAGGAAAGCTCATTCTGGGACTGAGGGCCATTCTTATATGACTGTGGGATGTGTTCTCACATGATAAGATATGAATGCATGGCCAATCTGATGTGATTCAGGGATGTGTTCCCACTTGATCAGATATAAGGGTTGTTGCCATTCTCTGGGAGAATGGTGGCACCTGTTTATTTACCAGGAACCCTCAATCTGGGACTGAGAGCCATTCTGACATGGTGAGATGATTAAGTTCCTTCCATGGTCATATGTGAGTGTTGTGCCTTTTCACAGATGGTAGTAGGTGTGTCCTACCATGCTGGTGATTGTAAGTGCTCTGCCTTTCCACAAATGGTAGTAGATGTGTCCTACCATGCTGGTGGATGTAAGTGCTGAGCCTTTCCACAGATGATAGTAGGTGTGTCCTATCATGCTGGTGGATGTGAGTGCTATGCATTTTCATAGATGATAGTAGGTGTGTCCTCTCATGCTGGTGAATGTAAGTGCTGGGCCCTTCTGACAGGGTTGTGGGATGTGTTCCCACATGGTCAGATATGAGTGCTAGGCATGCCTTTCTGACATGGTGTTGGATGTGTTCCTCTCATGGTCAGATGTAAGTGTTGGGTGAGACATTCTGACTTAGGTTCAAATATAAGCGCTGAAGAAGCCCTACATGGAGGCTAGGCCTACAAACAGCATGAAAAAGGGTCGGCTCTATAGAAATTCCTATGACGAGAAGAATTATGAGATAGCACCCATGATGATGATCCAGTAGTGATGATCCAGAATTGATGATCTAGATCGAGTGATGATCTAGATCCAGTGATGATGATCCAAATAGAGTGATGATCCAGATCCAGCGATGATGATCTAGATCCAGCGATGATCTAGATCCAGTTATGATGATCTAGATCCAGATGAAGATGACTTGAAGATGAAGATGACGAGAAATCAATGATGATCCAGATGATACAGAGAAGAAGACTTGTGCTGATAAATTGTGTTGAGAGAATACCTTCCTAGTTAAGAGGGAGTGTTAATGTAATTGTAACTTTGGAATGTATTCAATTGTATTTCTTATGTATTGTACCTCGATGTTTATTTCAAGAATTGTTTGTAATGTAATTGAGTCATGTCATGCCCCGATGTTTCGATCGAGAGTTTCTATAATGTAAACAATTCATGTCAAGTCATTGTGGGTAATCCTCCTATTGGTCAAGGGTTAAAGTCCCCGTAGTTGTGGGGCCCTAGGGTTATTAGACTATCCTAGAGAAGTCGACCCTAGGTGAGTCATTGTAAGTCACAGAAATATTCCCCACCATTGTTTTAAGGATAACCCTCCTTGTTGGTCGGAGGAGGCAAAGTCCCCACAAGTTGTGGGGCACTAGGGCTATTAGACACTCCTAGAGATGTCGGCTCTAGTAAGTAATTGTTAAGTGAGGCCGACATGTTGGAGTGAGCTTCAAGTGAACGAAAGAATATAAATAGAGAGTGAGCCTCTCTATTTATCACACACACACTCACTCATTGGGGTGCATGAGTGAGAGAGAATTTGCTGGGACAAGAGAGAGAGTACTGCTGTCGAGAGATCATTTTTAGTTTTTTGGGGGTTTTTCTTTTGGTGCTGATTCTATCTCTAAGCAAGTTGTGGGGTTTTATCCTTTATGGTTTCCCTGAGGAAAATTATTTTTGTTCATTGTCCCTTGTGTTTGATTGTTGTACTTGTTATTCTCTCAGTTAAATATCCTAACATAATGCTATCTTGAATGATAAAAATATAACACCTATTGCAAAAAAAACTTGGCCAAAATACACATAAAATATTCAAAAATCAATTATTCTTCCGCTTATCGCATCGATCTACCCTTGTGCAGTACCACGTGGGCTTGCACAGCTACCACGATGCTACACAAATCACTTACCCCAAATCCCTTTCCAACAAGCCCCCAAAATAGTTTCGTGGCTCGCCATTGAGCCACGTCAAGTTGACAGGGTGTGTGTCAAAGTCTTGTCCTTAAAATATTCAAATTGTTGTGCAATTTCACGAACCTAAAGCTAGACTTGACCGGTGATACTCTGAAAATTAGTCAAATTTTGTTGGATGGGGTGTTCCTCACTAGCCTTGTTGTTGACCATTTTTCGATTCTCTTGAATGGTGTGGAGCGTGACGATGGCCTTAACAGCCAACTGGCCATCGATTTCTTGTATTTTGTCAAGCTTCTTGTGGCGCTTTTGTTGGCGTTCTTGTGCACGAGAAGATGGCTGCTGTAGATTCTTCAGTTCTGTGGCCTGGGTGATCTGCACCATCAGCGGCATGGCCTTCAGTGACGTCTTCAGGGTTTTCAGTTTCCCTTCTGTTTCTTACACTTGCACAGTCAGCTAATCAAGTTGCTCATCCTGGACAATAATTTTCCAAAACTGCGTGGTCAACTCCATAATAGTTTTAGCCGCTTGCTCCATAGTGCCGAACTGAGTGGAAATTTCTTCAATGGAGGTCTTGCGCTTCGTAACCTGCTCCGACGGTGTTGTGGGTTGAACTAAGGCATTGAGCATGAGGTTAGTGTCCTAAAGTTGAACCATATTTTTTTCCAATCACTTGGCCTTTTCGACTAGGGCGAGCCCTGTGGTGTTTTCAAAAATGCTCTAGCATGCATCAAAAATAGCCTGCTCAACTTCGTTGCATCGGGCACACAACTGCGCCTGTTCAACAATCAAGCGGTCTTTCACCTTCTTGAGGTTGGTAATCTCTTCAGCAACCTTCCACTACAACTCGGCCTGTGTCACCTTCAATTGGTTGATTTCTCGTAACTTTTCCTTTGTCAACTACACGTGGACTTGGTGTAGCTCCTCTACTTCCTTCTACAACTTCTCAACGGTATTTTGGGACTGGACATAGCCCTCAATCAAATCTACTTGTCATGACGCCAACTCCAGTACAGTGCCATGCTGCAACTCAAACAACGCTATAGCTGACAGTTTGTTCAGATCTAAAGTCACGCTCTAGATTGGGTGCAGCTGCTAGTGAACTTCTTCATTGGCGACGTCAATCGCAGTCAGGGGAACTTGCACATTCCTAGCTCGAGCCTCAGTGCTGATTAACGGGCTATTTTGTAGCAGAGGTCTTGCTGATGTTTGTTTGGAAATAATATCAAAACTGGACTCTAGTCTATCTCTTACCATGACAAATTATTCATGTTTGGATTCGTGGATCACTGTATTCGTAGCCATAGATGAATCTATGACAGCTTTGACAAGCCGCCACAGTTGGTCTTCCATCCCTGATTTGGTACCACTTCCCAGCTCATACTCTTAACACCATTTGGTTCAAGTCTCCTCCCGCATACGCTATGCTGCATCTTCAGGATCCATCGATGAATCATTGTCGGAGTCATGGGTGCTCAATTCTTGTGGGGCGGGTTCTTCAGGGACATCCCGAGGAAGCTCCATAGCTAACTCCTCCTAACTCACTAGGATGCACCAATCCCCCAACCAGTCTTGCACAATAGTATCCAAATATTTCGTGGTGACTTTATAAGGAAATGGTAGCCACTGCCAATTAGGGTCCTGCCTGGCCTAAATATGAATGGAGTGGGGTCCAATAGAAAACCGAAGGATCCGTCGATACTTGGCCATGGTGTAGGGAGAAACTCTAGGAACGGCAATGGCGGCAGCTTGCAACGCTTCCCAATAGACCCATAAATGAATGGCACAATATGCTTGTCAACTGGGTTCTTTGACCCACCATATATTCTGATAGCGGGCACCTCGGTGAACCTTGACTGCCTCAACTTCCATTGGTTGGTAATATTCAGGTTCCATTCAAGCAACGAGAGTGATAAGAATCAATATCCAACTTTAGGAAAAGGTCCACCCAGCCTAAGCAGCAAGCGCATACTCAAGCAACTGATTTAACAAAAATAGAGACCAATTCATTTGTACCCCCTCAACACATTTCTAGGCATAGGCAACAACACCCGAATTGCATTAGACTGGATGATTTCCGCGTACAACCTTGCTGGCAAGAATTCTTGCGCCAATGCACACCATCTGTGAGTTAATTATGTCAATGCGATAAGTGCAACCATCCTGTTCTAAACCAAAGTGCTCCTTCAACTGCTTAGCAAGTTTCTTTTCCATATCTCTCCCGCGAATATACTACGCCAGGTCCTCCCCAGCCTTCGGCAACCCAATAATGCTTGTAATCAAGTCGACTGTGATAGGGATCAGCATATTCAGCCAAAGCATCCCTCCATGGAAACACGTCAACAGTTGCTTCACACACACATTTGCTTCATTCAAGCAGCCAAAATGGGGCATATTGATGATCCCCAACAACCTAGACTTGTCTAACCCACTAGCCCATGGTTTCAAAATTCGCTGAATGGGGGCACCAGGAGCCATGGGGACAGATTCATATGGCTTGTTCAAGACATTTTTAAGTAAAAGCAAGTCATGATCATCAAACTTGAGCCTGATCAACGCAGGGATGATATCGACCGAGCACGTCATCCCTTTCGGCAGCACTGGAAACTTGGGCGGTTACTTCTGATTCTTTGATAGCTATCATGGCTTGGCTCCTGGACACGTAGGAGGGACATATCCCAAACTATCATGAACCAAGACACCCCAAGGTGCCATGGACTTAACATCTCTTGAGCTCAACGGCCCAGTTTGTGCAGTTCCTTCTCCCTGCATTCTCACAGACGTGCGAGTTTACCTCTTTTTTGGTGGTGTAGGACTGGGTCTGTGAGTCTGTTGCTTCCGCTTAGGAATGGATGACAAAACCACTGGAATACTCATGATTTCTTCTTCCACAGCCGTGGGCCAAATGGGGGACTCGTACTCACTGGAAATTTCTATATTGTCAAGTCCGCTCAGCATCCCTTACCACTTAAAACCTGAAAATACACTCAACAGCTCGAACTGCACTTCACTCAACACTCTGCACAGAATTCACCCTCTACTTCTACTCACACAACTAAATAATTCCATATGATGCATCCTACACGATGTTTTATAGCCACTTCCAATCCAAATTCATCATTAAAAAATCTAACTTCACCATTATTGCTAAATTGAATATTAATGACACCAAATCCGTCAGCGATCTTATTCTTAAAATGATCGGATCACCCATTAATGCAGTTCGCTTCAACAAGTGCCACCAGCCAACTGGTTTAAATACCTGCATTTATTACTTGATTTGACTACCCCACATCCCTACAACTGTCACAAATGGTCAACCAATTACCGCTAACAATTTTAACATTGCGCAGCCTCTTCCTCGGGGCTCGCCCTGCTATGCTGAACTAAAATCTTCATCTTTTTTTTTTTTTTCTTTTTTTTTAACACCTCAAGTGGTGCACATTGTCGGACCCATTCTATAGGGCTTCAAGTGACTCCCATTAATGAGCTTCGACAACATTGCACCATCTAATTATTGTAACTGAACTACACCACCAGATGTAATGGACTGAACAAGATAGGGACCTAACCAGTGCATTTGTAACTTACCTGGATGCTTGATGAACTTACTGTCGTATAACAGCACCAAATCTCCTGTCGCAAACTATTTTTGCTTAATATGGAGATCATGCAATTCCTTCTATCGATCCTTCACAAATTGTTGTTGGAAGCCTACGATGAAATGATCTTCTTCAAGCTGAATCAATTGTGTAGCACGTTCTTCTAATTCCTTTGCATCATCCATGCCCATCACCGTGGCAATGCGCAAGCTAGGAACAATATACTCCATAGTCATGACTACCTCTTTCCCATAAACCAACTTAAATGGTGTCTGACCTATTAGCCATTTGCAAGTAGTGTGATAGGCCCATAGAACTGCAGGAATTTTCAAATCCTAGTCATCACAGTTATTGTTACATACCTTTGTCAGTGTTGTCTCCAAAATTTTGTTGAAGGCCTCAACAGTACCATTCGCCTACGGGTGGTATGGTGTACTCCACGTATGTTGTATCTGGAGCTCCTCAATTAGCACTTTTACCGTCTGGTTGACAAAGTGACTTCCCTGGTCACCCATCAGGATTCTAGGACACCCAAATCATGTCACAATGGTCTCAAAAATAAACCGTGTTGTTGTTGCAGCAGTACAATCAGTGACTGGTGTAGCTTCCGCCCACCGAGTTACGTAGTCAGTTGCAGAAATAATATAGCAGGCGCCAGTGCGCTTACCTAGCATATTGATAGGACCCACAAAGTCTACAGCCCATTTATCAAATGGTTGCAAAGTCACCTACAGCACTAGTGGCATCTCATCCCTCCGCGATGGTTTACCAACCCGTTGGTAGACATCACAATGCCTTGCATAGTATGCGGCATCATTATGCAACGTGGGCCACCATAGCCCAGCACACAACACTTTTCATGTAGTAGCGCGGCCTCCATAGTGACCTCCCATGATTCCTGAATGTGCTTCTTCTAGAATGGGACCTTACTCATGCGGTAAGCCGCACCGTTGCAATATTTCATCCAATCCAATTTTATATAACTTCCCAACAATTAGTTTAAAATTGGAGGATTTCACGACCAGCTGCTTCTTTCGCTTAGTTGACATGTCTACTGGGGAAACACCAGTAGACAAAAACTGAATAATTGGTGCATAGTGATCATTTGCGATGTCAACCCAAAACAATTACGCATCTGGCAAGCCATCATCAATATTGGTTGGTTCTTCACCATTCACAACACGTGATAGATGATCTGGGCCAGCATTTAACTGTCTCGGCTTTACCACTATTTCAAAATCAAATTCTTGGAACAAAAGAAGCCACCTACAGATTCTCCCCCACAACATAGGCTTATTGACTAGGTATTGTAAAGCAAAATGATCAGTGAACATCTTGAAATGTCCTCCTAACAACTGAAATTTTGTAGAGCATAAACCATTGCCAGGCCTTCCCTTTTAGTTGTGGTATAATTTCGTTCAGCAAATGATAATTTTCTACTGGCATATGCTATTGGATGATCCAATTCACCTTCTCCTGGTTGTGCAAGAACAACCCCCAGCGTAGTATAAGAGGCATCAACATGCACATGGAATTATTTATTCCAATAAGGGAAAACCAGTATTGGAGCAGAGGCCATCTTGGCCTTCAGGGTGTCGAAGCTTCCTTGACATTCCAGAGTTCATTCAAACACAGCGTCTTTCTTTAACAGCTTTTCCATGGGAGCAGTAATCGTAGTGTATCCTTTGATAAACTTACGATAGTAGCCCGTATTTCCCAGTGTTTCTCGGTGCATCTTTACATTCGTTAGTGGTGGTAAACTGAGGATCAACACAATCTTCGCCGGATCGACCAACAGACCTTCTTTACATACGATGTGCCCAAGGAGCATTCGAAAGGGTGCATAGAAAATACATTTTTTTGAATTGAATGCAATCTAATGCTATCTACACCGTTCTAGCATCAATCACAGATTGTCCAGATGGTCTCTAATTAGGCCATAGACGGTCTAGTCATCTAGATATACCTGCAAAAAAATTTGAATAAAATATTTAAATACAGTGACAACTAAGCTGGAGAATACAGCGGGTGCATTCTTTAGCCCAAATGGCATGACTGTATATTGGAAATAGCCCCACTCGATGACAAACGTAGTCTTATGGCGATCCTACTTCGCAATCCAGATCTAGTGGTATCCTGAAAAGCCATCTATGAATGAGTATATCTCCTCGCCGCCTACACCTTCCAAGACTCCATCTATAAAAGGGGTCGAGAATGAATCGTGTACACATGCATCGTTCAACTTTCTCAGATTGACACAGATGTGGATTTCACCATTCTTCTTGTCTTGGACCACCATCAGGATTATTCACTCTGATTCTTCTATAGGTTCAATGATCCTAGCATCGAGCATCCTATCGATCTCATCTTTCACGCGATCCTTGTATCGCGGGTTCAGTCTATACGGCCTCTAGATTACTGGTTTTGCATCTAGTTTGAGTGGAATCTTCATTTCCACTAAGTCACCGAGCATCCCCTTCATCTCTGAAAATCATGTTAGGAAAAGGTCCTGGAATTCATGCAGTAGATTTGTGATTTTGGCCATCGTCTCTTCGCCCCAATGGTCTCCGACATTAGCAAATTTTGGATTCTCTGCCGACCCAATGTTAACTTTTTGAATCCTCGACGACTAATTCATCGATTTTGTCGATACATCGGGAGCTGTGACACCATGGCTTCCTTCGGACTCTGGAATATTAACATTTCGCATCTCGTCATCATCTTCAAGTTCCCCGGACAAGTTGTAGCACGTCATCATGGATTGGATGGAGCAATTTGCATGTGGATCAATGGGGTATGCAACAAGGATGATTTTTGGTACTATGTCACAGATAATGTGTAAAGAGTTACATACCTGGAAGCTAAACATTTGAACAAAGCAAACTGACAACTCCTCCCAAGTGGTAATGGTTCTGCGCAATTCTATTGCCACATACCAGGATCTTGGCATCTCTTCTAGAGTATGAAAAAATTCCTGAACCCACTCATCTCTGGGGTGTGATGTCCATAACATATGACACTCTATAAAATGACTAGTGTGTTCATTTCATCCGTCATATCTCCAGCATGATAGACCTATACATCACTAAAGCAGAACATCATCAATCTGTGGCACTATTCCCAATCACGGATCGCCCATTTGTGTGTCGCCCACCATCAAGCCAGAGTAGCCTTCAGTGCTAGATCAAGAGCCAATATCCTTTGCAGTTCAAACACTTTCTCTTCAAATACCTGAAAGAACTCTGATAGCCCTGGTAGTCCTTCATAAATAGGAAACTCAACTGTCTCAGTTGGAACATGTCGAAGAGACTACGTAATCAACCCACATTTTCTGAATGATATTTCATGCAATCGATTCTGCCAATTTTCTAGAGCATCTTCAAAATTAGAGGACGCAGAACTTGCTCTTTGCCATCCAAGTTTGCCATCAACAGTAGGATGGATATAGTCCTCAGAGATGTTATAAGCATGATCCCAACTTCTCCTAACTTCATCCTCTACAAGTTCGATATATCGTCATCCTTCCTGAGGGTCCATAGGAGCAATGACCCTAACATCCTGGTTTTCAAATTTCATAAGACATTTTTTGAAGTTGATAACTGCCATGTTATCATTATCCCATCCAATTCCTAGCAGCGTGGGATATGAACCACCATCTTCTACAAATTCTATCACATCAAAGTCAGCATGTGTTTTCATACCTTCAATGTTGACAACCAAGTTTGAAACACGACCAATGGGCTGAACCTTTGCCTGGTTTGCTAAACGCAACTGTACCAATGACCATCCCAATGTTGGATTTCCCATCAATTGCCAAGTTTGCTTCATCAGAATGTTTACATTTGACCCAAGGTCCAAAATGACTGAGTCAACCTTATAATCTCCAATCTAGATATTCATAATCATCTCTTTATTGTCTTCCTTTTTTGCAAGGAATTCACAGCAGAATCCTCCATTGTCTTATCCATATGGTGTAATAATGTCTCAAGATTGACAAGGGTGTCCGAGTCCCTTGCCAGTGATAGACAACTCTCAAAAAAATTGTGTAGGGTACCATGCTTCCGCGATGGTCCTGCTTCTATGTAGAGGTCAAAAGCAGAAGGCATATCAATAATTGGTAACTTACCTGGATTTCTCTTGATTACATTCTTTGTGTCAAAGAAGGTATCTTTCTCTATCGCAATATCAAATGTGACCTTCTTCTTACCAGCGAGCCGAACTTATAGCTGTGGTCCATCATCTCCAGTTGTCACACCAGCGCAAGTGACAATCCCAACGTCGACATCCCTCATTTGCGGATCGGCCTGAATAGTGGAAATTGTTGATCACTGGTTCGAGTTCAAAGGAAGGTTCTAATTCAATGGTTGATTCATCGGTTGGTTCTATGTATGAGGTGGGTTCTGAGTCTGATTCTACGGTGGGACCTGGTTTTGCATTATCAGCTGGTTTTGTACTTGGAATGCATGTTGATTCTGATTCTACGCATTCTGTAACTGAGGAATTTGTCCTGCCTACCATTTTGCAATCAACTAAGGGCAACTTTCAACATTATGATTGCTAGCTGCATAGTATGTGCACTACGTATGAGGGCACTCCCTCTGGTAATTCCCAAATACCCCATAGGTGTAGCACTGGATTGATTCACGACCTCATCCTCCTCCTTGGCCAAATCCTCCTCCTCAACCTCTAAACCCTCCACAGAATCCTCCTCAGACTCCTCCTTGTTGAAACTGTAGTTGGGCCATTTGTTGTTGCGGTGGGTTAGGTTGCTGCTACACATAGTGCGTGGCTTGAACATATTGTGGCTGATTATACTATAGTCACGGTGCCTGGTTATACTGTGGTTGTACCACCATTTGTGGCTATGGTGTGAACTATGGATCCACTATAAACTACTGCTATGGTTGCGCAGGGACAAACTGAAATGGAGGCGGTGGTGTATGTGGTACCTGTGCTGCTGGTTGTACTACTTGTGACTATGCTTGTGCTATGCGAGGGTCCTCCCCTTTCACAAAGTATGAATCGTACATCCTTTCCTGGAGAAAATCATAAGCACGGCAGTTTTTTTCATCATGTCCAACTAACCGACAAAATGTACAGTACAAATTTTCTACTTTGGTAACCATCTTCTACATGTAATCACAATTCTCGTTTCAATGCCCATAGACCTGACAAATGTGACACCATGGTGTACCGGCACTACTCAACGGATTGGGGGCTACCGACAGCAAATAATTTCAAAACGTCGAGCAGGTATCCTTGGTATGTCCGCTTGCATGGCAACGGGTGCACCAAAGATCATCACAATATTCCTTTACCTTTTTTATGTCTTGTAATTGCAGTGTCAAATTGGCCAACTGCGCCTGAATCTGATTCATTCCAATGGCGGTTTCCCCTATTGGTGATGCCTCCAATTTCATTGTGGTATCCAGATCCTCGCTTTGTGTCACAATCTTTTGTTGCATTAATGATTGTCAGATATGAGGGACAAGCGTCATGATAAACCATTCTTTATGTTGAACATCGCTCATCTGAAAACTGACCCAGGCCATCAATGTCTTAAATCGCTGATCAAAATCCCAAATCATTTCATTGGGGAATTGTTTGATCTCTTTTAATTCAGTAATGTACTGAGCTTCAAATTTCAGCTTCTTAAATTCCTCAAATAGCCCTGTTCTGATCTCGTCCAATTTTTTTGCAGTACCTCCCTGAGGCACCCATGTGAATCTCATAAACCATTCCAATGCGTGGCCCCTCAAAGTAGTGGCTAGCTGACTTTTCTTGACATCATCATCGATAGTTTGTCGATCAGTCTAGATCGCTTTACATAAGAACCAGTACTACTCTGGATCGTCGGTGCCATTTCCCTAGAATATTGGCAACTTCATTTCATCTCCCGCCATTCTGGAGCTTCTTCCTCCTGCTAGTGCTCTATTACTAGATTGTTGCTGACACGTCGGGAAAGTCGATGCAGAGTCTGTTTCCCTTCCTTGTGGTGGAGTAGTGGGTAGAGGAGCAGACACATTACTGCTGGGGTTCGATCCTGTTGTTCTTTCAAGCATAGCCTGGGCCTGTATGTCCTTGTCGTCACAAAAGGGTCACTTCATCCCATGTGGTTTTTCTTCATGGTGTCGCACTTCGACTTTAGGAGGACCTTCTCCCGTCCTCTGCCTCTTTTCTCGAAACCTTGCTCCTCCCCTCCTAAAACCACTTATTTCTTCGATGACCTTTACATTCTCATCAAAACTCATGCCCATATACCCTTGACTTCCTTATGCATTTCTCCCCTTTCTCTCGTAGTGCCTACATCCCCCGCACACCAGAGTTCCACTACTCTTGGTCCATATTTAGGATACCCTTTTCATAGACTAGTTGCTTAATCAACAGTTGTAGCGACAATAAGAATATTCCACGTGGTCCACTGAAAAACTCCCTTTCTGCTTCACTAAAATATTTATTGGTATCAACGGAAAACTCAATGATGTATCCTTCTAAGATACTATCCAACCATACCTCAACTGACCACAATGCCTTGTTGTTGGTTTCTATCAGCTCCTGGATCAATTCTGGAGTCCAGGATGTTGGCTCTCCTCCTTGAAAGTTTTTCTTTCACTTAGCAAACTTTGCCAACCATTCATGCAAGAGTACAATGAATTCACAAAAGAACCATTCATGGGGACTGTCGTGGATATATCTATCCAACCATTGGCTCATCGACAGCTTAGGATTTTGGTTTTTGGCTTCAGCAAACTCTCGCAACTTTAGATCAAACCATCCCTCGATCTTTGATCGATTCGGATGCCAGAACATATCCCCCTCTTATTTGCAACTCGGTCCCGGCAACAAAATCATTTGTTGGTGAAAACCACCAACAAAGCTTCGTCGATAGGGGTTCCTACTCTGTCGACTCCCTACAACCCAACCTCCTTGAGCACCATCCTAGACAGTTTTTACCTTGCCTAGCAACGTCTGCGGAGTAGACGAGGTCTCACCCAAGGCGTTCAAGGGAGAGCTGTCAGAACCGAGTTTTTGACAGTGGGAAAGGAGGATATGCGGATCCGATGGAGGGAACGCCATAACTTATGCAATCATCACATCCTCACGTAGTATCACAATATCGCAGCATCAATTAGGGAACATCATTACTCACAGCGCATCAAACAGTTACAGAAACATAGATTTCATTGACATAAAAGAAACAGATCCCATCGATATAATAGAAAGAGACTGAATCACATCTATATTATGCCATTGTAACAAAATAGAGTCGCAGCATCATAACAGATCTATAACAATAGACAAGAATTGAGCCATACTCATCGCATCATATTAACCTTGTGCAAATGTACCACATTACACAATTCTTCTCCAAAACCGGAGACTGCACACATCAGGAAGAAACCTAGATAAATCACAGTTAAGACAGAACATTCTCCATAAAATAGATCGCACCAGATCTTATCACATACAATCACCCCTAGATCTCTTCAAAAATATATCTATAAATAGGATTACACCTTTACATTGAGGGTCCACTACTAACTGACTTCTAACTGCTACTAACTTATTGCAACAAAACTTGGCCAAAATATACATAAAATATTCAAAAAGTGGTTATTCTTCTGCTGATAGCGCTGATCTTCTCTTGGGTAGTAATGCGTGAGCTTGCGCAGCTACCGCAACATTGCGCAACTCACTTACCCCAAAGCCCTTGCCAACATACTGTCCCATTAGGTAAAGGCACACCAAGGATCAAATCAATGGAATGCTTGACCTCACAATGTATTGGAACCCCAACAGGTGTGGTGAATATGTCTTTATATGCTTCCATGATATTATCCACCTATTTCTGTTGCATAGAGGGATTCTATGTGGAGGCAGTGGATGTTTTTGTGATCTTTCATCCCCCCTCAGAACAAACCATGAAGCTCACGAATTTCCCTCTCTGGGAGATTACCTTCCTGCATTGCTTATCTAGGATGACAGACACTAAAGTAGAGGGAAGTGTCTCTGGTATCCTGCAGAGTTTCTTTCCCAACGTAATAATGACACTACGAGGTCTAGAATCATACACGGCATGGAGTTTCCACATATATGGTTGTCCTAAAAGAACATCACAAACTTCAAGTGAGGAAACATCACACACTACCTCATCTTTGAATGGCTTGATTCCATAGGAGAGGCAGCAATGTTGACTGACACGGATGTCTCATCCATATTAAATTGAACACATATATCTGTGGACAAACACACAACTCACAAGATAGATCACACAATTTACTCAGCAATTGAAGAATGAAACAGTGCAAAAATGGCTTGCAGCTGTGAATGCTTTCATTAATCAAAAAGGCAATTATATAATGATTACAATGAATTACAATGGATTTAATAGCCACATGCAATTCGAATCCACATGAGGAAATTCGAATTGATTAGACTCTACTTGACTGTAGGTAACTGAGACCTTGTCTAAATCACTATCGGAGGACTCAATAGTTAACTGACCTTGTCTAAACCATAACCAGAATTCATCGAAGTTCTAAAACACAACTCAAGTGTTACATTCAGTGTTGACTAAGGCTAACTGACTGTGGTAGGTGAGAAATGCACCCCTCCTGAGTGCATCCATGTAAACCTAGTGCTAACTGAATGTAGAGGACTAGAACTGAATGTAACTTACTCCTAACTTAGCTTGACTAGTCATCAACTGAATTGAACTGACCTTGGTTGGTTTCAGCACTCCCAGTGGCTCCTAAATTGTAGGGATTGGTATTGGAGGATCCTAAACTGATGCAATCAAGTGTAATCAGTGGCAGTAGGCCTCAATCCATGTTCCTCACACTTTAGTAACTGAAACATGTGCCCCTATTTGGCCAAGTGGACCCAATGGTGCTAGTGACTAAAAATAGACTGGATGGACTCCCGATTTAAACATGACTCTTAATACAAGGAGCTAGGGAAAAAACCACATGGGAAAAAATCCCCCCCTCTATCTAAGCAAGTAGAATAAGGTCTCAAGTTTGAAAAACTTGAAAATATGTTGCTGCGATCTTCATCTCTGTGAGGTATCGAAGTAGCATGCATGGTGTGTTGTGCACAGGTATTCTAGGGCCTAGCATGTAGACTTCTCCTTCTTCTACAAAAATGATGATGGAAGGAAGGAGGAATGTAACCTTTGTCTCTTGCTGGATGAAGAGGTGTATGATCATATCCATTCTTCTGAATGTAGTGAGACTGAGCCCTTTCCATATATAATCTTACAAGGAGTCTATTGCATCTCTCTGAAGGAGGTAATATTGCATGGCATAGCGCAAGGGTCTTTCCTTTCTGAGTGTCAGGTGAGTTTCCAGTCATCTTCCTAGCTTCCAGTTTGGAAGTAGGGACTGAATCTAGATCTCAGTCACCTTGAATCTCAATATCATAAACTGATAAAGATGGATCTACAATACTAGTAGAAGCTGTAAAAGAAGTAGATGCAATGATTTTACCTTCCCTTGCAAGTGGCTGCTGAGAGTGCACCGGTTCTGAAGGAGGCATGAAATGTGAGAACTCATATACTTTTGAAGCATGATTTGCAGCACCCTTCACGATGATGCTCCCAGTAGAGATATCTATGATATCCACTGAGTCAGGGCCAAATATCACTCGCTTTGGAGATCCAGTATGGGTCATCTGATAGACAGATAACATATTTGAAGCTAGGGAGGGAACAAATAGCACATCTTTGAACCTTCCATGTTCAAGATTGACAGAGCCCTTCCCTTTTGTTTTGACTTTACTGTTATTTCCCATCTGTATACTAGGACCATTAAAGGACTGAAAAGAAGAGAATGATTCTCTGGATGTAGCCATATGGTTGGAAGCTCCAGAATCAATGAGGAAGACATGTGATGATGTGCAGCAAGCCTTCAAAGCATGGCCTTTCCTTTGGTATTCTTCATCTTCTTCTTTAGAGTCATCCTTCCTTGCACTAGTAAGTACATAAATGTTATGTTTCTTTAAAAGAAGAGCCATTTCATCAAGTTTTCTTCTCATACAGGAGCTTTCAAAATGAAAGCCCCTTCCACAGTAAGAGCAGAGGACCTTGCCTTTTCCATCCTTCTTGCTTCTCTTCGAACCTGGAGGCTCTTTTGATTGCTCTTTCTTCATAGGAGACTCATCTCTTTGCTTCCCTTTGTCATTCGTTACCTTATCTCCTCTTGCAACCAAAGCTAGATCTTTGGAAGATAGAATGATCCCCATTTGGATCAATTTATCATTCTCAGAAATAAGAGATTGGATGAAGGCATTAAGAGTAGGCATCTTCCAATTTGGAGTAGTGATCCTTGTTGTTTGGAAGGTGGATACAAAGACTAAGTAGTATGCATTGATATTTGTGAGAATGGAAAGGATGAGCTGATCTTCATCCTTCTCCACTTTGTGAAGAATCCATTCAGTATTTCAAAGTTGGATGGATTAAGAGTGATCAAATCATTTTCTAGCTGATGGATCCTCATCTCATCCTGCTTATCAAATAAGGAGGAAATCTTGTCCCAAATATCCTTGGGAGTCTTCAATCCTTGGATGTGGAATTGAATATCTCTAGAGACTGAGGAGAACAAGTGTCCATGGGCTTCATCAATCCTGTTCAAGTACTTTTCTTTTTCATTATCTAAAGCTGGAATTACCTCTATTTCTTCTATGAGTCTGAAGACCTGCTTGGTGCGGAGCATTACCACCATGTCTTCCTTCCACTGGTGATAGTTGAAGGGAGTGAGAGGCTCTACTGGATGAACAATTTTGAATGCAATAAGAAGGATTGAGCTGCTATATCGAATGCATTGAGAAGAAAGGGTTGCTTGTAGCGAATGCTGTAAGAAGAGCCGATAACCTGTCACACAATCAAACATACAAAGTAAGGTCGAAAGTATACACTTTTGGAAGTTTCTTCACACCCAACATAGTTGATCAAGCAAGCTTGATCAACAATTTACTAACTTGGGATATTAAGTGTTAAATTCTCCGCTTCTTGTGCAGTACTGGAAGGAGCAATTTGCTCAAAAAAAATGATCCAGCTGGATATCTGAGGAGGAGAGGTGTCTTGTCTGTTGAGGATCTGATACCATATTAAATTGAGCACATATATCTATGGACAAACACACAACTCAGAAGATATATCACACAATTTACTCAGCAATTGAAGAATGAAACAGTGCAAAAATGGTTTGCAGCTATGAATGCTTTCATTAATCAAAAAGGTAATTAGATAATAATTACAATGAAGTACAATGGCTTTAATAGCCACATGCAATTCAAATCCACATGAGGAAATTAGAATTGATTAGACTCTACTTGACTGTATGTAACTAAGACCTTGTCTAAATCACTATCAAAGGACTCAATAGTTAACTGACCTTATCTAAAATATAACCGGATTTCATCGGAGTTCTAAAACATAACTCAAGTGTTACATTTAGTGTTGACTAAGGCTAATTGATTGTGGTAGGTGAGAAATGTGCCCCTCTTGAGTGCAACCATGTAAACCTAGTGCTAACTGAATGTAGAGGACTAGAAATGAATGTAACTGACTCCTAACTTAGCTTGACTAGTCATCAACTGAACTGAACTGACCTTGGTTGGTTTCAGCACTCCCAGTGTCTCCTAAATTGTAGGGATTGGTCTAGGAGGATCCAAAACTAATGCAATCAAGTGTAATCAGTGGCAATAGGCCTCAATTAGTTTTCCCCACACTTTAGTAACTAAAACATGTGCCCCAATTAGGCCAAGTGGACCCAATGGTGCTAGTGACTAAAAATAGACTGGATGGACTCTTGATTTAGACATGACTCCAGATTTAGACATATGACCAAATTGGACAAGGGAGGATTAATCATCCTAACAGTCCATGTCTCATTCAACCAATGTTGTAGGGTTGGGGATGTGGAACAACCGAAAGCTTCAATATTTTGATGGCCTACTCCGAGATGAGGTTCTTCTGACTACCATTGTCGACAATGAAATGTAGTGGACTCCCCTAAACCCATAGTTGTGAGTGGAAGAAGCACTCCACTTCCTATGGCTCCTCTAACTCTTTCGGCTGGATCATTGCGATTGTTGTGGTGGCACTAGCTTCTTCGTCAAAGATCTGCTTACCCATTTCCTTCTCTGCATCAGTGTCCGAGTGATATTCTGGATCTGAAGATTTTTTCTCAACTAACAATGATAGTTTTGAGTGGCATTTATCAGTATTGTTCCAGGGGATTTTATGGAGCTCGCACCACTTGCCGGTGTCCTTTGATTTCCCGTTACACTTCTTTGTCTATGGCCTATACTGGTTGTCGGTACCTTGGCCATCCTTTCTCTATCCTTTGGGTTGTGAGTTAGGGACACGTTTTCCCAGCTTCTGCTGCTGATTTGATGACCCAAAATATCACTTATTCTTTTACTTAAACTTTTTCTCTATTTTGACGACGTGTCGGTAAGCTGCTCCTAGTGAGGATATGTCCAGGAACTCCATCTTTGACTGAATGTATTGGTGCAGTCCACTATGGAATTTTATAACCAATTGTCATTCACAGTCTCTAATACCCAGCTTTGAGTGCAGGTTATGTAATATATTAGTACACTCCAACACCGTTTGGTCTCTTTCCTGGAGTAATGTCGTCCACTGGGTGTATTGTTCATCATAGTTTCCGACGAGGTAGAATTCCTCTTTGACGTCATCAACAAAATATGCCCAAGTGGGTTCTATTTTGAATATCTCATATTCATCCTTTGCATGCCTCTCGCAGTACCCATCCCACCAATAATTGACATGGAGGAGGGAATTAAGGAGCGCGAAGGTGATCTTTCCGTTGTCGGAAAAATTTTGAACTGAGAAGTAACCCTCTAACAAACTTAACCATTTTTCCAAAGAATATGCATCTATATTTCCATCAAATAAGGGGATGCCAAATTTATCTTGTACCTTGAATGGATTCGCACCCCTGAAATGGCTACTCGTTGAAGGTGTGTCCACTATCATCGACATTCTTAAAAGGATTTGGGTGAATTTATCCATGATCTCATTCCTCTATCGCGTGAGGGATTCCTTGAGAACCATTTTAATAGGATATCCTGCTCTTTCATCTCTATTTTCTTCTCCCACCATGTGAGCCTACTTGGGACAACTAGAGGTATTTTCCCCAAGCTCAACTAGTTCGAGACCCAATTCTCAATATTCAGATCTCATCGGGGACATGCATTGAGAAACCACAAGAGTAGAAAGCTCTAATACCACTAATCTGAATTTATGTGAGAATGAAATGAAAGATAATATACATATTCAAATGCATAGATATATATATGGCGATAAACACGGTGATACAGTAAACTTGGATTCTATTAAATGAATGAAACAAAATAGACTGTAAAACAAAAGTAGCTAGAATGGTGGTAGTTGTATCTTTGAGAAGAGATGTGGCAGCTACGCTCACTCATGACAAGGTGAATACAAAATAAGGTCAAATCTCATTTTATCATAAATCCTTGGAGAGGCATAAAACCATAAACCTAACCCTTAGAGATGAATCGTCATGAATTTTGCGACCACAAGGTGGTTAGTTGAACAACAAACTTCTCGGAGTCATAATGTTTGCATACCATATTCATTTTGGGGGCTCGATAACTCGTTGGAAAGGTCTATATAAGCTTTAAAAATTTTGAATGGGGAAAATAAAATTTTATGGGAACCATTTGACCCCCTAAATCACCAAAAACGTCGTTTAGGGCCTCAAAATGGCCCCAAAAGTTTAGGACCCGAAAAATCGTAGAAAATTACAAGAAATTTGTCAACATGAGAATTTGTTTTCAGCCAATGGAATAGGTGGGTGGACACCTATACCCATCTATATCAGTCATCCCACCTTAGGAATCAATGGTATCCATTGTATTGAGTGCCCCCATCAAATGGGGAAACTTCTGTTGAACTTGACTCTTGGTGATCCACTTGCCTTGGTGGAGGAGTTTCACTGCTTTGAAAACTCAATATAGTTGGATTCCACTGGAGGGTGCCCTTAACTTGTGTGTCCATGATCTGATAAATAGTTGCTTGTTCCATGCAGTCGATATTAATCTCTATAGGTTTCAATTGTTTTTCCACCTCCGAGGTGTCCAATAGTGGTGCAAAATATGGTCGAAGGAGCTCCACATTGAATACTAGGTGCAATCCAAGGAATGGAGGAATGCTTAATTCGAAATCATTATCACCAACTACCTTGGTGATGGTGTATGTCCCATATTGAAGTGGATGAAGCTTGCAATGGGGTCCTATGAGCCTCCATTTCTGTAAATGTAACCAAACCTTATCCCCAACCTGGAACTTGTGTGGAACCTGATGTTGGTCATGTCATTGCTTGTATATAGTATTGGCCTTCTCAAAAATGTCATGGACTTGTTGGCGGATGCGATGGATCCGTTCAACAAATCTGGTGGCCTTATCAACCTTATCCTGAGCATGGGAATGTTCCTCCTATGTGGATGCAATGGGAAGAGATACTTCAATCAGGGACAATGGTTGGAACCCCAATCATGCCTGAAAAGGGTTGCAACTGGTAGAGCTATGAAGAGCTCAGTTATATCTATGTTGAACATAAGAAAATCTCTCATCCCATGTGTGGGGATGTTTAGAATTGTACATTCTCAGAATATGCACAATCATCCAGTTTACTACCTCTGTTTGGCCATCAGCCTGGGGGTGGAAGGCAGTCGATTTGGTGAGCTTGGTATCCATCAATGGCCATAGACTAGAATAGAAAGTTCTTAAGAACTTGTTGTCCCTATCTGAAATGATAGTCTGTGGTAGCCCAAAATGAACCCAAACATGATCAAAGAATAACTTAGCAGTGGCTTCGGTAGAGATGCTCTTCTTATAAGCTATCAGAATGGCCATCTTAGAGAAGTGATCCACAACCACAAACACACAGTCATTATCATGCTTTGTTGGAGTTATTCCTCATATGTAATCCATGGAGATGGATTCCAATGGCCCATTTGGGATGGGAAGCAAGGTGTACAACCCTTGCTTCTTAACGGTTGGTTTTGTGATGGCACAGGAAGTGCATGATATGATATATCGATCGACGTATTTTTAGAGTTTGGGCCAATAAAAATACTTTTGCAAAACTTCCACTGTCTTCTCAATACCAAAGTTCCCTTCCACTCAACTGCAATGTGCTTCCCAAATCATCTTTGCAGGCTCGCTTGAAGGAACACACATATGGCCTAGGTGGCATAATAATCCTTCTTGAAGATGGAAGCTAGATACCGGTGTACCTGCACACAATAATTGATAGATATTAGCAAAATTAGGGTCATTGTCATATAGTTGAGTCCACTTAGAGGTCTCATGGCCACAAGAGTTGATCACTTTGGTTAATGCTTCCACTAGAGGTCGACTGAGGAAATCAGCGACTCGATTGGTGCTACCATTCTTATCTTTAATGTTCAGGTGGAATTGTTGCAAGTAAGTGGACCACTTCTGGTGGCAACCATTCTGTAACTTTACTTGGGTTTGCATGAACTACAAGGGCTTATGATTAGTGTGGATGACTATTTATTTTCCAAGGATGTAGTGCTTCCATTGGAAGCAGGCTTGGACAATGGAGTACATTTCCTTGTCACAGGTGGGGTACTTGCAAACTGTATCTAAAAGTGTCTCACAATGATATGCCACTGGATGGCCATGCTGAGTGAGTACCATACCAACAGCATAATATGAAGCATCTATCTCGATCTCAAAGAGTTATTGTATATCTGGCAAGGTAAGTGCGGGAGCCGAACATAACCGTTGCTCCAGCTCCTCAGTTGTGTTGTTCTAGCTTGGACCATATGAACTTGGCCTTAGATCCCCCTTTGGTCACCTAGATAATGGACCAAGCAATATTAGAGAATCCCAACACAAATCTGCGATAGAAGTTTGCAAGACCTAGGAAGCTGCGAAGCTCTGTGAGAGTCTTTGGGGTCGGCCAATCGCAAATTTCTTAGATCTTGGCAAGATCTACATGAACACCATGTTCGTCCACAATGTATCATAGATACTGAACCCTTTCCATGCCAAATGAGCACTTATCTAGATTGGCATATAGCTTGTGCTGTCGCAGGGTTCTGATGACCTGATGGATATCCTGGAGATGTTATGCCCATGTTCTACTGTAAATGTGGATATCATCTAGATATACAACCACAAAGGAATTGGTAAATGGTCATAGAATTTCATCCATCATCCTCATGAAGGTTTTCCGAGAATTACTCAATCCGAAAGGCATGACCAACCACTCAAAAACACCTTCCCAATAATTTAAGGCAGTCTTCCAGACATCAGTCTACTTAATTGGCACTTAATGATAACCAGAATTCAGGTCAATCTTGCTGAAATACTTAGCCCGCTTGAGCTGATCAAGGAGGTCATTGATCTGGGGAATGGGATACTGATTCTGGACTATGATCTTTTTTAGAGCTCGGTAACAATACAAATTATTTTTGTCCCATCTTTCTTATTTACCAATACAATTGGGCTCCCACGGGGTGAGGAGTTAGGTCAAATGTGCCCCTTTTGGAATAACTCTTGAATCCGGTGTTTGATTTCTTTATTGTCTATTTGGGAACTCTTGTGGACTGGCCCATTAGGTAAAGGCACACCAGGGATCAAATCAATGTAATTCTTGACCTTACAATGTACTAGAACCCCAACACATGTGGTGAATATGTATTTTGTATGCTTCCACGATCTTGTCCACTTATTTCTGTTGCATACAGGGATGATGTGTGGAGGCGATGGATGTTCCTATATTCCCCCTCATAATGAACCATGAATAAAATGAATTTCCCTATCTAGGATATTACCTTCCTACACTGCTTCGCTGTGATGAGAGACACTGCAATAGCAGGAAGTGTCTCTGGTATCCTGTACAGTTTCTTTAATAATGTAATAATGAAACTACAAGGTCTAGACTCACACACAACATGGTGTTTCCACATATATGGTTGTACTAGAATAATATCACAAACTTCAAGTGGGGAAAAATCACACATTACCTCATCTTTGAAGGGCTTGATGTCGTAGGAGAGGCGAAATTGTTGACTGACACGGATGTCTCGTTCATGGCTCAGCCAACCAATGTTATAGGGTTGGGGATGTGGAACCATCAGAAGCTTCAATATTTCGACGACCTCGAATGAAATGAGGTTCTTCTAACTACCATTGTTGACAATGAAATGTAGCGGAATCCCTTGCACCCATAGTTATGAGTGGAAGAGGTGCTCCACTTCCTCTGGCTCCTATGACTCTTCGGCTCGATCTTTGTGGCTGCTATGGTGTCACTAGGTTATGGGTCAATGATCTGCTTTCCCCTTTCTTTCCCTGCAATAGTGTTTGAGTTAGATTCTAGATTCTGGGATTTGTATCTACCAACAGTGACTATTTTGAGCGACATTCATCAGTGTTGTGCCAGTGTCTTTTATGGAACTCACACCACTTGTTGGTGTCCTTCTTTGATTTCTTGTTACCCTTGTTTATCTGTGGCTTGGACTGGTTGTTGGTAATTTGGCCATATTTGATCTATCCTTTGAGTTTTGAGTTAGGGACACTTTATCCTGGCTTCTGCTATTGATTTGTATAACCAAAATCTTGCGTATTCTTTTTCTTAAACTTTTCCTTGATTTTGACGGTGTATCGGTAAGCTGCTCCTAGTGAGGATATGTCTAGGGATTCCATATCCTACTAAATGTACTGGTGCATCCCACTACGGTATTTTAGAACCAAGTATCATTCGTAGTCTCTAATACCCAGCTTTGAGCACAGGGTATGGAATATATTAGTATACTCCAGCATGGGTTGGTCTCTTTCCTGGCACAATGTCGTCCACCGAGTGTATTGGTCATCATAGTTTCTGACAAGGTAGAATTCCTCTTTTATGACATCAACAAAAGATGCCCAAGTGGGTTCTATTTTGAATATCTCATATTCATCCTTTGCATGCCTCTTGTAGTACCCATCCCACCAATATTTGACATGGGGGAGGGACTTAAGGAGCATGAAGGTGATCTTTTCACTGTCAGAAAAATTTTGAACAGAGAAGTAACCCTCTAACAGATTTAACCATTTTTCCAAATCATTTTCATCTATATTTCCTTCAAATAATTGGATGTCAAAGTTAGCTTATACCTTGAAGGGAGACACACCCCCAAAACGAATTCTTGTTGAAGGTGCATCCGCTGTCCTCAGCATTCTTAGAAGGATCTAGGCGAAGTTATCCATAATCTCGTTCCTCTATCGCGCGAGGGTTTCCTTGAGCAACATTTTAATACAATATCTTTCTCTATCATATCTCTTTTCTTCTCCTGCCATGTGCGGTTTCTTGGGACGACTAGAGGTATTTTCCCCAAGCTCAACTAGTTCGAGACCCAACTCTCAATATTCAGATCTTGTCAAGGACATGCACTGAGAAACCATAAGAGCATAAAGCTCTGATACCACTAATCTGAATTTATGTTAGAACGAAATGAAAGAGAATATATATATTCAAATGAACAGATATATATATGGCAATAAACACAGTGATACAATAAGCTCAAATTCTATTAAATGAATGAAACAGAATAGACTGTAAAATAAAACCAGCTAGAATGGTGGTAGTTGTATCTCTGAGAAGAGATGTGGCGGCTACGCTCACTCATGACAAGCTGAATACAAAAGGAGGCTGAATTTCCTTTTATCATAAATCCTTGGAGAGGAAGAAAACCCTAATACTAACCCTAGGATATGAATCGTCATGAAGTTTGTGGCCCCAAGGTGGTTAGTTTAACAACCAACTTCTTGGGGTCATAACTTTTGCATACAATCTTCGTTTGGGGCGCTTGATAACCCGTTGGAAAGGTCTATCCAATATTTCCAACTTATGAAAAGGAGTAAATGCGTTTGGCCCCCCGAATCACAAAAAAAATGTCATTTATTCCTCCAAAACAGCCACGGAAGTTTAGGACCCAAAAAAATCATATAATATTACAAGAAAATTGCCAATATGAAAATTTTTTTTGAGCCAATGGAATAGGTGTGTGGCCACCTATACCCATCTAGATCATGATAATAGTTATTGATCACATGTATATATTTGATCATAACTATGTATCTTTTACATATATATTTGATTTGGGATGTATATTGGTGTTGATATTACCATTCATATATATTATACATCCTCATATCATACTGATGTTGATGTTGATTTTGATGTATATCATGTTAATATCATTCATATTATTACTTCATTGTGAACTGCAATTATTGACCTTCCAATCCTTTCACATAAATTAAATTAAAAAGTAATTTAAACTAGCAACTTAACCTCGCATTGGGAATTGTAATTCTTCAAATTTTAGAGCTATATTCTAATATAGCCTCTTAACTGTGGAGTGGAAATTGTAATTTTTCAAGTTGTAAAGAACAGTTTGTAAATGTACCTATGTGAATTATTTGTTCCTACACTACAAATTGTAATCAGGGAACCCTCATAGAGTTGGAAATTTCAATGAGAAAATTATTTTGTTTGACAATCCAAAAAAAAACCTTAAAATCATAATCCTAATTTTTTTACATCATAATATTTTATCTCACCAAATATTTCCTTTAAAACAACCCATTTTTCTTTATTAAATCTTTTATATAAAACAAGAAAAAGTAAATCATCTTCATCCATCATAGAAATTTAGGACTAACCCAGATCGTGGATGAGTCTCATTAAAAACAAGAAAATGAATCTCTTGATCTCACAATGATATGGTTACATGAGAAGGTCTTCCATCTCTAACAATGAAAGAGGCCTAGTTATAGCTAAGAGTAGTTGTGCATATAAGAATGTCTACGTGAACTCACAACTCACAGAGGCTAGCTGTATTAGAAAACACCAACACTAACACCACCCCCCAATAAGAAAAACATATGGATGAAATAAAAGAAAACAACGATGGGTCCTTTTAACGAGGCTTTCTAAGCTACCCGTGTACAAATTCTCATAAGTGTAGAAAATGAGTGAAATATAAAAGATAAAAGTTCCTCTTCAAAAGAGAGTCAATCACCAATGTTCAAAATGTACATTTCAAACTACTGAGGTGATGTGAGTTGAATGCACACCTGTAAAAATAGACTAATCCTCTAAAACTAAATCCAGACACAAAAGGCTTGATTAGGTATTCATACAATCAAGAAAACATCATATAGCGAGTGTCCCTATGGATGCCAATCCATCTCCCTAGATTGCATGGATCATTAATCGTTGCAACCGCCATGAATCAATGATGTGTACAGGGATCACTCTAAGGATTCTTGATCTTGATCAAAATTGATGAATAAAAAATCACCCAAGGAATCATTTCTTACCAACCCCCCACATTGTTGAGTTGAGTGGAAAAGATGATGGCAATGGCTATCACAATTGATGGAAAAAGTATGGAGATACGATCTAAAGGTGGAAAAGATGTAAAACAACCTAAGAAATAACACTCTAAAGTGGTGATCTCGAAGAGACCGCAAAACAAGGTAGTATATGGAGACAAATGCATGGTTACACTCTTAATTGTCTACACAGAAGGCACGAAATCCACTATTCAAAAGTGCAGAACGAGAAGTACCATAAATAGCCATCATAAACAACAATCTTTGATATGGGTCCCGAAAAACAAGTCCATGTTAAGTACCCATTTACAATAGAGGAATCAACATGTATGTTCATTGATCTCATGAGATAAAACAACCATCTCAATTAAGAAAATCAATGTGGTTGGAAATTGTCAGCAGTTAGTGCTATGGGTTTGTCGGGAGGCATTTTATCGGGTTGGAATCCTAGAGTTGCTAGTCTGAAACCTTTTAAAACAAATTGGGGCATTCCCCTGGAAGGAAATATGGGTTTATCTAACCTGGAATTAACTATTTTGAATGTTTATGCCCCATATAAAAATAGATTTTTTTTTGGGACACTTTATCTAATTTAGGCTTATTGAGCACTGAAAACCTTATTTTGGCAGGAGACCTCAATTTTACCATGTCTCTAGCTAAGGTTTTGGGTCAGAATTCAAAACTAGATTTGATGGCATCCTTTTTCAAAGAGCTACTCAAAAATATTGATCTTACAGATATTTATCCACCAGTATTGGAACCTACCTGGTCAAATGGAAGAAGTGGGAAGGATTGAATTCACAAAATATTGGACATATTTATAGCTAAGACCACTTTGGTTCATAGTTTCTACAGATATAGAACTTGGGTAGGGTTAAACAAAATATCTGATCACTGGCCAATTTTTCTACAATTTGAAGGAAGCTACACTAAAAAGAATTACCCCTTCAAATTTAGCAGCTCTTGGCTTGATAATGAAGACATTTTTAATTTTGTTAATGATTTTTTGTTATCCTATAAAATTTCGAATATAACAATCCTATGTATCATTTGGTTTACAAGCTCAAATTCCTGAAAGAAGCAGTCACAGTTTGGATCAAATCCAAGAAATCCAAATATAGGGAAGACTTATCCCTTATTAAAAATCAAATCAGAATTATTCACCAAAAGAACTCTAACTAATCTGTATCTGAAGAGGAACTTCTCCTAATCAAAGATTTAGAAAAAAACAAAAAAATAATATTGAAGCAGGAAGAAAAAGACTGGAGACCCAAAAGTAGGGCCACTTGGATCATTCTTTGAGACAAAAATACCAGGTTTTACATTCGTATGCATCTTATGGAATAAATATGAATTCGATTTGGGAACTCACAGATGATAATGGGAACATAGTGAAAGGCCGGGAACAACTTAAAATATTGGAAAAATATCATTTTGAAAATATTTTCAAAAAGAATGGGATTACTTGTCTTGAAGCACAACTTAATACTATCAATTATATCCCACCTTTCTTAATGAACAAGACAAAAAAACATGTGAAAGATCAAGTGTCTCTAAAGGAGGTTAAACAAGCTTTGAATCAATTCAAAAAAGAAAAAATTTCAGGCCCCGATGGGTGGATAGTGTTATATTTTTATCATTTAATCAATATGATCTTAGGAGATTATCTGATAGAATAGCATGCACAACAATAATCACAAGAGAAAAGAAACACAAAGAATTTTCCTCAGTGAAACCATAAAGGAGAAAACCCTACAACTCCCTCAGAGATAGAATGAGCACCAGTAGCAAAAGTAAAACCCAAAAAAATATAGATGATCTCTGACAGCTGATCTCTCTCACTTGTGCCAACACTTCCTCTCTCACTCATGCGCCCCAGTTGAGTGAGTGTATGTGACAAATAGAGAGTCTCACTCTCTATTTATACTAGTTTCCGACTTGACGATTACTTACCAGGGCCGACTTCTGTATGAGAGTCTAATAACCCCACTGCCCCTCAACTGTGGGGACTTTTTCCCCTGATCAATAAGGAGGGTTAACCTCAAATCAATTGTGGGGACTATTTCCCTGACTTACAACGGAGGCTTAACCTCAATGACTTTACATGACTTTATTATATTAATGACTCTCCCGATAGGAACATCGGGGTATAATGAAATAAAACTGATTCTCCCAATAGGAACATCGAGGTACAATATAAGATATACAAGTGAATACATTTCGAAGTTACAAATACATCAACACTCCCTATTAAATAGGAAGGTATTCTCTTGACATAATACGTCAGCACAAGTCTTCATCACTTGATCAATTCTGGATCATCATCAAAGTTGGATCATCACTGGATCATCATCATCATCACAACTTCTGTTATCTTGATCAACTGGTGACATCTCTCAATTCTTCTTGTCATAGAAATGTCTACAGAGCCAGCCCTTTTTCATGTTGGTTGTAGGCCTAGCCTCCATGTAGGTATTCATATTCTTCAGCACTTATATCTGACCATGGGAGGAACACATCCAACATGCATGTCAGAAATTCCTGCCCAGCACTTACATCTGACCATGGGAGGAACACATCTAGCATCCATGTCAGAAAGGCACACCTAGCACTCACATCCACCGGCATGGTAGGACACACCATCTACCATCCGAGGAAAGGCTGAGCACTTACATCTACTAGCATGATAGGACACGTCATCTAGCATCCAAGGAAAGGCTTGACACTTACATCTATTGGCATAGAAGGACACACCATCTACTATCCAAATAAAGGCTCTGCACTTACATCTGACCCAATCAGAAAGGCCCAGCACTTACATCTGACCTATTCAGAAAGGCCCAGCACTTACATCCATTAGCATGGTAGGACACACCATCTACCATCCAGAGAAAGGCTCTACACTTACATCCACTAGCATGATAGGACACACCGACTATCATCCGGGGAAAAGCTCTGCACCTATATCCACTGGCATGATAGGACACACCATATATTATCTAGGGAAAGGCTCTACACTTATATCTGACCATGGGAGGACCCGCCTTACCACCATGTCAAAAGGGCTCCGCACTTACATCTGACCATGGGAGGACCTGCCTACCACCATGTCAGAAGGGATCCGCACTTACATATTACCATGGGAGGACCCACCTACCACCATGTCAGAAGGGATTCACACTTACATCTGACCATGGGAGGACCCGTCTACCACCATGTCAGAAGGGTTATGCACTTACATCTAACCATGGGAGGACCCTCCTACCACCATGTCAAAAGGGATCCACACTTACATCTAACCATGGTAGGACCCACATACCACCATGTCAGAAGGGCTCATGCACTCATCACTTCCCCTTGGAAGGAACCTTGATCTGGAGAACATCAAGCTTCTCCCTGAAGTACTTGAACTTCATTCTTCCCATTTCTAGCATAGAATCACATCAGGGCTGATTATGTCCAAGGATAACCTGTGAGCTTTTCCAGGATCGGTTACATCTGAGGACAACCTATAGGATTGATTACGTCTAAGAAACCTACAATATTTTCTAGGATTTATGCTCAGATAACCTATCTCACCGGCTCTGCTAGAACTCCCTCTTTCGAGAGATCTTAATATGGATCACATACTAGAGCTTCACTGCTCTTCTCTACATCATAAAAAAATGCAAGTCAGATCAATCAAATCAAATAGTATTTTTCAAAATAAACATACTTCCCCCCAAATAGCCTAGTAAGTGGAAACATATATTTCCTCAGATGTACTCAGTTCCATGTAGGACTCCATCCTGCTAAACCAAGAGATCACACCTGATCCCATACTGAAGCAGCACCCCAAAGTTCTCTTCCTACCAATGGAACTGCCTACCCAATATGAATCCACATAACCTTCTAGGTTAGTCTTTTGATTTGCTTCATACTTGAGCCCATAGTCAACTATACCCTTCAGGTACCTCAGAATATGCTTTGTAGCAATCAGGTGAACATGTCTCGGATCTGTCAAGAACTGGCTCAATGTGTTCACAGCAAAGCAAATATCTGGTCTTGTATTCGTCAGGTACATCAATGAACCAATCATTTGACGATACATCGTAGCATCAACCGTCTCTAATGAAGCATCACTCAATAGCTTCAGGTTCGATGCCATAGGTTTGGTCATGGCCTTGCAGTCCATCATCCTGAACCTCTTCAAGGTCTCCACTACATACTTCCCTTGTCCTAGGGAGATTCCACTGGCATTATGCCACACCTCCATGCCTATAAAGTAGTGCATCATCCCCAAGTCCTTCATCTCGAACTCGGCAGCAAGTATCCTTCTTGCAAATTTTATGAGTTCCTCTTTTCTGTCAAGAATAAGTCATTGACATATAAGAGGAGCATCACTAGTCTTTCACCTTCAACCTTGAAGCAAAGGTTGGAATATGCTTTACTCTCACTAAATCCTAGAGATATCAATAAGTTGTCCATCCTGTCATGCCATGTCAAACCTAGGGATCTTATGCAATCACTCCCTCTAAAGCAAAGCATCATTCTCCCTCTACCTTTCGTACTTGTATGCATTGAAACATTATGTACTGGAGTGACAAGTAGCTTCCTCTTCTACTAATATTCTATGTATCCATCTAGGTTCACTGGATACCAAGATCCTCTATCTTGAACCTTTTCAAAAGTCCTTCTCGCACCCATCTGTGAGCTTGTCATCCTCTATAGGATTTCATCTTCAGCCTTGTAGAAAAGGTTAAGATATTCATCACTCTAGGTGATCTCCAAGCTCCTCATTTATGTGTTATCCCATGGGTTCTTTCTGAGCTCATATAAGGCCTTCTTTTGCACACATGAGTCTACCTATCAAACTTCTAGTGGTGCAAATTTCTCTTCCCAGTCTATGCCTTCTTTCTATGATAAGCCTTGTGCTATGAATCTTTCCTTGTATCCCACGATGTTTCCATCTACCACATGTTGGATCTCGTATATCCATATGGAAGACATTACGGGCTTCCCATCATGTCTCGATACTACATCCTAGACATCATTCTTCTTGAACTGGTACTCTCCTTCCCTTTCTTCTTGGCTTCTTCTTCATAGCTGGAAGGTTCTGCATCAATGATGCCGCTCAATAGTGTCACATAACTGCACTATGTCTGACACTTCTTTCTTTCTTTCAAAGTAGCATCATATTATTCTTCATCTTGGATTATTTCTCGAACTGTTGTCACTTGTTCTTCAAAACAAGTCTCATCCTTCTTTTCTTGTAGGCGATTGTAAGCGATCTTTCCTACACCTCAAATACATTATTTGTATGGTTAGAAACATTTCATAAGGCATATTCATAATGGAAAATCCGTATGCATAAAAATATAATCATGCAACTATTTTAACCAATACAACATTCATCCATATCTCATGGNTCTACCATGACATCATTGAGATTGTGCACTAATCCAATATGTCAGCAAAGAGGTTTCATTCTAGATAAGTAGCAATGGAGAGTTGTATGGCACCATGAGGAGGCATGATTTTAAGAATCCCCCCCCCCTGAGATTTATATGTATAAAAAATGGGTGAATCTCTCCGATATATAGGAAAATTTGAAGGCGATTTTATCAATATATATATATTGGTGAATCTTTCTTTTTATTATATAATGTTGTAAAATCCTGGTGAATATTTCATTTTGTAATATAATGTCGTAAAATCTTGGTGATTCTTTCACTAATTTATAACATATTCTAAAATATTGGCGAATATTTCATTTCATTATAAAAAATCGTAAAAACTGGCGAATCTTTCAGTGATTTATAAAATATTTAAAAAATAGAGGAACAACAACATTTCAAATAACATGAATCACATCATCAACAATAAACCATGTAGACTCACGAGTCACAACTAGAAGGTGTCAGTGAAACACAACTGCACTACCTAGATTCAGGGCAAGTGGGGACTCCACTTGTTATCTCGTCCCTTAATGGTCCAGCGGACATGTGGGGACCTGAATCTTGACAAACTGATAAACTTATAGAATTAGACATTCTGCTCGATCGTAGCCTCTGAAAAGTAGATTACGAGTTTGTTGCTCACTGGAATGAAATAATTGGACACAAACAAAATCAAGCAATACAAAAGACTTTCAAATGTCCACGACAAGGTATTCAGAGTAACTGCAACTCAAAGACATTAAGTTATAATTTTGTGGCATAAAAACGGCGTTCCCCATCCTCACATGTAAGTTTTAAATTCAAAGGAGTCACATGAGCATAATATTTTCTTCTTTAACATAGTTGCCCCTCTTGCAAACATAATGAACAACTACATAAGAGGGCATTCCTCGCATCATGGATCAATGTACCTACAAATTTTAACATAGGCTATAAAAAATCAGAATAGTGTAAGGGATTGACATCAATGAATTTGAAGATATACTCTGTTTGGACCCAAACTTGACATCACAGAACTGGTATGAGATAATATGAAGCAATTCAACATAAAAAATGTCCCAAAATTGCAGGTTCTAAAATTTCAGATATATCTCACATAAGTAGGGAAGTTTAAGTCAATTCTAGTGCTATACCAAGAAGAAAAACTGGTGGATAACCCCCAAAAACTGATCCATTAGACTGACCATGTAAAGTAGAATTCCATGGACTTACCGTAAGACTCAAAAATTCTAACCAAATATTTCACAAACAAAATTCAGAATTCAAACAAGAATCCAAAACATTCTTACTAGCTACCTTTCAGTCCTTTTATATCAAAATTATTTTTGTCCCAAAGGATTATAGACAGTCTAATGAGTAAGAGCATCAACACCACATTGCTTTCATGTTGCACTACCTACATATGTCAGTATATTTGCCATACTTCGTTGTAAAGCATCAAAGATGGAAGGTTATGCTAAGAATGAAATCACCAAGAAATAGGTTGCTAGCATATTTGTGACAAACCTTGATTTTTTACTTTAAGCTAAAAAGAATAATGACAACATAAAATACCATGGTTTCATCAATTCAAGACAGGGATAAGGTAAACATAGTTCATTTTTTGTTGGAACATAACCCTAAAGTTTTTGTTGGAATCTAATCTGTTAGGGTTAGGTGAACACAGGTGCCGATCAACACTCCAATCACTAGAGCTACTTTGGCATCACACGCAACAACCCATCAAAAGTCCTAGTTCAATTCAATCACTGAAGCAAGGTCATCACACCAACTAGGATCCTTCAATAGATCCCTCTCACAGGCAGCAGCCCACTCCATACATAGATGCGAAATCTCAGGCACTGTGCCCTAAATTTATAATACCATGTTAAAATTATAGTACATCATGATCATATTAGCAAAAATTCCTAAAAAATCTGGAGACTTAACTAACTCTCAAAATTATTGTTACTACTAGATCTGAACACACATAGGTGAAATCAAATGAATAGAAAACTAGAAAGAAGTTCGGAACAAGTTACAGTGTACTGTATGTACTAATTCTACATAAATCGATACTCTGGAAATGATGACAACAAACAAATTTCCTGCACTTAATCACACATTAATTCTTCGTGACTTCCAATAGAGAAATACAAAGAATCATATAACCCACGATTACAGTGGTTTGGCGTGTCTCTCTTTTAGAGTAGGAGAGAACATGAGACACAATGAATGTAGACCGCCCAAGGGTGTTTTCTCCAACAAAAGACAAAACCCAAACCCCAAGATAGCATGTGCCATCATGTAATGGTGCACCCTACTATATGAGTTCTCTACCTAAGATAGCATGCCTCAACTGTAGAAGAAAGAATCTTTGTGCATGCATATTCTGCCTTGGAAACAGTGCCAATTCTAAAATGGAACTCCTCATGGAAAAATCCTAATCTAAAGCTGGAACTGCACTTAGACTGGTGTAAACTGGATACTCTAAAATTGTCTAAGGACATTGCATGTAGCATGCATATGATACAGCTCCTCGAGGCCTGCTACTGTTGCACTTACTTAAAGGCCTACTCTAATGTTGTGCATTCATTCTAGCATTATCACACGCACTGGAATGGAAGTGAATCAGAGTGCAGGACTATTGAATGTTCTGCTACAACGGAGTGTTGATCTTCACATTTACAATGTATAGTATTAATACCTTGATTCATAGATATTAGAGGTAGATAAGCCTCAATAAAAATGTGTATTCACATCAAAATCAGTTTTGGTGTATTCACATTCAATTAGAACTACCATTAATATGACTAGTTGAAAATACTCTTCCACAAATACCTTAACTATTATTTTGGGTCGGTGACTAGTCAACAACACAAATTATGTCCATGTACACATTGAAATAAGTTAAAAAGTATATATTAATACAAATAATTGTTTGTATTTTATTTTATTTTCAAGTTCTCTTTAATTAGTTTGAAAAATATTATGTATTATAATATTTTTTTAATAATAAATAGTTTCTTTAATGTCTTCCCAACTGAACCTAACTAATGTATACATTATCAAAACATCCATTATCAAATGCAAATTTCTACTTTTGAGATGCATGACATTGATGCACTTGTAGCAACAATTTTGTTCAGCTGTAATGGAAGAGCAGTAGCATATGTTTTGGCAATGGTCTACATGTTCCATTGTTTATTTTGTAGTGTGTATAATTTCTAGATTATAGCATATTCATATTACAGTTTTGGTTAGTCCGTAAAATGTGGCTGGGTTAGTTTCCTGTAGGTGCAGAATCTGGTTACCTACATTTGCTAGAAAATTATGAAGAAATGGAATTAGTAACTATGGAATCTTCTTCAACACAATCTGTGATAGGTTTGATAAATGCTTATGGGATTACATTAAACAGTGACTCTGGTGTTTGACACTTAAATCACAAGGACTTATCTAATACATGGTCTAATGTTCCCAGTGAAGTTAGTGATTCAAAGGTTTCTTCTTTGGATGGTATTAGAAACCTTGGAAAATCTAATGGGGATGAAGACATAATAGATCCCAATGGGGAGAATTCTTGTGCAAGTTGTAATGTATTTTTCAAGGTAAAGAATTGACTGTAGGATTGGTTTCACATCAAATCAAACTGTCATATGGAGAAATTTATACGCCTCACCAACTAAAAAAATCAAGAAGGCTTTTAGACCCCATTATAGATTTCAAAAAATATTGGGGTTACTTTGATGGTGCTTGTCAAGGAACACCTAGTAAGTGTGGGGCATGGATACTACTTTACTTGACAAAGTCTCAATTCTTTTCTTGGAAGTATATGGAGTAGGGGAAGGAACCAATAATAGAGCTAAGACATATGCTCTGTAGATGATTTTGAAAGTAGCAGATGAAAAAGGAATTAGAACATTACAGGCAGTGGGCGCTAGGTGATTCAAAACTCTTGATAGAATGGGAAAATGGATGTAGCCAAATTTTAAAGTTGAACTTGAATCCTATCCTGGAACTGATCTTTGAGTTAAAACAAACTTTGATCATCTTTTGGTATTTATAGTCTCTGCTTGCTATTTGGATGAGCAGTCATGCTCAAATGGCTCCTTTCTTCTTGTTTTGTGTGCTTGCAATTTGTATTCAATCCGTATCAAATGGAAACTTGAATGAGAATCCTTCCCGTTACACCTTGATGTTTGATTTTGAGCTGGTGAAGTTCAAGGATTTATCACCCTGGTTTGGGAGGTCTACACCAGCAGATTTAGGCCTTACAATTTAGATTTCTACCCATGCAATGAGTATTTCATTAAACCTACAAACTGTTTTTTTGGAGGGTATATCTATCTTGCTAAGTGTTTTTCTTTGTTTAAATATCTTGTCTGATGATACTTATACTAAAAACTAGTGGTTATTTTGTGCTAGAAGAGTCTGCCTTTGTCCAGTGGACAAGTATCACTCTTAAAGACAGTCCCTAGCACTTCATTTTTTGGAAATGGATTGAAGAAGACCAGCTACAATGCCCCCCACACTTTCACAAAGGAAAATCACTTGAGGTTTGTTGCTGAAATTGATGAGACCAAGCAAACTGAAAAGGACAAATGGAAAGGTCTTGCATACGATGTATCTGATGACCAACAGGATATTAGACGTGGAAAGGGAATGGTTGATTCCCTTTTCCAAGCTCCGATGGGGGCTGGCACGCTTAATTCAGTTATGATTTCTTATGACTATATCAGTACTACTCAATGAAAGTATGTTTCTCTGAATTGTGTCCCTTCCTTTCAGTTAGTTAGCTTTGTATTTTTCTATTCCCAATTTCTACATTTTGCTATTATATATGCTTTCAGTTTCAATCAAAATACTAATCACATATCTTTAGTCTGCAAAACTTGGGTATAATAATTCTTAAGAACTAACTCATGTACTCCATGTTGATCTAATTGGATCTCTAATTTTTACTTTGGAAGGGGTCTAAAATTATAAATTTACACCAAAAAAGTAGAATTTGCTTGATAATATACATAATTATTGTTTTTAACTAGCTATGGATTTCACAACATAATGGATGGGTACCTCATTGCTCCTGCTTTTATGGACAAGCTTATTATTCATATCTCAAATAATTTCATGAATTTTCCTAACATTAAGGTAAGGGATGTTCTCCATTTGGTTGAATGTTCAGTATATGTTCTTGAATTCAATGGAAAACCCTCTGCTGATTACAATTTTTTCAGATTTTTTGTAGGTTCCACTCATTCTTGGTATCTGGGGACGCAAGTCAAGGAAACTTGGAAAATCCTTCCAATGTGATCTTTCATTTGCAAAGCTAGGAATCAAGTGAGAAATGTTTCCCATTCTTTCCCTTTGGTACAAATATGTGGTGTCATTCAATTTCTGGGAAAGTAAACACAAATACATGCTGAGTTTTATTCTGCATGGATGATTTTTATTTTGATCTTAAGAGTGAGGTCTTCTCCAACATGCTTGGGAAGAATATTGATTATGGGGTCATTTTAACTATGTAATTGCTTAGTGTGGCCATAGAGACTAATTGGAATCAATCAAAGGAATTTTGTGGAAAAGTAACAAAGTTTAGGCTACTTACAGATAGTGTTACACATAACAATGGAGTGTAAAACTCAAGGGAGATTTTCAATTTATAATATTGATCCGATTTCCAATCATTGAAACAGATAAGGTTTTACAGCTTAGAAATTTGCGTAGCTTTCTTATAATTTTCCCAAATTTCCAACAGTAACAATTTAAGGGTTAATGTAATTTACAACAGAAATATACTTCCTTAAAACCTTCCTTGTTTCAACAAGTCATTTCCTACTAGTTTTTAACTTGTCTTTGGTTTTTGTGTCTTTGTATCCCAATTATGATGAGTACTGGAGAATTGGAGAGTGGAGATCCAAGAGAGCCTGCAGAATTGATCAGACAATGATACCATGAAGCATTTGACATTATCAAGAAAGGGAAGGTGTGTGTGCTCTTCATTAATGATCTGGATGCAGGAGCTGGAAGAATGGGTGGCACAACTCAGTACACAGTGAACAACCAGATAGTCAATGCCACCCTCATGAAAATAGCTGATAACCCAAACAATGTTCAATTGTCTGGCATGTACAACAAACAAGATAATCCTTGTGTTCTAATTTCTGTTACAGGAAATGATTTCTCAACTTTGTATGCTCAATTGATTCATGACGGGCGTATGGAGAATGGAGAAGTTATATCGGGCTCCTACTCGGGAAGAAAAAATTGGATTCTGCCAGGGTATTTTCTTAGCAGACAATGTAAACAATGATGACGTTGTGAGGCTTGTAGATTCCTTCCTAGGCCAGTCATTTGGTATGTGTATTGGACTGAATTTCTTCATTACTCCCTTCCCAACTGTAAATTTTTAACAAATCAATCAGGATATATATATAAGTTATTTAATTCTACAAAATTCTATATATATAAGCTATTTAATTCTACAAAATTCTACTGAGAGTCTCAAGAAAAACTACTATATTGTTGATGTCTTCTAGATTAAACTGTGTTGAAGTTTAGAATTTCCTACTTTTTGAGTGGACACCTATCATCAAGGGTCTAATAAGACACCCATCATCAAGGATCTAGCTAGACTATGGTTAGACCCTGATAATGGGTGGGATGTCCACTTTGAAAGATAGAGACTTCTAAACTTCAACACAGTTTAATTCAGAAGATAGCAACAATATGACTAACTCTGGAAATGTTCACTCTTAAAAACTACTATAGTTCTGAAATTCAAGATAACCCTGTTGTTTTTCAAGTGTACACTCTACCCATCATCATGGGTCTAGTCAGATCCACCCATCATCAAGGATCTAGCTAGATTTTGGATAGACCCTTGATGATAAGTGGAGTTCCCACTCGAAACTTAGAGACTTCTAAACTTCAACACAGTTTAATCCAAAAGATAGCAACAATATGTCTAACTTTGGAAACCTTTACTCTTAAAAACTACTATAATTCCAAAATTCAAGATAACCCTGTTGCTTTTATACAAAATTTATTTTCTGAACATATGTACATTATGTAATAGTATGACTTATGCCCCTGCAAAATGAACCTGGAAATTAGCTAAAACATCTGTACATATCCTAACCACTTGGCCACCTCTGTAGAGATGCAATAGCAACATACTTTCCCAATAAGATTTGTACTTTTATAAGGTCAACATAAGCCCTAAGGCCCTGCTTCTTTTAACATGCTAAATTTGAGACAACCTTTACACAAAGATGCTTGTAGGAATGCTTATTCAATTGTAATTATAGAAATTTCAAAAGTAAATCATAATAGTTGGGTGTATATATGCCTATTCCAACTGAAAGTTTATGTTTTTGCAAACTTCTTTGGTGCCTTGAGGGATAGGGTCTATGATGGTGCGAAAATGGGTCTTAGAGACAACCTAAGGGATTCAAAACATTGGAAAGAAACTTGTTAATTCAAAGGACAGCCCTCCAACATTTGAAAATCCTACAATGACAATTGAGAAGCTTCTTGAGTATGGTAGCATGCTTGCTGCAGAGCAAGATAATGTGAAAAGTGTGCAATTGGTCGATAAGTACATGGATGAGGCTGCTCTAGAAGAAGCTAATGAGGATTCCATCAATCTAGAATAACAATAAAAATCATAGCAGTTGCATCAATCTAGAATAACAAAGACACAAGCCACAATTATTTTTACCAATTAAGTAGTTCTAACAAACCAATGCTGACAAAGTCTGACAAATAATCATTAAATGCTGATAAGTATATATGCTGGAGATGTTCAATAGTAATGGTATTATTAAATTGTTAAATTAAAAGTGGCATTCTCCTTACTTTTCTTCTCTTTCATTTTACTTAAAGTTTTACCATTACCATTAATTGTTTCAGGATGTTTAAGAGTGGTTCCAAACTCATCGAGTTCATATGCAAAAACTAGAATTTTAAATCCCATCTAGAATTCAAGAGACTTAACAGTTTTTAGGATTTTAGACATGAACACTGGACAGATCTGGTCTCACTAGATATTAAATAATTACTTGAATTTATGTTGTAAAAGCAAAATAAAAACATATATATTGGCACTAAAAGATTAATAACTCTAGGTTTCTGGATTCAGGATTATCTTTATTAAAAGTCAAAATGGAGAGAGTATCCTGTAAATATTTAATGTTTCAAATCTATAACAGAAACAATTATGTGTCTTCGAATCCCTACTCCTCCACAATGATTGCATTACTACTATCTAATCCAAACCCATCAACACAAAAATCAAATACTAATCTTATCAGAAACCACTATCCATGTTAAATATATAAACAAATGGAGCAGAGTAGAGAAAAATAGAGCTCAAGAACACAAAAGCTCATCCTAAATACAATAGAAACATAACCCATACCTTAGCATAATAGTCTTTCCAGACTCTTCTGGCAATTTGATGACCACCAAGATCAAAGGCCTTAAACTTGATCTTACCAATACTTAGTTCCTCTGATGTAGGATACTGAGTAGGTTGATGTTGGACTAACCTCTGCAACCAAAAGCATATAAAACAAATTAGAACAGAGAGAGAAATCAATCAACTATTCCAAAAATTCTCTACAGGTCACATTATCATTCAAAATATGCTTGCGGACAACAAATAGAAGAGTTCAAAGGAAGACAGTTTTCAGTATTGATTAAGTTCAGGACTGATTTAAATAAAATTATACCCACTGCAAGAGGCTATCAAAATGTTCCCCAATGTTCTCCTAAACCTTAACAGTGATTTCATATTCAAGGAATTGATTTAAATAAAATTATAATCACTTTCTTACTCCCTCTTAAGAAGAGCACACCAACATCCACCAATAGAATTCCACAAGTTTCCCTACTTATCAAAGTGTAGAGCTCATTTTTAACCATCAGAATTGATAAAATCAGAGCAATCAACTCAACCAACACATCTAGGAAAAGAAGCAATACTACCATTTTTTAAAATTTACACTTTTTCCTCATTGGTGGCCTCATATCCCAGTACGAAGGTGGCATTCTATAGCAGAACAACCTAAAGTTGGGAGGAAATCAAACTCCCCATAGTCAACTGCATTGGAACATTTTTTTATTAAAGAAAAAGAAGATAAGTTTATCTCCCTTTTTCTTATTCTAAAAATTGTTCTCTATGAGGAATAATTTCAATTTATGATCTCTGGAATGTGTGGATTATGTTCAAGGAAAATGAGTAGAAAGGTTATGCATAGAAAATTGAACATACATTGATGTACTTTTCTTTCTAGCTGTAATAGAAATTTGACCAAATGGTATTTGTAATGGATTATATTTGGAAAACTTATTATGCATTATTATTGTTGTCCTTGCTAATCATCTTGACATTATGTTATGATTAGAAATGTGAACAACCTACAAAATGGTGAACTAGAGTTCAACAAATTTTGTGGACATACTCTGTAATTTCTCCTTTAATCTTGTGCCTTGAATTTGAATCTATCAACAACAACACTTATGATTTTGATTTTACTTTCACAAAAATGTAATGTTGACGCATTGAAATAATCTTACGATTTAACCACCTGTTGTGCACCTGATTTGGGAATCTACAGGGTATGTTGCTGTAATCTATAGAATGTATGCTTCCCGTCTATGTGGCTGTATGATATTGGTTGAAGTATTGGGTGAGTCGATCATAGAAAAAACAAAAATCCTATAATAATACATGTTGAAACCACACACTCAACCCTTTTCATTATTGTAATGATATGGATAAAACCCTTGTTACAGGCCTCTTTGAATTAGACAGGTCCCATGAAGTGAGGCAAAGTACAACCATGATACTTACTTCCATAGGTAGAGCAAGAAGAAATGGACTGATGGGTAGACCATTTTGTGTTCTTCTTGTGAATCTTGGATAATTTGGAATGATGGACTTGGGATTTCTAATTGTTGGATACTTCGATAAGTTGACTCTTATACATTTTCCAGAAACTTAAACCATGAGATAACCATATCCAAGTTAGATTTGTTTTTCCCTTAGTATGCAATGGCATAACCTCATATCAAGTCCTTTGGTACCTTCTCTTTCTATGATTTCTAAGGGATTGGCATGAAATTATACACCAAATTTCAAAACAATAAAAAAAATTACTTGACAGTATCGTGTAGGTATATCTGCAAGCTAAACTGATGGGAAGACCATTTTGTGTCCATCTTGTTAATCTTGGATAATTTGGAATGATGGACTTGAGATTTCTAATTGTTGGATACTTAGATAAGTTGAGTCTTATACATTTTCCAGAAACTTAAACCATGAGATAACCAAATCCAAGTCTCTTATTTCTTAGGGATTGGCATGAAATTATACACCAAATTTCAAAACAATAAAAAAAATACTTGACAGTATCCTGTAGGTATATCTGCAAGCAACATTAGTGTGATAAAATAACCCTCTTAAGATCGCCTTCACTAGCTTCCTGATCTCTATAATTTCTTAATCCAAATAATCCATGAACAAATAGAAGAGTTTGCATTCACCAGGATGTTTAGATATCCCTCCTATATTTTTCACATGTTTTTATATCAGAACTTTAAGTACTACAAGTGTTTGAAGTTGAAAATGACATATGAAAATGGAATCCCAGTTCCAATACATAATAGGAGTAATTTCATTCTAAGAATACCTAACAACGCCAATTATATTGAGTTTACCAACATGGTAATGAAGATTACATAAAACATTATCCATGACTCTTTTCCACCTAGAATGTTTCCTGAGATTAAGAAGTGGTTATAATTTACCCTTGATACAAGGATATGTAACCAGTTTATATATGAAGAGTACACATTGATCAGAGTCTATGGTTTTGACGAAGATCCTTACCATCTCCTAGCTTTTTTCACACCTTGAATTTTTGCAATGGAATATGTAAGGCAAAGATTTGTAGTAGATAACATCCATTTTTGTCATTTCAGACATCAAAAAATTTCATGCTTCCAAAAGATATATGATCCTTCCAAATTAAAGGTTGAAATCTATACAATACCTGGAAGTTTTCTTACATTGGTTAAATTCAAGGAAAGCAGAAACTAGGCCTTATGATCCTCGTGATATTATCTTCAAACAAAGAACAGAAAACAAGAATTCCTCTCATGAATATGCTCCAAGGCCAGAGTGGGAGAGGATTTCTAGCTTAGAAATTTGGGATGAGGTACTATAAGTAAAAAAACGCATGGAAGAACAAAGGGTTTCAGAGAATCAATCGGTACAGAAAAGAGGAGTTGAAGAGCTCCATAAAAGTATGTAAATTGATTATGAAAAGGGTCATAAAAATAAAAGAGTTAGAAAAAAAGGAGACGTAGTTGAACAAAAATTGGGAGGAGATCAAGATGAAGAGATTCCAAGTGAGTTGGTTGAATTGATACAATATCCTCAAGTCGTGAATAAGGAGTCAACAGTTAAATTTACTCACTACTCTTCTATGGAATACACAATGCCTCGAATGTTGCAAGATTTATACTCACTATCACCTTCAGCAAGCCTAGTCCAAGTAAAGACAAAATTTAAATCTGACTATAGAAGCATAATAGAAAGGAATGTTAAAATAGTGAATGATAAGAGGAAGCAAATAGGCGCATCAGGGAAGAGACTGGCCATAGTAGCAGATCACCAAAATGACACTTTGACATGGTATGTGATAAAACCTATAGTTCCCTATCCCTGTAGCCATAGTGACAGAAAAGATGATGAATACCAATAGATTTCATTCAATTTGAAGAATTGGATAGAGTATACTTCTATAAATAGGCTAGGGACATGATTTGCAAGGAGTTGGTACATTCCATCAAAATAGAGAAATGGATTAGATTATCGTTGGAAATATTTGCATAGTTGTGGAAGGTAGAAAAAGTTATTGTGAAAGCAAAGAAATTTATTATCAAGCATCTATAAAATAAAATCAGTGTCAATCCAACTGATGAATCTCATGCAAAATCCATTTTTCCCTTAGTATTCAATGACATAACCTCATATCAAGTCACTTTGGTACCTTCTTTGTCTCTGATTTCTCAGGGATTGGCATTAAATTATACACCAAATTTCAAAACAATAAAAAAATTTACTTGACAGTATCTTGTAGGTATATCTGCAAGTTGGACTGATGGGAAGACCATTTTGTGTCCAGCTTGTTAATCTTGGATAATTTGGAATCATGGAATTAGGATTTCTAATTGTTGGATACTTAGATAAGTTGAGTCTTATACATTTTCCAAAAACTTAAACCATGAGATAACCAGATCCAAGTCTCTAATTTCTTAGGGATTGGCATGAAATTATACACCAAATTTCAAAACAATAAAAAAAAATACTTGACAGTATCCTGTAGGTATATCTGCAAGCAACATTAGTGTGATAAAATTACCCTCTTAATATTACCTTCACTATATTCCCGATCTCTATAATTTCTTAATCCAAATAATCCATGAACAAGTAGAAGAGTTTACATTCACCAGGATGTTTAGATATCCCTCCTATATTTTTCACATGTTTTTATATCGAAACTTTGAGCACTACAACTGTTTGAAATTGAAAATGACATATGAAAATGGAATCCCAGTTCCAATACATAATTGGAGTAATCGAAATCTAAGAATACCTAACAACACCAATTATACCGAGTTTACCGACATGGTAATGAAGATTAAATAAAACATTATCCATGACTCTTTTCCACTTATAATGTTTCCTGAGAATAAGAAGTGGTTATAATTTACCCTTGATACAAGGATATGTAACCAGTTTATATATGAAGAGTACATAGTGATCAGAGTCTATGGTTTTGAGGAGGATCCTTACCTTCTCCTAGCTTTCGTCACAACTTGAATTTTCGCAATGGAATATGTAAGGCAAAGATTTGTAGTAGATAACATGCATTTTTGTCATTTCAGATATCAAAGAACTTTCATGCTTCCAAAAGATATATGACCCTTCCAAATTAAAGGTTGAAATCTATACAATACCTGGAAGTTTTATTACATCGGTTAAATTCAAGGAAAGCAGAATCTAGGCCTTATGATCCTCATGATATTATCTTCAAACAAAGAATAGAAAACAAGAATTCCTCTCATGAATATGTTCAAAGGCCAGAGTGGGAGAGGATTGCTAACTTATAAATTTGGTATGAGGTACTATAAGTAAAAAAGAGCATGGAAGAACAAAGGGTTTTAGAGAATCAATCGGTACAGAAAAGAGGAGTTGAAGAGCTCCATAAAAGTATGTAAATTGATTATGAAAAGGGTCATAAAGATAAAAGGGTTAGAAAAAAAGGAGACGGAGTTGAACAAGAATTGGGAGGAGATCAAGATGAAGAGATTCCAAGTGAGTTGGCTGAATTGATACAATATCCTCAAGTCATGACTAAGGAGTCAACAATTAAATTTACTCACTACTCTTCTATGAAATACACAATACCTCAAATGTTGCAAGATTCACACTCATTATCACCTTCAGCAAGCCTAGTCCAAGTAAAGACAAACTTTCAATCTAACTATAGAAGCATAATAGAAAGGAATGTTAAAATAGTGAATGATAAGAGGAAGCAAAAAGGTGCATCAGGGAAGAGACTGGGCATAGTAGCAGATCACCAAAATGACACTTTTACATGGTATGTGATAAAACCTATAGTTCCCTATCCTTGTAGCCATAGTGACTGGAAATATGATGAATACCAATAGATTTCATTCAATTTGAAGAATTGGATAGAGTATACTTCTATAAATATGCTAGGGACAAGATTTTGCAAGGAGTTGGTACATTCCATCAAAATAGAGAAATAGATTAGATTATCGTTGGAAATATTTTCATTATTGTGGAAGGTAGAAAAGGTTATTTTGAAAGCAAAGAAATTTATTATCAAGCATCTATAAAATAAAATCATGGATTTAAGTGTCAATCCAACTGATGAATCTCATGCAAAATCCATTTTTCCCTTAGTATTCAATGACATAACCTCATATCAAGTCCTTCGGTACCTTCTCTGTCTTTGATTTCTCAGGGATTGGCATGAAATTATACACCAAATTTCAAAACAATAAAAAAAATTACTTGACAGTATCATGTAGATATATTTGCAAGTTGGACTGATGGGAAGACCATTTTGTGTCCATATTGTTAATCTTGGATAATTTGGAATGATGGACTTGGGATTTCTAATTGTTGGATACTTAGACAAGTTGAGTCTTATACATTTTCCAGAAACTTAAACCATGAGATAACAAGATCCAAGTCTCTAATTTCTTAGGGATTGGCATGAAATTATACACCAAATTTCAAAACAATAAAAAAAATACTTGACAGTATCCTGTAGGTATATCTGCAAGCAACATTAGTGTGATAAAATAACCCTCTTAAGATCGCCTTCACTAGCTTCCTGATCTCTATAATTTCTTAATCTAAATAATCCATGAACAAATAGAAGAGTTTACATTCACCGGGATGTTTAGATATCCTCCTATATTTTTCACATGTTTTTATATAAGAACTTTGAGCACTACAAGTGTTTGAAGTTGAAAATGACATATGAAAATGGAATCCCAATTCCAATGCATAATTGGAGTAATTGAATTCTAAGAATACCTAACAAGTCCAATTATACTGAGTTTACCAACATGGTAATGAAGATTACATAAATATTATCCATGACTATTTTCCACCTAGAATGTTTCCTGAGAATAAGAAGTGGTTATAGTTTACCCTTGTACAAGGATATGTAACCAGTTTATATATGAAGAGTACATAGTGATCAGTGTCTATGGTTTTGAGGAAGATCCTTACCATCTCCTAGCTTTCATCACACCTTGAATTTTCACAATGGAATATGTAAGGAAAATATTTGTAGTAGATAACATGTATTTTTGTCATTTCAGACATCAAAGAACTTTCATGCTTCCAAAAGATATATTACCCTTCCAAATTAAAGGTTGAAATCTATACAATACTTGGAAGTTTTCTTACATCAGTTAAATTCAAGGAAAGCAGAATCTAGGCCTTATGATCCTCATGATATTATCTTCAAACAAAGAATAGAAAACAATAATTCCTCTCATGAATATGTTCCAAGGCCAAAGTGGGAGAGGATTCCTAACTTAGAAATTTGGGATGAGGTACTATAAGTAAAAAAGAGCATGGAAGAACAAAGGGTTTCAAAGAATCAATCGGTACAGAAAAGAGGAGTTGAAGAGCTCCATAAAAGTATGTAAATTCATTATGAAAAGGGTCATAAATATAAAGGGTTAGAAAAAAAGGAGACGCAGTTGAACACGAATTGGGAGGAGATGAAGATGAAGAGATTCCAAGTGAGTTGGCTGAATTGATACAATATCCTCAAGTGGTGAATAAGGAGTCAACAGTTAAATTTACTCACTACTCTTCTATGGAATACACAATACCTCGAATGTTGCAAGATTCACACTCACTATCACCTTCAGAAAGCCTAGTCCAAGTAAAGACAAACTTTCAATCTAACTATAGAAGCATAATAGAAAGGAATGTTAAAATAGTGAATGATAAGAGGAAGCAAATAGGTGCATCAGGGAAGATACTGGCCATAGTAGCAGATCACCAAAATGATACTTTGACATGGTATGTGATAAAACCTATAGTTCCCTATCCCTATAGCCTTAGTGACTAGAAAGATGATGAATACCAATATATTTCATTCAATTTGAAGAATTGGATAGAGTATACTTGTATAAATAGGCTAGGGACATGATTTGCAAGGAATTGGTACATTCCATCAAAATAGAGAATTTTGATTAGATTATCGTTGGAAATAGTTGCATAGTTGTGAAAGGTAGAATAGGTTCTTGTGAAAGCAAACAAATTTATTATCAAGCATTTATAAAATAATATCATGGATTTAAGTGTCAATCCAACTGATGAATCTCATGCAAAATCCATTTTTCCCTTAGTATTCAATGACATAACCTCATATCAAGTCCTCTAGTACCTTCTCTATCTCTGATTTCTTAGGGATTGGCATGAAATTATACAGCAAATTTCAAAACAATAAAAAAAATTACTTGACAGTATCTTGTAGGTATATCTGCAAGATGGACTGATCGGAAGACCATTTTGTGTCCAGCTTGTTAATATTGGATAATTTGGAATGATGGACTTGGGATTTCTAATTGTTGGATACTTATATAAGTTGAGTCTTATACATTTTCTATAAACTTAAACTATGAGATAACCATATCCAAGTCTCTGATTTCTTAGGGATTGGCATGAAATTATACACCAAATTTCAAAACAATAAAAAAGATTACTTGACAGTATCCTGTAGGTATATCTGCAAGCAACATTAGTGTGATAAAATTACCCTCTTAAGATCACCCTCACTAGCTTCCTGAATAGTCAAACACAATGGTTCCTAAATCTGTTCCTTTGAATATTAATGAGGAAAGTCTAAATGATTGAAACACGTATGACAGATGGTCTAGAGATCCACATGATTTATGGTTTTCAAACCTCTGAGGAGTAGATGTGCACTGGAAAGTTGAAACCCCATCTGGATTACCAAAGAACCCTAAGTGCATAACTCTTTACTGCAACCCTTCCATTAAAATCATCTCCAGGATAGTTTGTTAACATTATTGACTAGGATACAAATCGTTCCCTATCATTTTAAGGTAAGTTTGTCTTCTTTTGGATATTTAAGCACAAGTTTCACAAGTACATTCACTATTGAGTTAACAACCCTAGATCTACTAAAGGACTAGCACAACTGAGTATATCACACCGATAAACTAATTCATGATAGAGAAGTACAGTGGGTGAAATTGTGAATGCCTGCCAAATATCAAACTCATCTTCATTCAGATCAGGATCGGAAAAGGGTAAATTTCATAGCTAGTGTGCATATTTATTTGTTTGTTGCCCTATATTGGGACACATGCAACATTGCAAACTATTTGTCGACTTAGAAAATGAAAGAAGATACAGCACAAGAGGAGGATATTTCCTACAACTTCAACGTCAACTACTACAAGTGTGGTAAACAATTTATTAATGTATGATATGTAATGGCTAGGAGGAGATAGGATGTAATGGAAGTATATAATCAATGGAGGATATTTCCTACAACTTCAACGTCAACTACTACAAGTGTGGTAAACAATTTATTAATGTATGATATGTAATGGCTAGGAGGAGATAGGATGTAATGGAAGTATATAATCAATCACGGCGAAGTACAGTGGGTGAATGTCTGCTGAATATCGGACGAGTGTGAATCGTGTGATGGTCTGAGACTAGCAAAATTTCATGTTGATTCAGCTTCAACCTTCTACTATAAACCAGAAAAGAAATAATTTAAAGAAGATTCAAGAAACTAACCTGTAAAAATCCTGCAGATATAAGAAACCTTGCGAAATTGCTTTCCACGAATCCACTCAGCCACTGTAAAGACATGATTTGCAATAGAAATCAAGCTTGATGTTGAGCCTGACTCTTGCACCATTATATAGGTAAAAAACATCCTCAATTGACTAAATTTATCCATGTTTTGCTCAAATATGGACCAAATCCAGTAAAAAAACTTCCCCAATTGATTAAATCTCCACGTTTTACTCAAATAATTGTCCACAAACCCAAATCCGGGACAAAATACGTCCAATTTACCCCAATCGAGGTCGAAGTAAGACCAGTTTACCGAAATATCCATAAATCCTGACGAAATACCAAATTTTTAATGTATTATCCATAAATCCTGGGCAAAATACCAATTTTTCAACCTATTATCCATAAATCTGGCAAACCATCTTCATTTCTCCTCCCAATCAGAAAAATTCGGGCAAATGTCAAAACATATCAGTATTTTCATGGGCTAAAATTCATTTTCTAGTTTTTCCCTCTTTCGAGATGAAGGCGATTTAACTTGGGCCAGCTATATATAAAATAAATAATGGGATAATTTATTAAATAAAATAAAAACATTTTAACATAAAAATTCACCCACTTTTTTTGGGTACCCCTTAAAATTCACCATTGGGCTAAAATTCGCCCTCAAAATCATCCCTGACCATGAGCTACATACCCATCACATGCATATTAGTAGTATACTATCATTAATGCAAACATTCTATCATGCATAACACATCAACTGAATATAAACAAATGCATAACAAAACAATATCATGAAATGACAATTGAATACTTATCTTTATTTGTTTCGTGGGTAGACTCCTTCTTTCAGCTTCATCATCTTATTCATTCATAACAGCATAATTTCTTATCCAAATGCTAAGATGGATAAGAGGTTATTCAAGAATTTAGTTCTTTATATTTCTCGTCGCTTGAGGGATCTTCTTTGAATTGTGAGCGCTTGATCTTCAGTTGCCCCCATCTTCTTTTCTCTTATTATGAGTCGAGCTTCTTCTTCTATGCACTCTTCCTAGAGTCTGCTAAAAGTAATCACTTCCTTCTAGCACACATTCCTCAAATTAATGAATCCCATGATCCTGGGAGGCCATTCAAGGTGGTTATCACAACTTCTGCATTCTCCACTTCTTCATCCACTACTTCAAGTTATTCTTTGATTTGATATACCCTTGTAAAGTATTTCTGTATGGTCTCTACGATTCTGGATCTTCACATTCTTCAACTGGTTTCTCAGAGTCATCTTATGATTTATGTTCTTCCCTTCAAATAGCTTGTCCAAGGAATCAAACATCTCTTTAGGTGTCTTTAGGGAATACACTTGTCGTATAAGGTGATCCTTGAATCAGCAATGATCTTCTTGGCCTTGACCAAGTTCTTATTGTGTAAGGATTTTAGCCTCATCTTCCTCTGGAACTGGAACCTCTCCACTTATGTAGGTGTCCAATTCATTTTATTCAAGAACCAGTGAAATCCTATACTTCCATTCTTGGAAGTTGTCAGCTTAACCAAGCTTGTCATCAAGCTGGTGTGATTAGTCATCTTGAAATGAGAACCTCAACTGTAAATAGCAAAAGATTAGATCTTATAGATTTGAGGTGTCCGTCCAAGTTCTTGAGCTGGTTGATCTAGGGTTTGTTAAAGAAACCCTAATTTTCAAAACTTGGAATATTTATGATCTGATTGGATATAAATATTCACCTCTTCAAGGCAATATTTCCAATGTACTCCTTTTGTGCAAACAGTGGAGGGAAGCTCTTGAAACAGGAAGCCTTAGTTTTCAAATTTCTTCTGTGGAAATTCCTTATATTGTTTCTACGGTAGCTCCTAAATTAATGCTCCTCTATATCTAAAAATTTTCACTGAGGTAGCCTCTCCTCTCCTCGTTCCAATACCATAGGTTTGACCAGAATTGGTTTCTCCAATTGGGAGTTATGAGAGTTTTCCCAAGGTGAATTATTTCAGGACTATTCAGCATAGAGAATTTGTATGGACTTCCATGTGTCCTTGTTTCATCATCAGGGTCTAAAACTTTTACCAATGAAATTAAAGTTTGTACCCTATCTATAAAATCTTTATAAATTTCATTTGGAACTTTGTAGCCCAAGATATAGCAATTCTCCCTAGGTGTTCTGTTTAGGGATGAATGCTGGAAGAGGCTAGAACCCTAATTTGGAGGAATCATATCTCCTGGACTATAGTGAATCTGAGGCTGAAAGTTTTGCACAAGGTACATCAGGATTTTATCTTCATCCTATGAACATTTCGACCCATTATACTTCTTAAATCATGAGATATAGTGAATGTATCAAAACTACCCGTTTTAGTAGTTTAGGGTTTTTCAGGCCCGGGATTAAACTAGGGTTTAACTTCCCCGGAGTTTTACTCAACCAAAAAATTTGAAATTGGTCTCTAAACTTAAATTTTTATGAGGATAGAAATCCCATGCAAGGATCACTCAAAAATTCCTCTTCTGTAAAAAGCCCTAATTTCCCGCAGCAAAAACTGAAAATTCCTGGAATCAAATTCTGCTTCGATAGAAAGATGCACCCTTCAATGGAGATTTAGCCTGGCCTCCTTTTGTTGATGGATTGTGGAGAGAGACCCAAAAGTAAGAATACATATCGTCTGCAGCTACATAGTGTCTTCTTCTTAGGTTTTCTCTGATACCATGTTAGATTTTTCTCATTTAAGCAATATGATCTTAGGATCTTATCTAAGAGAATAACATGCACAGCAATAATCACAAGAGATAAGAGACACAAAGAATTTTCCTCAAGGAAACCATAAAGGAGAAAACCCCGCAACTTTATCATAGATAGAATGAGCACCAGTAGCAAAATTAAAACCCAAAAACATAAAGATGATCTCCGACAGCTGATCTCTCTCACTTGTGCCAGCACATCCTCTCTCACTCATGCACCCCAATTGAGTGAGTATATGTGACAAATAGAGAGTTTCACTCTCCCCAATTGAGTGAGTATATGTGACAAAGAGAGAGTCTCACTCTCTATTTATACTAGTTTTTGACTTGACAATTACTTACGAGGGCCGACTTCTCTATGAGAGTCTAATAACCTTAGTGCCCCTCAACTGTGGATACCTTTCCCCTCGATCAACAAGGAGGGTTAACCTCAACTCAATTGTGGGAACTATTTCCCCGACTTACAACAAAGGGTTAACCTCAATGACTTTACATGACTTTATTATATTAATGACTCTCCCGATAGGAACATCGGGGTACAATATAATATATACAAGTGAATACATTCCAAAGTAACAAATACATCAATAGACATTTGAACTCTTTTTACATTTCTTCGATATCATGGGAGAAGAGTTGCTTGCCATGGTTGAATTCTCCATAACTGAAGGCTTCATTTCAGGAGCACTAAACTCAACCTTCACTACTCTGATTTCCAAATGCACTGAACCTTTTTGTTTTGCATATTTTCTCCCAATACCTCTTTGTAATCTTCTTTACAAACTTAAATCAAAAATTATAGCTAACCGAATTAAACCATTTTTTTCAAAAGTTGACTCCTGTGAGCAATTTGGTTTGCTTCATGACAGGAAAATTTTGGATGCTATAGGAATTACTCAATATTTCATTCATACCATCAAGCAAAATAAATTGAGGGAATTCCTTCTAAAAATGGATTTATAAAAATCCTTTGACAAAGTTGACTAAGTTCTACTTAAGATAAGTTCTTATACAAATTGGCTTGCCTCTGATGGTTGTTAATTAGATAATGGCTTGTGTCTCTTCATCACAATTTTCAGTCCTAGTATATGGAACTCCATCAGCCTTCTTTAAAAGTGTAAGAGGGTTCAGACAAGGCTGGCCACTCTCACACCTACTCTTCCTCCTTACAATCGAAGGTCTAAGAAGACTAATTCATGAAGATAAAGATATTGGAATCGTGAAAGGAATTAAATTATATGAGGATCTCACTACTACTCATTTTTTGTTTGCGAATTATGTGCTATTATGTGGTATGGACTATATAATTGAATGTCAAAATTATAAACAAATCATCAACTTATTCTACAATGATTCTAGTATGAGATTCAGTAGTAAAAAATCCAATCTATATCATAGAAATTTGGATAAGAGAACATTAATTGAGATCACATATATCCTCCAGTATAAAATATGTGATTTGGATGATGATCTACATTATTTAGGTTACTTCTTAAAACCAAATAATTACAGATCACAAAACTAGTGTTGGTTGACAGAAAAGTTTGAGAAAAGAATTAAAAATTGGACTTACAAATTCCTCTCCATTGGTGGTAGGATTACAATTACAAAGGTTGTTCTATTAAGCATATAGGTTTATTGTTTCTCCCTTCTGCAAGTCCTTTCTGCTATTATCAATCTTTTAAGAAAGTTCATTTTCAACTTTTTATGGACTGGAGGCCCTAAAAATAGAAAACTTATTATGATTGGATGGGAAAAGCTATCTCTTCTGAATGATTAGGGTGGTTGGGGAATTAAGAACCTACATTGGTTCAATGATTCCCTAAGAATGAAAATATTTTGGAGGGGATTGACAGGAAATACCCTCAGGTCTACTATCTTGAAAGGAAAATACTTGAAGATGATTCTCATTGACTGGATTAGAAAGACCAAAAGGGTCAGCAAAAATACCTCCCCAATTTGGAAAGGATTTTTAAAAATATATCACAAAGTTAGTTCAAATCTCTGTTGGAATGTAGGCAATGGCAGGAATGTTTTTATTTGGAATTGAGCTGATCATAGTTATGGGAGAAAATTATAAGCTCTCACCTTTTATTTTAAATTGTCTTTTTGAAATTGGCTACTTCACTCTAACACATATTAGAAGACCATTATGGCACAACGAGGATTGTTCTTACCGGTTCACTTCCAAAGACTTTGGTTTTGTTCAAGATTCGGCCTAGGAATGGGAGGCTTACATTTAGAAGTTGAACCTAAAAGGTTGCAGACTCACAAAGGAAGAAGACTCTCTAATTTGGGATGCAAACCCTTGGATTGGGACTATCTCTGCTAAAACTGCATATCTTTCAATTGTTCAGTCTACCTTAAGCTCTTCCCACAAATGGTAGTTCAAACCACTCTGGAAATGGAAGATTCCTTTAAAATTTAAATGTTTTATGTGGTTGGCACTACAAAATTGTCTAAAGACTTGGGATAATTTAAAGAGAAAAGCTTGGATTGGCCCCAGTTATTGTTTTCTATGCAAACAGTCCAATGAATCTATAGATAATTTGCTTACCAAATGTGAGTTCACTTTTCATATTTGGAAAAATATTTGTTTACTTTTTAACATTTCACAAGTCGAGGGGGGGACTTTGACACATGTCTCTCTAATTGGATAAACTCAAGAAAAAACTATCATTCTATACCAGTAGTCATTTCCTGGAAAATTTGGAGGGTGGGTAATATTTGTCTATTTGAAAATCATCTTCAAAGATCCTTTAGCATCTGTAGCCACATTATTCAGTTGATTGAGGAATTCATATTTACACCTGTTACTTTCACAAGACCCAGATATTTGAAGGATATCCAGGCAATTGATGCTATTAGCTATTTTGATGGGGCATCCAAAGATGGATTTTGTGTTGCAAGTGTAACCTTAATGATCAATAATATCCACTCTTTCAATTTCAAATTGCGTTGTGGTACAGGTGCAAATATGAGAGCAAAGCTATTAGCTCTCTAGTGCTTATGCAAAGTTGTTATAGTCTTTGGTATTGTTTCTCTCTAGGTTTTTGGTGACTCAAGGGTCGCCATCAAATGGGCTACAGGTGATTTCAATCTTCAAGTTCTCACTCCCACTCCTTGGTGTAAAATAATTTGATATATGATAAGTTGTTTCCTCAACATCAACTTCCAACACATCTTTAGGGAGCAAAACCAATTGGCAGACCAACTTTCTAAAGCAACACTAGATGGAGAAATTGGCATTCTAATATGGGAAGAATTCATGGATAACCTACTTATTAACTCGGGCTCCATCAACATTTTTGAAATTTATACTGATTGTCTACTATTTTGTCTCTGATTACCTCATGTTTTGAAGCTTAGTTGTGAACTCTTAGTTCTTGTATGACTTTGTCTTTTTGGACTGAACTTGGACTGAACCTGAACTTACTAGTTTCTTGACATTGAATACCTATGTCCATAAGACTGTGTCTATGAGATATGTTATATTTTTATCATTTAAGCTATATGATCTTAGGATATTATTTGAGAAAATAACAAGCACAGCAATCAATCACAATAGACAATGAACACAAAGATTTTCCTTGGGGAAACCATAAAGGAGAAAACCCCGCAACTTCCTCAGAGATAGAATGAGCACCAAAAGTAAAACCCAAAGATACAAAGATGATATCCTGACAGTAGTTTTCTCTCTCTCTCTCTTGTCCCAGATTCTTCTCTCTCTCAGTTATGCGCTACAATTGAGTGTGAGTGACTATGATAAATAGAGAGGCTCACTCTCTATTTATATTCTTTCGTTCACTTAATATTTGACTCTATTATGTAGGCTCGAGTAATGCTAACTCGATTATGTAGGCTCGAATAACCACAACTAGGGTACTAATGACCCGACTTGCAATGGGGGGGACTACCTCATGACTTTTAGTAATTCTCCCTATAGGAACATCTAGGTACAAGGAAATACAAGTGATTCTCTTGATAGGAGCATCGAGGATCAATGAAATACAATATATACAATTGAATACATTTTGAAGTTACAAATACATCAACAATCCCTCTTAACTAGGAAGGTATTCTCTTGACACAATACATCAGCACAAGTCTTCTTCTCTGAATCATCATCAAAAATGGATCATCATTGGATCATCATCAAAACTGGATAATCATTGGATCATCACTGGATCATCATCATCATCACTGCTTCCGCTATCTCAATCAACTAGTGCTATCTCTCAATTCTACTCGTCACGGGAAGTTCTACAGAGCTAGCCCTTTTTCATGTTGGTTGTAGGCCTAGCCTCCATGTAGGTCTTCATCTTCTTCAGAACTTATATCTGACCATGGGAGGAACACATCCAACATCCATGTCATAAAGGCCCACCCAGCACTTACATCTGACCATGGGAGGAACACATCCAACATCCATGTCAGAAAGGCATGCCCAGCACTCACATCTGACCATGGGAGGAACACATCCTGCATCCATGTCAGAAAGGCCCAACACTCACATCTGACCATGAAAGGAACCAATCCAGCATTCATGTCAGAAGGGCTCTACACTTACATCTGACCATGAGAGGAACCAATCCAGCATTCATGTCAGAAGGTCTCTGCACTTACATCTAACCATGAGAGGAACACATCCAACATTCATGTCAGAAGGGCTCTGTACTTACTTCTGACCATGAGAGGAACACATCCATCATTCATGTCAGAAGGGCTCTACACTTACATCTGACCATGGGAGGAACCAATCCTACCACCAGGTTAGAAAGGAACATGGACTCATCACTTCCCCTTGGAAGGAACCTTGATCTGGAGAACACCAGGCTTCTCCTTGAAGTACACAAACTTCACTCTAGTCATTTATAGCATAGAATCACATCAGAGCTTATTACATCCAAGGATAACCTGCGAGCTTCGTCGAGACCGATTACATCCGAGGGAAACCTACAGGACCGTTTACGTCTGAGCAACCTATGAGCTTCGCCAGAATTTTATTCTCAGACAACCTGTCTCACCATCTATGCTAGAAATCCCTCTTTCGAGAGATATCAATCTAGATCACAAACTAGAGCTTCATTGCTCCTCTCTTGGATGTACTCAGCGCCATGTAGGATTGCTTCCTGCTAAACCAAGAAATCACACTTGATCTCATACTGAAGCAGCACCTTGAAGTGCTCTTCCTAACAACGGCATTACCTACCCAATTCGAATCCACATAACCCTCCAAGTTAATGTTTTGATTCGCATCATACTAGAGCCCATAATCAACTGTACCCTTTAGGTACCTCACTGTATTCCTTTCAACCATTAGGTGAACATCTCTTGGATCCGTGAGGAACTGGCTCAATGTGTTCACAACAAATCAAAAATATGGTCTCATATACGTCAAGTACATTAAGGAAAAAATCATCTAACGATACATCATGGCATCAACCGTATCTGATGAAGCATCACTCAATAGCTTCAGGTTCGATGCCATAGGTGTAGTCATGGCCTTGCAGTCCATCATCTTGAATCTCTTCAGGATATCCACTACATACTTCCCTTGTCCAAGGGAGATTCCATCTACATTCGTCCACACCTCCATGCCTAGAAAGTAGTGCATCATATCCAAGTCCTTCATCTCGAACCTGGAAGCAAGTCTCCTTCTTGAAACTTTAATGAGTTCCTCTTTTCCTCCAGGAACAAGTCATCAACATATAACATGAGCATCACTCGTCTTCTGCCTTCAACCTTGAAGCAAAGGTTGGAATATGCTTTACTCTCAGTAAAGCCTAGATCCATCAGTAAGCTATACATCCTGTTGTACCATGTCAAACCTCAGGATCTTCTACAGTCACTCCCTCTGAAGTGGAGAATCATTCTCCCTCTTCCTTTCGTACTCTATTGAAACAAGTGACAAGTAGCTTCCTCTACTACTAATATTCTATGTATCCATATAGGGTCACTAGATACCAAGATCCTCTATCTTGAACCTTTTCGGAAGTTCTTCTCGCACCCATCTGTGAGCTTGTCATCCTCTATAGGCTTTCATCTTCAACCTTGTAGCAAAGGTTAATATATTCATCACTCTAGGTGATCTTCAAGCTCCTCATGTATGTGTTATCCCATGGGTGTCTTCTGAGATCGTACAAGGCCTTCTTTAATTTGCACACGAGTCTTCCTGTCATGTGTCTTAACTTCTAGTGGTTGCAAATGTCTCTTCGTAGTCTATCCCTTCTTTTCATCATAAGCCTCGTGCTATGAATATTGCCTTGTATCCCATGATGTTTCCATTTACTTCATGATGGAACTTACAGATACCGCATCCTAGACATAATTCTTCTTGAACTGGTACTCTCCTTCCCTGTCTTCTTGGCTACTTCTTCATAGCTGGAAGAATCTGCATCAATGATGTCACTCAACAGTGTCACATAACTAGAGTGTGTCTGAGGCCTCTTTATTTCTTTGAAAGTATCATCATATTATTCTTCATCTTGGATTGTTTCTTGAACTGTCATCACTTGTTCTTCGGAACAAGTCTCATCCTTTTTTTCTTGTAAGCGATTGTACGTGATCTTTCCTATCAGTCAAATGCATTAGTTGTATGGTTAGAAACATTTGATAAGGCATATTCATAATGGAAAATTCTTATGCATAAATATATAATCATGCAACTATTTTAGCCAATACAACATTCATTCATATCTCATGGAAACTTTCTAGATTCCTTCTATCTCTACCATGGCATCATTGATATTGTGCACTAATCCAATATGTCAGCAAAGAGGTTCCATTCTAGATAAGTAGAAATGGAGAGTTGTATAGCACCATGAGCTACTTACCCATCACATGCATATTAGTAGTATATTGTCATTAAAGCAAACATTCTATCATGCATAATACATCAACTGAATATAAACAAATGCATAACAAAACAATACCATGAAATGATAATTGAATACTCATCTTTATTTGTTTCGTGGGTAGACTCCTTCTTTCAACTTCATCATCTTCTTCATTCTTAACAACATCATTTCTTATCCAAATGGTCAAGATGGATAAGAGGGTCTTCAAGAATTGAGTTCTTCATATTCCTCATCGCTTGAGGGATCTTCTTTGAATCGTGAGTGCTTGATCTTCAGTTGCTCTCATCTTCTCTTCTCTTATTATGGGTCAAGCTTCATCTTGTCTGTGCTCTTCCCTTAGTCTGCTGAAAGTAATCACTTCCTTATGGAAAACATTCCTTGAATGAATGAATCCCATGATCCTAGGAGGCCATTCAAGGTGGTTATCACAACTTTTGCATTCTCCGCTTCTTCTTCTACCGCTTCAAGATGTTATTTGATTCGAGAGACCCTTGTAAAGTATGATTGCATGGTCTTTGAATTCTGGATATTTACATTCTTCAACTGGCTTCTCAAAGTCATATTCCGATTTATGTTATTCCCTTAAAATAGCTTGGTCAAGGAATCAAACATCTCTTTAGGTGTCTTTAGGGAAGACACTTGTGGTATAAGGTGATCGAATCAACAATAATCCTCTTGGCCTTGACCAAGTTCTTCTTGTGTAAGGCTTTTAGCTTCATCTCCCTCTGGAATAGGAACCTCTCCACTTATGTAGGTATCCAATTCATTTTCTTCAAGAACCAGTGAAATCCTATACTTCCATGCTTGGAATTTTTCAGCTTCATCAATCTTGTCATCAAGCTAGTATGATTATTCATCTTGAAATGAGAACCTCAAATGTAAATAGCAACAGATTAGATCTTACCGATTTGAGGTGTCCGTCCTGGTTCTTGAGCTGGCTGATCTATGGTTTGTTAGAGAAACCGTAATTTTCAAGACTTGGAATTTCAAACTCTGATTGGATATAAATATGGGCGTCTTCAAGGTGAGTTGTCCAATGTACTCCTTTTTCTGAAAACATTAGACGAACGATCCCGGAACAGGAAGCCCTAGTTTTCCAAATTCCTCTACAGAAATTCCTGATATTGTTTCTATGGTATCCCCGAAAGTACTACTCCTCTATGTTTGAAATTTCATATTGGGGTAGCCGCATCTATCTTATTTCCAACACCATAGGTTTTAGCAGAATTGGTTTCACCTATTAGGACTTATGAAATTTTTCCCAAGGTAACTTCTTTCAGGATTGTTCAGCATAGCCAACTTGCACGGACTTCCACGTGTCATTGTTTCACCTTCAGGGTATGAAAATTTTACCACATAAATTAAATTTCGTGCCCTATGTATAACATCTTGAACATTTTCATTTGGACCTTCATATACCGAGATATAGCAATTCTCCCTAGGTGTGATGTTTAGGGATGATTCTTCAAAGAGGTTGGAACCCTAATTTGGAGGAACCATATCTCCTATAATATAGAGAATATGAGGCTACAATTTTTACAAAGGGTACATCAGGATTTTATCTTCGTCCTGTGAAAATTTCAGTCCCTGAGACTTCTCCAATACCGAGATATAGTGAATGTACCAAAACTACTAGTTTTAGTATTTTAGGGTTTTTCACGCTCGGGGTCAAATTAGGGTTTGATTTTCCCGGAGTTTTACCCAACCAAAAATCTTGACCTTGGTCTCTAAACTTCAATTTTTATGAGGAGAGAAATCCTATGCCGAGCTCACTCAAAAATTCCTCTTCTGTAAAAAAGCCCTAATTTCCCACGGCAAAAACTAAAAATACTCGGAATCAAATTCTACTTTGACAAAAAGATGCGCCATTCAATGGAGAGTTATCCTAGCCTCCTTTTTTTGATGGATTGTGGAGAGAGACCCAAAAATTAATAATCCCTATAGCTTCTGTAGCTGCATAGTGTCTTCTTCTCAGGTTAGCTCTGATACCATGTTAGATTTTTATTATTTAAGCTATATGATCTTAGGATCTTATCTGAGAGAATAACAAGCATAGCAATCAATCACAATAGACAATGAACACAAATATTTTCCTTGGGGAAACCATAAAGGAGAGAACCCCGCAACTTCCTCAAAGATAGAATGAGCACCAAAAGTAAAACCCAAAGATACAAAAATGATCTCCCGACAGTAGTTGTCTCTCTCTCTCTTGTCCCAGCTTCTTCTCTCTCTCATTTATGTGCTACAACTGCGTGTGAGTGACTGTGATAAATAGAGAGGCTCACTCTCTATTTATATTCTTTTGTTCACTTAATATTTGACTTTGTTATGTAGGCTTGAGTAATCCTAACTCAGTTATGTAGGCTCGAGTAACCACAACTAGGGTAATAATGACCCAACTTACAATGGAGGGGACTACCTCATGACTTTTAGTAATTCTCCCAATAGGAACATCGGGGTACAAGGAAATACAAATGATTCTCCCAATAGGAGCATTAGGGATCAATGAAATACAATATATACAAGTGAATACATTCCGGGGTTACAAATACATCAACAAGATAGACTATGTACTTTTTTATTCACATGAATAACCAAAGTATGCTTTTTCTGCTGGAAAAAAATGTTTATTTATTTTAATTTTAATTTTTATGAAAAACAAATGTTGTTACTTTTGCATAAATGAAGTTAAAAAGTAAGAACCGATACTTACGTATATATATGTACAATTTATAATCTAGCCACTTAACTCCACAATAAGAATTGTAATTCTGAAAGTCTTAAAACCAAATTGTAATCAAACAACTTAACCTTGTATTAGGAATTGTAATTCTTCATATTTTAAAGCATTTGGAACTATGTTATGTAAATACAAAGACCTCTATGAATTACACTTCATTACAAATATTAAGTAACTATGAAAACATTGGAAATTTTAATGAAAATTCTATCAATGGAGTAGGTAATATAATTGAAACGGATTTGAAAAAAAACATCATGTTTTATTTAGGGCCTTTAATAAGAATATATTGAAAATAGTTAAAGTGAAAAGGAAAAACGATTTTTTGGTAATAGTAATTATATTTGTAAAAGGTTATATATATTAGGAAATAGCAACATCGTTTTAAAAATATGTTTTTTTTATAAACAAAGGGAAAATTGTTCCAATACATTAATTAATGATAATATAGTCCATTGATTTTAAAGTATGCTATGTTTGAAATTAGTATAATAATAATCTAGCAGTTGCATTGATTTCAGCAATGATATAATTGATTTGAAATCCACCACTTTGTTTTCTTGGGTGAATTCTCTCTAGCTATTGAAATCTAAAACCATTATATCCATCATGTTTTTGCATTTAGAAGAATGCAAATAAAATTATGAGGAACTTAAGAGATTGGAGAAAGAAACTATTAGAATTTGGAAATCAAGAGAGACAGAGTACA